>VXAK01019002.1:77271-115859 GCA_013399435.1 Arenaria interpres | reverse complement strand
TTTTTTTTCATCCCCCCTCCCCCCCCCCCCTCCTTTTATGCAGCATTTGATATATAGCTTGCATTCCTACTGAAGTCATTAGCATTTTCCCTTTTACTCGGAGACTAAGCTTTCTATTTCTGGGTGTATGTGTATCCCAACAAATCCTCGCATCCAGTTGATACCAGCGCCCCTCTCTCCTTCCCATAGTACTGCTGAGCACTGATGTAATAAGAATTGCAAATGCCTCTACTCCCATTTTAAAGAAAACATCCACAGTGTGCGGTTGGCAAGACAGCTTGGTTACTCTGCTAACACGCCAGTGAGAGGAGGATGGGGCTGAGGGCAAGGACTGCACCAGCTCTCCCTGTTTGGCCCTCCAGAGGCGGAGTGGTAGGTCTTCCTCCGGCCTTTCTTCTGTTATGATTTGCCTCAAATCAGGAAAAGAAAAAAAAACAACCACAAAAACCCCCAAAGTTTAAAAAAAGCACCACAACAACCCCAAAGTCTGCCCCTGTGTTGCGAGTTGGCTGGCTGCAGGGCTTCAAATAGCCTGAAATATGTGCTGCTAGTTTCTAGCAAGTGGTTTGCTCAGATGGTACTGTAAGTGCACACATTGACTCAACCCCTGTTTTATTAGAGCATGGCAGTAGTTTCCAGGATAAAACCTAAATGGATCTGGGAAAGGGAGAGATGTTGCAAGTAAATCAGTAAAAATGACAACAGATCGCTCATTATTCTTGTGTATAACCAATGCCCATTCAATCGGTGCAGAGTCTTATTGATTGCAATAGGATTTAGGCCAGGCCCTTGAAGAACCTCTGTGCTAAAAAACTGTGATGAGTTAGTGCATTTTACAAGAGCTTTTTGAAATGCTTAAGCTGCCCAATTTTCTTCGTTGTTAAGGATCTCATCACTGCCACAATGGGAGAGAGGAAGAAGCGTATTTTGTAGATGGAATATGCTTCAAGTGAGCTGTTTTTGTTTGGTTGGGGGTTTTCTCTGATTTTTCTAACTGCGCTTTTGTTGGCATCTACTTGAAAAATGACCGCAATGTTTATATTCAGTTTTAAAGCTGTAGGTTTTAATACCCTCTGGAGTTTAATCAAGTGGGAAAATTACATAGTGAACTGCTTGACCGCTTTAGTGTATGAAGTTCACAAGGCCAGCAATTCTGCGCCTTCTTCGTGCTCTGAATTGTATTTCATAATAAATGAAAGCACAAAGCAACCAGATCCAAAAAGCGTGGAGTTAAACTAGTTGTGAAGCATCACCAGCAAATACCATCTGCATAGTCAGATTGGTCAGTAATATAAAGGATTCCCCATTCCCCACCCCTATACTTAGTATGTAGAAAGAAATGAACTGCTTTCAAATTTAAAATGACCAGATGTCAGCAGGGAGGGAGGAAAGAAGGAGGTTTTTGCACATCCCAGTTTAAATGTGATGGAGCTGGGCAGCAAGGAACAGACATGCATACCAGTCCCCTGTGGCTGCTGAGCAGAAGGCTTTTGTTCTGCAGGGCAGGATCAGGTGGAGAGGCAGGGCCTGTGCTGGCAGAGGAGAGGAAAGCAAGCTCCATCTGTGACAGTGCAGCCTGTGAGGGTAAGCAGCTTTCTGAAAAGCTTGTGCTGAAATTTAAAAGCCCCTGGTGTGTTCTGGCAGGGACTCATACTTGTGGGTGAGCTGCCTGAATTGGGGAGTGATGCTGAAATCCCTCTGGCCCTCTCCCAGGTACTCACCTGTGTGTGTGGTTACCTGTTGTTTTACTAAAGACTCATTCTGCTTCTAAGCTCTGATACAATCGTGGGGTTTTTTAATCACTGCCCCTGAAAACTGAATAGCATGGTGGATGCCTTGGGCTGTCAGTGTCTTGTCAGCAGGCATGCAGCTCCACTGGTGTGAAGTTCCCGATAGCTTCGGGAACAGCACACAATCACTCACCATAATTGTGCCCACACTGAGACTTGTGCCAACGAAGGTCTTTAGTAAAAGATACTGAATGCTAATCAATGTAGTTATACTATCTATATTTAGGTGCATATATAGAGAGGGATGTGTGTGTATATAAATATATAGAGGTATGTATATAAAGGGAAAAATCTGGTTTTGCTTCTTTGGAAATGTTTCATAAAGGTGTAAGTTTGGGATTCTCTAATGATGGAAGTTGCCTGGTTTGAACTGCATTGGTAGAATTAAAGCACTATACAGCCTGCGACAGGGATACTGTGTTACACCCATTTTTCCTATGAATATTCTCTTAGATCAAAACAGAATAAATGCGACTTTTTGGAATTTGTAGCTATGTGGTGGGGACTGTGCAGATCTAATGGCCTGTTGGCACCCGAAGGGAGGTGACCCACTCTGAGCCTTCCCTGCAAGGCTCCAGGGTGGGTGATACTGGTCTGTCACATACATTCACCATCCCTGTTGCTTGTCTGCCCCCAGGTAAAGCTGGCTCAATTCACTCATTCAGCAGAAGACTACTAGTACTAAGGCTAATGACAGAAAAAAAGTGACTGGTTCTTTGACAGATTAATAAGCTGAATTATTTCCCACGTTTCAAGGAGCAATAGAGGCAGTGTAAGAGGCCAGACAGGGCAGCCTGGAGAGGGGAAAAGTGGATGCACTATCTGTTTTGGAGGCCACAAGCCAGTAGCTAGGTGCAGGATGAGGCTGGGCAGCACAACAAAGACATTTTTGTACCAGAATTGCCACATTTGCTTTCCCAGTATGGTTATTTCAGTGAGGCTGTAGGAAGATGTCATTTTTCACGTACAGCTTTCTGGCTGTTTGTAATTGTCTCCTGGCTGAAGACTGCTGTTCCCATCAAGCTGCTGGTCTGTGGGAGCATGTCCTAATTCTTTTCAGGCAAAAATCAGGCAAGCTGGTTTGAATAGTTGCAATAGTCAATCTGAGCTCATCTGACGGGAAAGGAGGAGTGCTTGCTGGAACTACTCCATAGGCAGCTGGATGAGGCCAACATCCAGCAGAGGGGCTTAGGGTGGTAACAGATTTTACCGGCACAGCCACATTCAGAAGATGACATAAGTTCACAGCCAAAAAAAAAATCACCTCTAGATCCAAAATATATCATACCCTTACAAAAAGCAGTAGTCAAGCCTTTTTTAGATGAGCACTCAGACTACTTTAATGTACTTTTTGTTGAGTTTTTCCACCCGTAAGTTGCACCGGTCTTCAGATCCCTATACTAACTTGAGTCATGTCTATCAGGAGTGGGTCTGAGGGCATTTGAGCATGTGAAAAGGAGTCAGCGTACAAAAACTGGACTTTGAGTTGTGGAGTTCATCTCACCATCTGCCTGACAGTGTCAAGGAAACACAGGAGTAAGAGCACGCTGAGTAGGATCCCCCAGGAAACATAAACCCAGTGGAGCTGTTGAGTAAGGTGGTTGCATTTTTCTCTTATGCTAGAAACCCGAACAGGGTTTGGGTTTTTTTAGCTGAAAGAAGTATACTCCAAAGGCACATTGTGAGAATGGATTTTGGCTTTCTGGAGGTAGCCCTAAATGTGTCTTTCAAGGCGGTCTTTCTTTTCTCCTCTTCTTTTTTCTGCCCTCCTGTCTGTCTTGTTAATTATTAATCCAATGTGTTGAGAGCTACATTCTTCTGAGCGACTCCTCCCATGGCTCCAACCCGGGCAACTTGTCTTGCATTATTAGTCTGTGGACTAAAATTGCTCCTTCATAAAATATTGTACGCTGGCAAGAAACCCAGGTGGCAGAGTGTACAGAAGGTGTGTCATCCAGGCTTCGTGGTGTGTTACAAAAACTGCCTTGCTTATCCATTATGCTGCTTGCTTAAATGACCTCTGCAGTGTTCAACAAAATGGCCTCAGGTGGTTGTGGACTTTGCGGTCTTTTTAGCACATACAATTAATCAGGAGGGAAAAATAAATCTAGCATCAGAATGAGTATTTTACTGGAACTGAATTGCAATTCCTGTGCATAATTTAACACTTTGGGGAGTGAACGTCCTCTTACTTGAAATGATTTAGAGGCGGTATTGAAATAGAACACATTTGTGTAAACATGTCTTGGGATTAAAGATCTCATGTTTAGTTTTCTCCAAATTACGTCTCTGTCTATAGGATATGCCATGCAGTAATCTCTAAGCTCTGTTCTGCAAACTGTTCGTCTTACAAATCGACTCAAAATAGTCCTCCTGGCATTTTTTCCCCCCTAAATAAGGGACTGTAGGCTAAAACCCAATCCAGGGTAATTCTGTGCCTGTTTTACAGATGGGAAAACTGAAGAAGTTTGGCTGAAAGTGGCCTCAAGCTAGTGGTTCACATTTTTTCAGTACTTAGCAAGGAGAGCAGCTGTTTCAACACATGGGTTTCCCCAAAATTGCAGCCCTCAGAGTTACAGATTACTTCTGAAAGCTGTCCCAAAGTCACCTGATTAATCTGCGGCAGACCAGAGTGTATAGGTCAAAGGCTAAGTGTATAGTTCATTCTGTGTCCTCTCCTGATTAGTAATACAGCCCAATTTATGGGCCCTTAGCGAGAGATCCCACACTGATAAAGTTGAGAATACTTTTTGGCATGTAATTTGCATGAAATGTAGTGTGAAATGCGCAAATATGTTCAGGCCCATCAACATGTGCTATTTATACGTAGCTTTGTATTGCTCTTCTTTCTTGTTTCTTCTGAGACTAGGGAGCTTGTTTGGGATCAGCTGTTGTTAACCTGACCCTTTGAACAGCTCACTGGTTGTGTTCAAGGGCTGAAGGATCTTCTGGGCATGCACCACCACAGCAGGATCTGAATCTCGGGCAACAGACATTAGTGGAAGGGACCTTAAAGATCATCAAGTTCCATTTAGAGGTTGCTTTTTGCTGTGACAACATTGTGACGTTTATGCAGCTACGAATAGGCAGTTGTAGTAAGTTTCCAATATGTTTCAGTATCAGTAAACAAAAGGTCTCTCAAGTAAATGAGCAGCAGTGGTTTTGGTTAATGCGTTTTTAAAGTTAGGGCTCATTTATTTTACAGTTAAATAAAACCTGCTGGGTAGGTTTGTATATAGATCGCCACACTTTAAACTACAGTAATTTACACTCCTTTGTAGTGGCCTCAGCATTTGCCTTCACACATTTTATCTGTAAGAGAGCAGAACTTTTGAGTTTCTCCAAGACAGGGAACCTCCTTGGTCAGTACAAAAATGCATTTTCAAATTTCTGGGTCAAGCATATTTTCTGCAGTGTCGAGTGGCACCTTGGTTGTACCCATTGCACGAACAGTGCGGTGCTGCCTTACCATGGTGGGCCTTTTGTCTTGGTGACTTGGAGCTACGCAAAGTCCAGAAAGCGAGAACCAGTGAACACAGCTGAGCAGGGTGTCCACATGAAGCAGCCCTTCGCCTGGCTCGCTCTGGGGCTGCTCGGGATGCAGCCTCAACTCAGGGCCAGCACTTGTTGAGAGCGTCAGGGTGTTTTAGTCACCTCCACCATCCCAGAGGGGGTGTAATATCCAGTGGTTAGAGCACCTGCGCAGAGATGAGACATAAGGAGGTGTTACGCCCTCTGAGCCAAAGGAGATTCAAAACTGTATCTCCCCAGAAATGTGTTCTTACCACTGTAATATCAGATATTCTGAGTAAGGGCCCTCTTTTCCTCCTCTTCTGAAGGCCCCATGAGTTTGATTTTTTTACTACAAGTTTCCTATTGTTCTTTTTGCAGAGAGGTGAGCAGCTTAGCTGTCCGGCTTGGCACTTCTTATCCTATTCCAGGATACAGAACAGGCCCCTGAGTCTGAGGCATGTGAGACTTCCACTGGACCCAGCTCTCTGCATTTTCATTTGATGCCTTGAAGCTGAATCACTGTTGCTCAGTGGAAACCTGCCACTCTGAAGCCTGAACCTGATAACTTTCTTGTGAGGTTATGCAGTCAGGTTCCTGATTCATCAGATAATGCTAACCTTATTTTCCTATTGATCAGCTAAGCAAGAACTTTCAGTCAGCTGTGCTCAGGGTACAAGATATTCAGGACTGCAGCAAGGCATATTCCTCTGGGGCAGGATAGTAATTCAGCACTCCCCTGGTTGCCTCCCTGCTCCGTGGAGGCTCCCTGCATGGTTTCCCACAGGGATCTACAAATTCATGAGGACCTGCTGTGTTTTGTTCTTTCCTACATTTTGTGCCTCTGTTGGAGAAACATCCAGAGCTGGCTTGCTTTCTGTCCCCCTTCATACAGCCCTGAATATACTAGTGGCCCGTGGTTCCTGGAGAGTTCTGATTTTGGCTGTAGGTGATCAAAACTGGGATTTTTTAAACAGGTATCGCAACTGCTACTAGTTATAGTTGTTTTAGGGGGGTGATTGCTTGGTTGTAAAGCATGTTAGAATTTTGCCAGGAATTAATTTGGCCGAGTGTTCTCACTAAACCTCACAACTGACAGAAAAACACCACCAGTACGAACTGTAGTTTAGTCTGGCAAGCTGTTAATAGTCACAGGAAAGGTGCTTCTGCAAAGCAGACAACAACTGTGTTAAGCTACCTGCACGGAGTGACACACGGAGAAAGAAGAGCACGTTTTACACAGTAGTGAAGTGTTCAGTGTGTTCACAAGTGGCTAACTTGTGATATTGAATACCTTGAGCACTGTTCTCTTGCCTGGCTGGGTTGTGTGTGCATGCACTTGGAGCATTGATTCTTGCACAGTCAAATCTGAAATTAATTTTCTGCAAATGCTTACTTGTACAACTGAGGAAGTGTACTGACTGAGCATTTTTGCCTAGGTGCCTCAAGTGCTCGCGGAAACCCACCACAAAAAAGCTGTGAAGATTGACAAAAAGATTAAGTGAACAAACTGGATCTATTACAATATTTGTATTTTCCCCTTAACTTCCACTATTAACAATACCTTGTAGCTGGCATTTGCATGAAAAAAGCACAAGCAAGGAATACAGAAACAAAACCACAGAAGTTACTGACTGCTTCAGTAAACAGTTCACATACAAAAAGTTATGGCTAACAATTTCACATGGACAGCTGCTGTTCTGTAATGTGTTATACCTCATCAAACTGTGAAGTAATGAGAAGATGATACGCTGACAGTTCCTATAATTATCTCATAGCTCTTGGGCTTTGTTGCTGCATTGTTGCAGGTTTACTGTGTCATCTTGGGCAGGGGATTTGAGCCTGTGGTGCCTCAGTTTCCCCTGCTGCAAAATGAAGGCAGCGCCTACTGCACAGGGGTGATTTGGCCTTGCGAAGTAGCTTGCAAAAGCAATTTGAGAGTCTTCGTTGAAACAGCCCACCTGCAAGATTGCAAAATATTATTCCACAGATTGTTTCTAAGAAGATTGTAATGAAAAATCAGCTTAATTTCTTTCAGTCTAGTCCTGGCCAATATCCATTGTGTCTGTAGAATGTGGTATGTGAGGTGTTGCTGCAAACATGTCTATTGCCATGCTTTCTGTACAGCCACGTCCACTAACAACTAGTTCATTAGCACAAAGGGATTCACATCTGTAGTATAAGACATGATGTACTTAGTGTGTCACTTGTATCACAGGATACATGAAGCTCACTTTTCCTTCCTTCCTTTCTTCCTTTCTTCCTCCCTTCTGTCCATTCATACCCAATGAATGTAGTTTTGGTGGGGGCAGGGACCTGTTTCTGAATGATACTTTCATCCAACACATGTAAAAAGTCTTGGAAATGTTAAATGTTTCAGTTAATTTTGAAATACTGATTTTTGTTTTGGGGATAACCAAAATAAAATAATAGTAAGATTTAGGACTCTGGAAGCAAAAACCTGTACTTTTTGAAATTCTTTTTAAAGGTTCCTTTCATCTAAATTGAAAGTCTTGGGTATTTTTTCCATATCCATGCAGAAGAAAAATGAAAAAGGCATGATAGTCATTGTGAGACATTATAAATTAAAAATGTACTTATGCTGATGATAAGGGAAAACAGAGTCTGAAAATAAGAGCTAATTCGAACCAGAACCTGAGATCCAAACAGTGAATGCTTTTGAGGACTTCTGAAATCCAAACATCGGTGCTGCAGACTTTTACAAAATAAGGCAGAACCACGTGAAATGTCAGAAGTGGAGATTGTTTTTTAACATTTGGCTCTCTGTTCTTCAACATTTTTTGTCTTTTGTTGTCTGAATTCTTTTTTCAGTACCTATAGTGGCCACTCAGGCAGTCTCTTCCTTCCAAAGAGATTCCTCGGAAGTCAAAAAAATGGGGGGGCCTATCCTGCCAGTAAAAAATTTCCACTGGATCTTTCTCACGTGGTAACAGCGCCACTTCACTCAGTGATGCTGTCTTCTGCTATGTCCTGGGTGGTCAGTCTGCTTCCAGTGGGTGTATCGGATAGCAATATGATAGGTTTTGGTGTGGCCTGCACCAGGACATATTTACTACTCTGGCTTTGAGAAATATCAGTGGGAGGAGCTTTTGATTAGTTGCTATTATTTTTGCAGTCATTATTTCAGAGGTCCTACTACAATACAGAAAAAAACCCCACCAATCCCCTGGTTTCACCAAATTGTGAAAAACCTGCTGTAAACCCAAGGTTTTGGAGAATTGCAGGGGTGATTATCTTTTATTAAATGCTCTTTTACTTATCATATTATCTGGTGGTTTTATAGATAGCCTAGTCTCTACTTTCATTTATGCCAGACCTTATCTACAGCTTTTCATGTGTTTCAGTTTTAAATGGAGACAGTAGCAAATGGAGGGCATGGCCTATCTTTCTTTTGCTGCTGTCTTTTTAAAAGCATAATTTAGGCATGATAAGAGAGAGAACATCACAGAAAAGTTCTCTCATAGAGACTTCGACGTCTTTCTAGCACCCTGTGGTATTTTCTCGTGTGGTTTGTTTGGGGGTGAACATTGGGAAAATGAATTTGGAGACTTTGTTAAATTTTTGATCCCTAAAAAGAGAATGTATGTTTGACTCCAGGGTGGAAATGAGAAACAAAGAGACCAGTTCACCCCTCCCCAGCACTGTGACCCTCTAATGACTGTGAAGCTGTTCAAAGGGGACATCACATGGTAGAACTGGCTTTCTTTGGAGTTCCATGCTGCAAGAGAAAGTAAAGCAGTCATCAGCTGCCTGTGGTCCTTCTGCTTGCTCCCAAGATGGGTGCATGCCAAGCGTGGGGAGGGTGAACAGGGCAGAGGTTACACTGAGAGTGTTTGCCTACTCCTTTAGATATAATCCTCCAGCTGTTCTAATTTATGCTGAACACAGGGCTGGTCCTGCGAATAGCCAGACATCAGAAGCCACCATGGTGGTCTAGAATAAGGGAGGTGCCTTGATGTAGGGTCTGATACAAGCCTGGAAGGAATCATATGAAATCCTTTCAGCTCCTAGAGCTTAACATGAAAGTATTAAGGGTGAAACTGATGGCATTAAACCCCTTTCTACTTTCTTAGTTGCAGAGCAGGCTTTTTACAGCAAAGATTATAGACCATGGAAAATTGATTCAGGGAGCATTGACCTTGAATCACACTGCATTACTCCACCGAAATCATGGTAGGACCATTAGAACTGAGTACCAAGTGTGCATGTTTTCAGTGCCACACAGGACATAAAGAGACTTTGCCTACCCAAAGGGAATTTTCAGGATAGATGCATTTTAGAGCTAAATTTCCCGGTTAATGCAGAACCAGATTGTAGTCACACACATCTTTTTGTCAGCTTATATTATGTAACTTGGAAGCACTAAGATATACCAGATGATTTGCTCTTCTTTGGTAGCAGAAAATGACTTTTCCAGGGAGAGCTGCGCTGGAGAGAAGTGGTTTGTTCCCACATATCCACACAGAAACTCCTGCTCTCTTGTAACTCTCCTGGCCCCATTTTTAATTGTAGACCAGGACAAAGACTTAGCACTTTCACAATTAGCAGTTGTAAATAGACATGATGTAAGGACTAACTTTTACTCACGTAAAGTTCTATTTTATGCCTAATTTACATGTGTAATTGCCTGTGTAATTGCATGTACAGGCTGAGAAAGTAAATGAGTATATGCTTCTTAAAACCCATTCAATAAGGTAAATTTTCTCCCCCCTCTTCCTTTGGAATGAGAGTCTGAGCTTCTTCACTGGGATTTCAACAGGATGTGCCTGAGCCCTTGGTGGTTAGCACCACAGCTGCTAAAGTTTCCCAGATAGCCTGATGCAGTTGGAGTGGATGGTTATAAAGCTCATGGATACTCTGGTCTGTGTTGACTCTCCTGTCCTAGAAAGGAGTTGCTAAAACTGTGAAGGTTATGCCATCACACTGATGATGAAGTAGGCAAGCTCTGTAACATTGACTTTAAGGCAAACTCCTGCCAGTTCTCTGGATGTCTGCAACGCTGAGTATGTCTGTTAAGTCTAATTGTTTTTTAGTTCTTGCTGTTGTTGTTATTGTTGCTTTCTAGAGAGAAGTTCTAGGAGCTGCAGTTCTAGATTCAACATCCCCATTTTTTTTAGTTCAGAATAAAGTGCATTGTTCAGCCATGATGGGTAGAAAACAAAATGGAACGATATGTTTAAACATATTGTTTAATGGTGAGATAGTGGATTCTTTGTCTGTGTGATATTCAATGATGGGAGAAATACTGTTGTTTGGTATGAAAGATGGTACTAATGAAGGTGCGGATGATGCTCCAGGACAGGAGTCTGATGTGGTCTCCAAATATTTAGCAGTACTGTGGAAACAGAAGTAGATGCAGGAGGGGACTGTATGAAAGTTAGCAATGAGTGGTTTCTATGAGACAGTTAGATGAATGTACAAAACTTTGGAAAGTAAAGAAAAGGAAAAGTCATTCTTGAGGAAGACCTCATTAGGACATAAAGCTGCCTTCTATTCTGCCAACAACAAGGACAATTTAGGTGGAACTGCACGACAGCTTGAACACATGTGCATGGTATGAACACTGCTCCTGTAGCCTTTCTGTTTCCTTGTGAATCTGCCCCTGGCTAGAAGGTGCACTCTTTGGCTCTAGCATAATAACTGGGCAAGAACTGTAGTCAGTGCAAAATTTCACTGAAGTCGCTGATGGCTTGTAGGTGTAAGAGGTTGCTTACCTGCTTTTGATTGCCGTATCTGGGCCTTAGCTAGCAAAAATTCTTCTGAATTACGACTCCTGGAATCTGTTCTTTCTCAATCTTTCAAACATGCCAGAACTTGGCTGGCAATATACTATTCTTGCTGGACAGGAATATATAAAACTTTAATAGAAAGCTCTTTGATCAAACTGATCAGCTGATTAGATTGTCTCCGAGGGAACTGATTTGGTGTAATAGTCATAGCGAATGGAAGTGCCTCTTGCTGCTTCACCGAAACAGGATTGTTCCGCTGCATATCTGCTCACTGGCAGGACTCTTTGATCAGTGTTCAAGGGTTACACTGGTGGAAGTTAGCTGGTGTGTAACCAGGTATTGAGTAGATATTACACTCTCAAGTACATTTTTGATGAGGAAATGAAGAAATTAAGATGAAATGTGAGTCTGTATTTTTGTGCTTGTCTTTTCAGTAGTCATGGTGTTCTCCTGCAACTTTTAGAAAATCTAACCTCTGAAATGGTTTGCCTCTGAAAATATCTGAAGTCACACACCCAGCAGAGACAAACAGGGAGTAGTGGAGGCAGTGGGATTTTAGTGCAGGTGACCTGGATTCTGTCTGCAGCTCAGATACTGATTTCTGTATGCATTTAAGAGGTTTACATACAATTTCCTTTGCCTTATATTTCTACACAATAGGGATAATAGTACTTCCTCTATTTAAAAATAGTGATCTGTAATCCTTGGGCAACGTGCTGTTGCAGTTAGAAGTACTGTGCATGCACATTAACCTGTATAACTCCCTTGTGCTGGGACATACACTCTTCACTGTATTCCGGGTGGGCTAAGTCATCTGGTACTCCTTCCCCAAGGTACAGTCAGACCTCCTCAGTCCAGGTTCCTCTTGGTCTGAAGGGCAGGAAACCAGTCCCTACAGGGTTAACATAGTGATGACCTTTGCAGCTGGTCTCCAGCTGCTGGTCCCAGCTGCCAGCTGCAAAGAAGGGAAGGGAATGGAGAGAAGTGTGGCTTGTCCAAAGGTAGGAAAGGCTCCATGTTGCAGAAATTAAAGGTGTCTATGCTTATTTGCCTCCCGAGAAGCCCATTGTACTTCATTTTGCTCCTTGCTCCCTAGGAAAAGAAGAGCCCTTTCTAAACTCAGAGGTATCCTGGAAAAGATAGAGACTGTCCTCTGTAGTGGGAGCAAACAAAGCAGAGACTGTGCAGAAGTGCCTGAATACAAACTAACTTTCGCACACTGCAGAATCACCTGTGCCTGTTGTGGTTTTGGCCGAAGTGGCCTACGATGGCGACAGGTACTCTCCCTGCACTTCTCGCTCCCAGGAGAAAAGGAGGAGAGAGAAAGAGGTTTACGAGTTTAGAAGGAACTAAACTACTTTAATGAAATAGTAATAATAAAATTAAAAGGAAATAATGAAATAGATACAATAGTTACAAAACGGCATCAAGCTCCCAGGATGACATCACCAGCAGGCACTGGGGAAGTCCCAGACTGGACTCCCTGCGGGATGGGAACTGGGTTCCAGCTCTGGAGTCAGGAACACACAGATCGGGATCAAGGGCAGATAACAAACAGGGTCCTCTTTGGACGTCGGCCATTGAAGAAAGAGGCTGACCCTTTGATCCCTCAGCTTTTATACTGAGCATGGGGCAGATGGGATGGAATACCCCGTTGGTCAGGTTTGGGTCACCTCTCCTGTGCCCTCCTCCCTGCAGGTGGGACCCCTCTACGCTTTTCTGTTCTGACCCTCCAGATGGGCTAAATAACAAAATTAGCTGACCTTGGTTGTTACAGCAATAAGAGCCTCTCTGCACACCATTGCTTGGCATGAACTATAAACACAGCTCTTATCACTCTAAAAGCCAACAGGTTTTCTCCCCAAGATGCTGCTAATTTCAGAGAGAAAAGGCCTAGCTAAGACGTAAAATTACTGAACAGAAAGTTGGTTCTGTTTTACCTCAAACCAGGACACTGATGGATCAGCTTGGATCAGCTCTGATTTCAGTCTAAGCTACAATGGGTGGTTTTTGTCCCAATTTAATTTCCATTCAGTGTAATTGAAGTTTTTTTTTGTGGGGACAATGGAGACACTTCTTCTGTAAATCTGTATTTTTTCAGATATATTTCTGTAGAGGGTGCAGAGAGAAGCTTAATTGATTTGTGTAAAGTCTAGGAGTCATAAACTCTAAAAAATGCTGCAGAAATAGTATCATTACCTGTTTTTACTGTCAAACCTTGTTTCCTTAGAGACCTAGAGGGCTGACAGCCTTTCTTTTAATGTGACATTCGGCTTTTACATCTCTACTCAAACATCTGAAAACAGACTATATGTTCACTGTAACTATGAGTCAGCCTTACTGGTGGTGACTCAAATATGCGAGTCTGGCACCTGTTTCATGTCTGGGTTTCGGATAGCAGTGATGGTGGCACGTAGAGCAAAGGTAAACATGACTGTGTTCCTTCCCAGAAGCTATTTGCTCAATGCATTGGATGATAAAGAACAAAAGCTGCTATAAAAAGGTGCTTACAAAATTGCAGCTGTAATAGTGGGGCATTGTACGGGGTGTCCTGTATCACTTGCTTCATAGAGGGAGTGGCCTTAGGACTGGATGCCAGTGACTCTTAACACTTCCTTTGGCGTCTTATTTTGCCTGTTCTATGCACATTCAAGGGGTGAGAGAGGAGGTGGGAGAACTTAGTTAGCTAATTGTATTAACACTAGTGAGGCACCTTGTGGATGAAAAGTGCTAGTTAAGTGTTCAATAATATTATTATCAAGGGAAAAAATTTATTCAAGAGAGGAAACTGTTCTGCATCTTTCCCAGTCACACACCTGTAGACGTGTGAAGGGGATAAAGCCAAGGAACCGCTTTATGCTTGTAAACAAGGAGGTATCAAGTGTTAAATTTTGGTATGTAATGCTGGTTTTAATTTACCCTGGCAAATTTGTGATGTATACCTGCAGATAACACCCCCAAACCCAGAACTGGTTGCTCAGCTTTCATATATATATTATTGCCTAAAGCAATTAAATACAGTTGGGTGGAATCTCGGTCAGGAGTCAGCACTGCACGAAATAGGCCCACATAGGTCTGTGTCTTAAGTGTGGCTGCCGATGTGCATATTCATGTGACAAATAAGTTCACTCACTGAGTATTGCACTTGGCCCTGTCAGATGAGAAAAGGCATTTTACACCTCCTCAGGGACAGTTGTGACACATCAGGCCTCGCAAAGGCATTAGTATGTAAGAAAAGGTACAGTTTCAGGAGCTGAAGTTTGAAACCAGTTCTATAAGAAGAGGTCTGTAATGATTGGAAGCAGAGCCGAGATGGGAGAAGTGTGAGCTATGAATCTGAGAAAGTCCCAAGACAAACCTCAAACAAAGGTAAAACTACAGAGCTGGTGTGATTCTACCATCTGCAAGTGTCTTGCACACACCCCTGAGGCAGGCATGTGCACAAGGATGAGTCCTAACCCTGTGGGTTAAGAGGGGATCAACAGTCACACCAACTCCATGAACGCTACAGGCTGGGGGATGAGGGGCTGGATCTGCCCGGCAGAAAATGACCTGGGGGTTGTTGGTCAACAACCACCTGGATAGGAGGCAGCAGTGTGCCCAGGTGGCTAAGAAGGCCCAAAGCACCCTGGCCTATGTCAGGAACAGTGTGGCCAGCAGGACTAGTGAAGTGACTGTCCCCCTGTACTTGGCACTGGCGGGGCCCTACCTCAAGTGCTGTGTCCAGTTTTGGGCCCCTCACTACCAGAAAGACCTTGTGGTCCTTGAACGTGTCTAAACAAGATCAGCAAATCTGGTGAGGGGTCTAGAGAACAAGACTTGTGAGGAGCGGCTGAGGGAACTGGGGTTGATAAGCCTAGAGAACAGGAGGCTGAGGACCTGGTCACACTCTGCAGCTACTGAGTGGCCTGCCCTTTTTTCCAAAGGCCATAACCTCTCCCTTTTTCCCTGAGTTGTGACCGTATCTCTTTGTTCAGCCAGGTTGTCTTTTTCTCCCAACGGCTCTCTTTACAGCACACAGGGACGGCCTGCTCCCACACTTTTAAGATTTCCTCCTGGAAAAAAGTCCAGTCTTCCTGGACCTCTTTGCCCTTCAGGGCTGCCTCCCAAGGGACTCTGTCAAGCAGGCTCTTGAAGAGACCAAAGTCTGCCCTCTGGAAGTCCATGATGGCAGTCCTGCTGGCTCTCCTCCTTGCTTCCCTGAGAATTGAGAACTCCATTAAATCATGGTCACTGTGCCCAAGACGGCCTCCAACCATCACATCCCACACAAGTCCTTCTCTATTTACAAACAGCAGGTCCAGCAGTGCTCCCGCCCTTGTCGGCTCCTTCACTCTGATGGGTGGTTGTCTTGTTCTTTTTTCTTTTTTTTCTCAGAGTTAATTTGATGGTTGGACTAGATGGTCTTAAAGGTCCCTTCCAACCTAGACGATTCTATGATTCTGTGGTTCTATGGAAATGGGATGGGAGGATGAATTAAGGATTTGATCATGGGATAAATGGTTTTCTTCCTGTTGTCTTTGTCACCTCTGCCTTTATAAACATTATAAACCTTTACAACATTTTATCGGTTTTGGATTTTATACATAAATGCTCTTACTTGCTTTTACCTTACTGTGGCTTACCAATTGCAAGGTAAGGGTCTACCATCAATATATACCTTACCTGCACGAGTGGCAGTCTTAAGATCAGGATACTAGAGTACTGTCACTGCTCAACAGATCAAAACCCTTCTGTGGGATATCCAAAAGCTCTCCAGTATATCTTCAGGGATCCATATGGGCCTGTTTATATCTCACAATTCAGGAGTTTCGGAGTATAAGTGTTTTCTTGTGGCTGGCATTAATTGTTATAGTCAGAACAACGCCAAAAGCCGAGAGCTATGGAAGGGATTTTATGATTGTGGTAGAATTGCGTAGGACTTGTGTTTGTTTGCCAGTTGGCATGAATCACAGTCTAGTGCTGGTAAGTCCAGTGATGGCTGTCCTGTTTCAGTGACAGAAAGGGAAAATTACAGTAGTTTTGTTTTTCCTGTTTGTTTTGGATGTACACCTTTGCTAGCAGAAAATACAGTTTCAAGAAGAAGCATTCTTCCATGGAGGTGAGGCACAGTCACAGAGGAAACCTTTGGAAGAGAAAGGTATGCTTCTGCTTACTCTAAGAGTTGCTTGTTTTGGTTTCTCAGGGAAAACTCTCTTGCACTTCCCATGTGTCACAAAGAATATTGTAACTGGGACAGCATAGCCCCATGCACGAGTACAGGTTGGGGGACAACCAGCTGGAAAGTAGCTTTGCAAAAAAGAACTTGGGGCTGGTGGACATGTTGACTGTTAGCCAGCAATATGTCCTAGGGACAAAGAAGCCAAGAGCCTTGCTCCATGAATGCATTAGGAAGAGTGTTACCAGGAGGTTGAAGGAGGTGATCCTTCTTCTCTGTTCAGCACTGGTGAGACACATCTGGAGTGCTGGGTCCAGTTCTGGGGTCCCCAGCATAAGTGCAATGTGGAAATACTAGAGCGAGTCCAAGAAAGGGCTCTAAGATGATTAAGGGGTTGGAGTATGTGTTATACAAGGAGAGGCTAAGAGTGTTGGGCTGCGGAGGCCTCCTGGATTTTATCAATGTGTATAGATAACTAACAAGAGAATATAAAGAAAATGGAACGAGGCTTTTTCCAGTGGTGGCCAGTGACAGGAAAAGAGGCAGTGGGCACAAACTGAAATACAGGAAAATCCACCTTAAACATTAGAAAAACTTTTTTTACTGTAAGGGTGATTAAACACTGGAACAAGCTGCCCAGAGAGGTTGTGGAGTCTCTGCCCTTGGACATACTCAAAACCCAAAAGCGCATGGTCTTGAGTAACCTGCTCTAGGTGATCCTGCTTTGAGCTGAGGGTTGGACTAGATGATCTGCAGGAGTACCTGGAGAAGTGATTACCTTCCTGTAAGATCAGTTAGACAAATCATGATGTACCGAGTTGGAATATGTGTGGAGTCAATAAACCAGACTCTGAAAAATTTAGAAATCTCTTCAGGCAGAGAGGTATTCATGGTGTGAGGAAAGCCATAATGAACTCAGAGTGTTGCTAATTGCATGTGACCATACAGAGACTGGTGGGTCAGGTTTACCCCTGGTTGGCCAGCCAAAAGTTGGGATTGACAAGAGCATCTTTAACTTACCTGTCTGGTTGTGTGGCAAAAGGGACTGAAATCAAAGCAGGCAACATGGGAGGCTTAAGCTACTCTAAGTCAGGTGCGGGAAGAGCAGACACATACCAGGAAGCCTCGGAAGTGAGGTTTGGGGAGGTGAATAGAACTGCGCGAACAGGGACAAGGAGCCAGCCAGGCAGAGTAGGACACGTGGCAACAGAAGCAAATTAGCATCCAGCATCTCAGGAGCAGCTCACCTGTTGCCATATCTGTCTGTAGAGGACTGTGTTACTAAGGAAGACTCCTGTTGGGGTGATAATCTCACATCTTTCAAAAGGCTGGGTGATGGGTCAATGTTACTGCATTAACTCTCACACTGAGAAGGAGCAGGTTTGGCTATTTTAAGGCCTCTAATTCAATAATGAGAATTACTTACAGAAGCTCCTTTTGCCGAAGTTTTGCGTTGTTCCAGGAACACTTCACAAGAAAATCTGAAGCTTCAAGAAGCAAAAGGATGCAAGGATCATAGGAGTATACGTTAAATTTCATATTAATGCAAAGAAATTAGTTAATAACAAGAAAGCAGTAAGAAACAATGCATTTTGCCTAAATGGGGCAGAAAGGAAAGAAATCTAAGGTTATCTACTCTCTTCAAGAACACATCCAGAGAGCAAAAGCCTCTTGTTCTTTCTCCCTTCCCTACATCTAGCTGACAAGCTGTAGAAACTTCTAATAAATACATTCAGACATTCAGTCCTAGGTTACATCCTATGTCTTTAGATTATGTTCAGACAGGAAAGTCTCAGTCTGGGAAGATATTTTAGCTTTTGTATTTCTCCCCGCATTTATTTATGTACCTTACATTTACCTCCAATTTACATTTAAGGCAGGAAACTGGGTTGAATTCTTCCATTTCTATGGTTTGCCTCCCCTCCAAATATTGATCAGAGAGCAATTTTATCATTTACCATTGATTAGCCAGGCTCAGTCACCTTCTGGGCTTGATCCCTGATAACCCATGAGGATTTAAAATACTCTCTGCCTTTCTCAGCAATGTGGTGACCTCAGTCTGAGGTGTGTACTCCCTAAAGGTATAGATGTGTGAACTGATGACCGTACTTCATACACACTCACTTCTGGGATCCATGGACTTAGCTCTTGATAGAAACTACATCCCCATGGCAGTCAGCCATTCTGCTTAACAAAAGGTGTGGGGTGGAGAACATTCTGTTAGAGAGAGACCTCTAAAAATAACCAGTTGGTGTTTGTGCCGCGTGAGTGGGTTGCTCAGGTGTTTTAAAAGGCTTTCCAGAGCACAGAAGTACTTCAGAAGGAGTGGTGTGCTTTGCCCAGAAGAGAAATGAAAGTTCTTCATGTTATAGAGACCCCAGTAGCTAACAAGAATGACGCACTCCAGATTGTGGCCTTGACCACACCTTCACCCTCTGGGCAAAACCTAGGGAACCCAAAGGGACACACGGCAGCTTATTGAGCTGCAGTATGCATACATGGAAAACTGCCACTGAAGTCTGATTTTGTGCTAAAATCTTTTCAACTTACTGAGAGAAATTTAATTCTTCCCATATACACATCAACAAACAATTTGATCCCACCCACGAATATGCAAACAAATGTTTAAGTTACGCCAAGTATTTCTCCTTCTAGCTGCCAAGTGAGAAAGGGAGAGTGTTACTGTGGCTTCTATTTTTAAATACTTGGGAGGTGCTCCAATACTACAGCTAGGGGGACTATATAATACCTAGACTGAAGCTGGAAGAACTCCAGCAGCAGCTCGAAGGGTCGCTGGAATAGCTGAATGGCGAGATTCTCCCTCTAAATTATGTTAGCAGAACCGTACTTTCTCCTTTAAGTATCAACCTCCTTGAGCGTAGCTACCTTGCTAATTGTAAATGGGTTGCAAATATCCTAACTGCTGTCCCACAGCTTTGTTGTGCATGAAACTCAGCCCATCAAAGTGTAGTCCAAACCTTTCCCAGTCATCCCCTCTCCTTACTCTATTCTATTTTGGGTTGTGGCTAGGTGTACAGACCAAGCTGTCTTGTTGGACAGAAGCTTGAAGAAAAGGCCTGTTGTTCTGAACGGGAGGTGTGTTATGTGACACACCGTAGGAAGGATGTATGCTTGGAAGGGCTGATGTGCAGAAATCATTAGTAGGGTGTGTACGGCCCAGAGAGGGGAACCCAGCCACAGGAGGAAGGAGCCAGGGAGGGGAGAGCAAGGGTGGATGAGGGTGGAAGGAGCAGGGGTGGAGGGGCATAGACTAAGACAGTAACTGGACCTACAGAAGTCACTGCTGGATGTAAAATATAAAACACCTGAAGATAAACTTGAAGGCCTCCTTTGGGGTGCCTAAGGGGGTAGGAAATGTTCTTAAATGCTGATTTGATCACCTTAGAAGAGCTAGATCTTCAGGCCCAAATGAGCTGAACTGAATGCAGAACCTTTTATGAGAGTTAAATCTGTCAAAGTCGTCTTTCTGTTCCCTTAGAACTTTGCAGGACTGGGATCAATTTAGTTCCAGGGTATTTAATACCATAGCTTCTTTAAAATGGTCTCATAGGGGTGGTTCCATTGCAGGGGGCGCCTTAGGTCTGGCCTAGTCGGTGTCCTAAAGAGTTTCCTGGTCTGGGTTGTGAGCAGGTGGCATGAACCATCTTTATACCAAATCTGGATTTCTCTTAGTGTCAAGAAAATGACAGCTACTCCTAAAAGGAGAGCCCTTCACCTTGCTGGTACAACACAAAGAGCTTGGCGCTAGCAGCCAGAGCTGAATTTGGTCCATGATGTTAAAAGGAATCTAAATCACAGAAGGGAGATTGTGCAGCAGAAGCAAACAAGAGGGTGTAAGTGAAAGGCCAGGAATGGACCTTCCTGTTTGCTCTGCCTGCTCCACACCTTTTCTGTCCCCCTGCATAGCTGTACCAGTGGCTTAGCTCCTAGTCTCCCTGGAACCACTAATTCAAATCCTGGCAGGATTCACTCAGCCCGTCTGTAATTTTGAGGTTGATTGAAACTGTTAAAACCAAAGATTTTGTGGCAAAGTGACCCAGTATGCTTGACCAAAATTGTCCTAAAGCTTTTTGTATGTGGCATGATGAGCTGATTGGTGTCCTCTCATTGGTTCTTCATTTATTGTAATGTATTAATTACTTTAATTACTTTGCTGCCTCAGTATGACTGAATTAGTCACATGTTTTGAGGGAGGTAGCACAGTACATGTTTACTGTCCACATCTTCAGTGAGCACTAGTTGATGTAGTTCTATTGCCATTCGTGGAGTTATGGTGACTTGTTTGAGCTAAAGAACTGCTCATTAAACATAACCATTAAAATTCACAACAGTGCCTTGATTTCAGTTTTTAAGGATTATTAGCTGAGGTGGATTATTTACTCTTGATTATGAAACAGGCCTGTGGGCAATTTTAAAAGGATAAATCTGAAATATCTTTTATTATCTGTCAAGCAGGTTGGATGGGGATTTTGTTGCTCTACTTTAAGGAAAAAACAAACAAACGTGGGTGTCAAAATGTGACCCAACCCATGCGTTTTAAAATTCTCTCTTTAACTTTCTAAACTTAAGAACAACCTTCAATGTTTTTTTTAATAAAATATTGTTAAAAATACTCTCCTGACCTGAAAGCTTTGACTGCCGAGATTTGTCTTTAAGTATGCTTTTGTAGCCAAGTTACAAATCCATGAAAAATAGCTGTATCACCTAAGTAGAAATTAGCTCGAACATCTGTAAGCCAAGATCCACATGATTCCTTTATGTTTCAGGATTAAATGTCTCTTGTTCTCCCTTTTCCCTCCCAACTCTTGTAAAGGCTGTCTATAAAAGCTAGGTATAGAGACAAATGCTTTTTAAAAATATGTCATAACTCAGGTTGTTAAAAGATAAAGCTCTCTGACATAAAAACAACTCGAAGTAACTTATCATTCAGTTCTTTCTCCAAAGGTCGTCCATCCTCTAAACAAAATAATGATAACTAACTTACAATGTTGCCAAATACAGTGGTGAGTAAGTGAACTCCTGAGCAATCACAGCAGCAGCAGCATGTAACTTGTTGCTCAGGAGTCTATTTAGTTGCGTTTCTGCAAATAGAATTCCAGTCCAGGGGACAACGATTTCACTGTCTAGGTTTGTGGGACTCCTGGTGGGAGGGAACATCTAGATCACCCTTTTGATGTTCTCTTTGGGGGGGTCCTGGTTGTGTACCACAGTCTGAAACCCCTTGGATTATGGTGGTTTTCCAGCACATAAAGCTATTTTTACAGTACCTCATCTGCTTAGTGTCACAGTCTAGCTCATGTTCAACTCTGAATTCAAAAGTGAACAAAGTCATTAACATGTAGCTTTGTGAATGGATATGCAGCTTACACAGCTCTTGGGGAGGCCCAGCACTGCCCAGCTCTGCTCCCCAGAGCTTCCTGCAGCAAGTCCTTTCAAGTCTATTGCTGAGGCCCCCAAATTTCAAAGAGGCTCCACCAGCAGTAAGCACAGAGTTTTCAACTGAGCTACTGTATTTCTAGCAGTAAAAATGAGTATGAGGAAGGTAAAGGTAATTGATAGGGTAACAGCATTAAGTAAGCCTAGTCACCTCCCTTTAGACCCCAGCTGTAACTGGAAATGCCTGGGAAGGAGTATGTCCCAGGCATATCCAATTTTGATCACTGGGCATCCCAGCTATCCACCCATCTTGTCGCAGAGCCCTCCCACACTCCCCACCCAGAGCTCCCATCCACCAGTACTTCTCTTTTGGTTGCCTAACGCTGCCTGCCACAAAGAGATCTGCCCCTCCTCTACCACTGAAGAGCCCTTCAGCCCTTCTAGTTCTCCACTTCCCCCTCCCTCCTGCCACAATTGTCCTTCCTCCCAACCCCTTTTCCCACCGGTACACTCCATTCCTTCCTTAGCCCAAACTCCTTCCTCTGAATATGCCCCAAAAGCTCCAGCCTCTTGCTGATAATGCACTACTGTCTTCTTAGCTCCTCCAGCTCTGCCTGCTGAAACCCTGTTGCCTCACGTGTTGGCTCTCCTTGCTTGCTACTTGCTGCTGTCGTACTACTGCTGCCAGGCTCAGATGGCAAGACCATGGACCTGCTCTTGTGGGAACTGCAGAAGACTTGGCTCAGCTTGCACTTCCTACAAGTGTGCCCAGATGGGACACTGAGAGATGAAATGGGCACATCAGAGGAAAAGCTGGATCTGTGGTAGCTGTCTTCAAGAGCCTTGTTTGTTGGTTTGGAGCAGCTTTTCGGAGTTGTAAAAGCTGTAAGTACTTGTCACTTCTCCCCATCGCAATGGCTGCAGATTAAAGCTGTTTATATTTTAAGTATTTCTATAGCAACATCTCATCAGCATGAGTTTTGCTAAAAAGCTGTGTTTATCTGTGGTATTACAGTAAGTCTATAAAATATCACTCATTGAAGGCATTTTGAAATGCTTGTGAAAAAGGGAAAACAGGGAATATCACATTTTATACAGCTGGATAAAGTTGCTGGTAGTTGGTAGCATAAAGAGATAATAGAGACGAAATAGATTTTTAAAGTAAAATTACCCAAGATTTAATAAGTAATTCCAGAGTGTAATTAGGGTGGGAGTAAGCAGCTCCACATAGGAGGTAGTGAGGAATGCAAGCTATTACAAGCTATTTTTCTATGTATATGTGTCCATGTGGCTTTAGCATAGGCTACATTGGAAATTGATCAAATTAAACTACAAAAAAGGCGCTTTCAGTACAGAGTAAGAGTGTCCACATGGGCAGTTACACCACACTAACTGAATTCACACCCTGGCAAGTGTCACAATAGGTTCCCCAAACAGTAATGCCTAATTCTTGCAAGCTAACTGCAGCTGACAGAGGCTTGAAGGGCTCCCGTGATGTAGAGGTGGTTAGTGTCAGTTGAAGGCTAAAAGAGCTTTAAGCAACGGAAGAGGAAATGACTCAAGCTAAGAGAGGAAAATCATCCGATGGCAGTGTTTATTAAAGGAGGTGAAGGAAAAATATCTATAACATTATCAGGTCGGTGCAAACTATTTTCAAGGTATCAAATTGCTGGTATGAATTACGTATCAGTAGATCAGAGGATCCTGTATTTAGAACATAGATAGACAACAGCTGAAATGTTTTTTTCCCCCAGCCTCCCCTCCCTTTTCCTCTTCTCCCACCCGCTCTTTTCCTTCTCTGTAAGCTTTGGTGGTTCAGATAAACTGAAACATGGATCTTCCCTCATCTCCCATTAAAGTTTGCAAAAGGAAATATCTGCAAGCAAGATGTGATAAAACCAGTCCTTAGCCCTGTGCGTCCTTCCTTTATAATGACTTGTCTGTTGGTGGATTCAACCTTCAAGTTATATGTTCTCAGTGGCAGTAGAATATAAAATTTGAAAATGAAAGTATAAACAGTTTGTCATTTATTCATACCCCAATTTGCAAATGCATAACAGTAGCATAACCACTTATAATAGCCTGAGACAGTAAGCCACAAAAAAGAGTGCCTTTAAGTGAACAAAAATAGGTTTATACATCATTTATAGAAATTCCTTCACACAAAGAGATTCCAGAGCCATCAATGTACACCATGCACTGAGCAATTTTTCATCCACTTTTGTGGCTGTGTCTCAAGTAGAACACATATTGACAATGACTCAGTACATTTATGATGTACAAACTTTCTAAAACACAGCAATATAGAACCTGCAGCACAGATTTTTCTAACTGAAACTTATTAGGAAAGCTAGGTAGGCAGAATGCTTTTATTTGCTGAAGTTTGGACAGGATTTTGAGATTTGCATTAATCCTGCCAAGCTAGGAAAGTCTAGGAAGTAGGATTTAGGTAAAAGGTACGGTGATTTTTATGTAGGAGCCAGCCTCCTACACAACAGGCTAAAGGGCAAATTGGGAGTAAGCATTCACAAATAAAAGCTAAATTTAAGCATAAAATCCTGTGCCTGGAAGTTCGCATTGACACAGGCACTTCACACGGGTTTTGGTCAATCTGTGTGTGGGGTGGGGCACCAAACATTGTTGAGCATAAGTTTGAAAATTGTCCTCCATGCATTAGACTTTGTAAAACTGGCTTCTTTCCTCAAGTTTCTGAGCTACTTGTTTTCCACAAACCCAGAATGTTTAGCATATCCAAAATTTTCTCTTTCATGTTTTTTTTTTATCAGAAGTTTACCAGTGAAGAAGTATGCTTTCGAAAGTAATGTTTGAAAAAGACAATAGCATCTCTTAAGGGATGAGGAGGTAGTCTTGACGTGACTTCATTAAATGCCACACAAAATATTTCAAAAATTTGTGACAACTAGTTCTTGAAATACTGCTAAAGAAAAGATACATTCTTACCCTACCCCAACATTGCTAAAATTCTGCTTTGCTAGGTTTAACCTTTGTAGCTCATGCATTCAGTGTAGGATTTGAGTATCTCAGCTTACACTAAAAAACAGAAAATTAAAATAGTAAAAGTCCTTCTCCTTTTCATAGAGCGGCTTGTTTGAATTAAAATATATACTTGTTATTCTCAATAAAAAAGAACTTATTTCTACAATCTATTCCTCTACTTCTGATCAAGGCAGATCTTCCCTCACTGCCTGCTTCTGTCATTGTACAACTGTTAAGACACAAAAGCATTTTGCAGGAGAGTGGCAGCAATTAAACAAAGTGGATATTGATTTCATTGCCAGGTGAAGCCTGGGTTCTTTTTTCAGTATGGTCACGTATGCTGCTGTACAAATATAGTGTCACTGCAAAGCTTGCATCTGATGTGTGTATCTATAAACATAGGTGGAACAAATCTCTGTGCATATGTGGGCACACGTGTGCACATGGACATGTGATCTGAAATCAAGGGAAGTCAATGGAAAGACCAGAACTGACTTTACTATGCTTCATGTTAAGATCTGCTTCTGTTAAAATTGATTCATTCTCCATTTTGCCTTTACTGAGTTGCCAAGCAGGAACTGTGTTTGTCTTTGTTTGTACAGTGTCTTGCACAATAGGCTTTTTGAATAAGATTTTGCTGTCTGATTACTGTATATTAATGTATGTGATATAAGTTTATTACTCACCCAGCCAGCCTTTATCTGGTTTCTCCTTGAAACAAAGGAACTGCAGAGCAGAATAGGCTTAAATAAAGTCAGCTGACTTAGATTTCTGAAATGAACTTTAACAGTACTGTTTGATCACATATATATTCACACAACCTTTATTTCTGACTGTAATGACAGATGATACTAATTCTTTGCCTTTGGTGAGTATTTTACTAATGAATATTTAAAGGAATGGATGGGCATAAGCTACAAAGTTCGGGTGCTAATGTGAGTTTATATTTACAAAAACTAACATTAATTTTAACCTAACCAAGTTTTCTTCCAAATTAAAAAAAAAGAAAAATCCCAGAAAGACATTGACTTGAGCATCATAAAAAATGGAATTCCAGGCTTATTCCTCTCACAAAGCTCAGGGAAATTTAGATTTGAACTTTTTCTAAGGAGTATATCTCTGTTAAAAGGAAAGCTTTGATGAAAATGTGAGAGTGATGTAAGATGGTACTGGTCCATAAGGAGTAGGGGCTGGAGAAATACCTGTGAGACGTGTAGACTAAAGAAGAAGAAAATCAAAAGGCTTGCAAAAGCAAGTCAGAAACCACTCTTTCGTTTAGGACTGTATGTGGCAAGGAGGAATTTTCATCTCAAAGAGAGCTATTGAGAAAAATAGCAACCTAAGCTCATTCCCTGCTGCCTTCTGTCAGTCTGACTACAGGCTCTCAAAAACTGTTTAAAATTGAAGATCTTCTAGCATTAAGATGATACAGCAAGGATGAAATGGAAGGGAATATAGGAAAGTAATCTTGCAGAGCATGTGTTAGCTGTCAAGAAAGCATGAGTTAAGTGAACTAACTGGGTAGGGGTGGGGTTTGATTTGCTTCTGTGACAGAAAATCTGAGAGAGAAAGCAAAGACGGGAGAGAAATTATCTTATTGCCTTGATTACTGCCAATCCCCCAAAATCTTTTTGTTCTATTTTTCACAACCACAAGCCCTAAATAAACACCAGCATCCTCACTAATTATGTATGTCAAGGTGCTCTGAGAACTGCCTGGAGGCCAAATATATTCCATGGTGTCCTGAATGCTGTGTTTCACAGTCACTCCCTCCCCATAATTGTTGGGTGAGGACAGGGGTAAGTCTTCAGGGTCTTATTTTTGGTGAACTACACCATTTGTACAATGACATCTTGCAGTCTGATATCATCTTCCTTTCCTGGGTCTCAAACAGATTTATAAGCTTTACCAGCAGTCATGCTTGATAGGAATTTTAGAGGAATTCTTCAAAATCAGTAAGTGACATTCCTTGTGTATGAAGAATTATTCTTCTCAAAAAGCAGAGCTATGCTTCTGTGTTCCTTTGTCTTGACAGAAAATATACCTGTCAGCTCATACACTTCCACTGACCTATTGCTACCCTTGCCTTTCACATCAACAGGCTTTCCCTCTTCCCCTTGGCCCATCTGTGCTTCCTGGTGAAGCAGATTGTTCTCCTCTCTGACAGTTATTCCTTGCATTGGCAGCTGTGGTGGCAGGTGATCCCTCCCTGGCAAGTGTGCTGGGGGAAAGAACATAAGAAATGGGTCTCCTACAGAGATGTATTTGCCTCAGCAGCTTTATCCCTTTATACTGTAAAGCTTCAATCAGTCCACGGCATGAAGAAAGGTTTAGTAGCACTAGTAGGTGACTCCTTTACAGATGTGTAAAACCTCACAAACAAGCTCAAAGCCTGCTGCAGAAATGCCTGGGTGAGCTTTGTTCTGTGCTGCGCGAGGGGTCAGACTGGCCATCGTCTGTGAATGCCCAGAGTTCAAACCATGGTGGTCATACTGCTCATGCCTGTCAACGGCTTAACAGGGTTGCTGATTATGGAGAGCCGCTAACCCACACACGGGACCTACGGGGAACAGAGAGTGTGAATGAATCATGATTGTCCCTTTCAGGCTAATGTGTGAATGTGTGGAGCCTGTCCACAAAGACTCACGTGTGTAGAGTGCTGCAGAAATGTTCTTGCCCTGTTAAACAGATGTGAAAAATTAAAGGAGGCTGTATAGAGTCTCAGAGTCATCCCTTGTTGCCAGTGTGCCCAGGAGTACTCATCTTTATGTCCCTTCTCAGCTGTTGTGAACAAGGCTTCCAAACATTTACACAGTGCCTACAATATGTAGCTCATCCCAGTCAAGATTGAGGTGGTTCCAGTAAGAAAAGAGAACATTTGAGGCCTTCATTGACTCTTTGGCTACGTCCTCTGTAAAACCGTACAGCCTCTGCTCCTTAAACACTAATTAACATTAGTAACCAGAGACTACATCTTCCAATCCAGCCAAGCAAAAAAGAAGCTCACAGTGAAGTCCATATCAGAAGCAGATATGCTAGGTCTGCACAGATGGTTTAGCTCAACTCTCAGTTCTTCAGATTGTTTTAACACTGTTTGCATCTGAATGGAAAAAAGCTCCTAATTGCATGTGAGTGGCATTCCCTAAGTATGTCTTCGAGCCATTTCTCATCTCTTCACATCTTAGTCGCAGCAGGCCTTCGTCCTCCCCTCTGGTGACAGCCAGGACTCAGGTCACCCATCAGCACCCTTGATGACGCAAAGCTCCCGCAGGACCGGCAGGGAAGTGCCCTGCTGCTCCCCACTCCTGTTACGGTCTCTGTTCAGCACTCCCACAGAGGCAGGTACAGACTGAAGCAGCTTACTTCATCATGTATCATCCCCTGGATGCCACTGCTCCTGTCCCTGGCACATACTCTTGTCTCCACAATTGGCTGTACCTTGCTGTGGTTGTTGTGATCAGCGGGAGCTGTGTGAGTCAGAAGCCCTGGCTAGTCAGTGAAGTTAAGATCTTGCCTCTGTGAGGAGCAGGGATGCCTGCCATCTGGACAGACTTCAGACATGGCCAAGAATATGGCTTGGCCACAGCTCAGTCATGCTCAATCTCCAGCTGAATGTGAGTGTGAACACAGCAATTTAAGAGTTGACAGGGCAACAAACCCAGTGACTCATGTTTCTTCCTTAACCACTGCACTTTTCTTCCTTCTACCTGTTCAGGGAAGGTCCACTGACAAGGAGCTGTTCTAGATACAGAAGTTCTCTTTGACATGAATTGAGATGTCAGCTGTTCAAAAAGAGTTATTTAGATGTCTTTGAAAAGTGAGAATGTGAATCAACAGTTCAAAGGGCAAATTTGTGATAGAGATGAGCCTTATGGCAGGGGAACAATGTAAGGAATTGTTAATGATTGAGAGGCTGAAGTGTATGTTTGTAAAAGCTGATTTCCCTAGACTAGGTCTTATGAAAACTTTAAGTGTCTGTGCATCCTTGGTAAATATCCTGCAAAACTAAATTGGCTTATTTATTGCATTTCCTCCAAAATGGCAGGTTTTTCAGGAAAGGCTGATCAAAATCTGACAAGTAACAGAGGAAATGTATTAGAAAAATTTCATCTCCTCCCACTTGTTCTGGTGTTAATGAAGTTTGAACAACATATTATTAGAGTTAGTTCTGATCTCACTTATGGTAGGGTTCTTTCCAAGTGGCTTCATTGACTTCAGTATCCTCACTTTAGCTTATGGAACCAGATTCTGATGTAAAATACTGTGTAAAAAAATCTAGCATGTTAAGCTCTGTCTTCTGTTTCTTGTTTATAATTGCAATGTTTCTGACTGCCCTGAGATAGCAGAATGCAGTTTAATGGATGTGTGTAATGCTACAGTTTGCAACACCTTTTCAGTGGCTTTTTTTCCCTTCTCTATTCTAAATGTGTGATGGAGCATCTCTCCAAGAAAAGCAAGCAGCACTCAGGCCTTAGCTAAAATATTTCTGTCCCTTCGCCAAGCGGCAGCAAATTTTGATGCCTTGTAGGTCAGGTTTCCTCTCTAAGAGCAGGATACAGAGGTGCTGACTTGGGTATTTCCTTAGGGTAATGTGTCTATTTAAAGAACATACAGACACTTGCTGATTACTGCAAGGGTGGTTATAAACAGTGCACAGTCAATTCCCCTTTGCAGAAACACAATGGCCTTGTCCCAAGAAACAGATGCTTTGGGATCCTTTCTTTTCAGGGCACTCAGAAACCCGAAAGGCAGCTGTTTAGACACATCCAGCACCCCTTCCTCTTCTCTGCCCCGCCTTTCAATGGGGGAAACCTTTGCCCAAGGCTCTGACCCCGGGGTGTGGGAGAATGCTTGGATCATTACGCCTGGCTTTTATATCTGTGCTCTGTTACACAAAGGACGCTCAGAAAGGTCTAGATACTCAGACAAAGACGCTTCAGCCCACAGAGTATCCCTAGCAATTTTGTGTGCGTGGTTACTGCTTGGGATTTTTAACTTTTCTGTGAGGAATTTTATCATGGGTGTGATATATCATGTGCAAACCATTAACTACTTTCCCCATAGTGATATATTTTCAAAAACAATAGTTCTCTTTATTAAAACACTTAAAAATAGCATTCTAGTGCAAAAGGTTATCCAATGCCTTTCTACTGTAGAGTATGTCAGTGACTCTTTGACAGTTTGCAGTGCATATCAGTGATTTATTTGTGAAATTCCTAGAGAGCAGGGGCAAGCTGTGTAAAAGTCTCGATGTGTCAAATTCAATGATGTATAATAAGAAATGTAACAGCTGATAATGCAAACATATTGAGGAGGTTGTAAGAATACACTTTCAATAGGCAAAGCTGTTGAGAGTTGGGACCTAAGGACAAGCAAATGGGAATCATCATTGCAAAGCTCAAATTTTATTTTAATGTGGTCAGGGAGGGACTTACCAGGGTGATGCAAAGAGACAGAGGCTGACGCTTATTGAGACATACCAAGGGACGGGTAGCTGTGTGCTACCTGGCCACACAGCTCTGCTGCAGATGAGAGCTGGATCTGATCCTAGGACAAAGCCCTGCTGCAAGAGTCTGGTAATGCTGACTCTCTTTAGGGCCTTGAATCACCAGCTAATGTAAATCAACATTGCTCTATTGCTTTCTATTGATACAGGACGTCAGCTGGTTCCAGTAATTTTAATCTAGCCTTCAGATTTACACCAGCTGAAAAACTGTCTCCAAGCAGACTGTGAGAGAATTTCCTTGACTTTTCTCCCCCTTCCCTTTAGAAATAAATTACTGCTGCATGTTTTCCATTTTCCTGTAAGCTTTCTATCCAATGATCCAAACACTCCAAAAAAAATATGTACATTTCCTTCCTTGGTACTCTATGTTAGGATCTATTTAACCACCTTTGCAAGAGCAAGCAATCCTAACATTTCTGCCATTGTGATTATACAGAAGTTTCTTTTATTTTTCAGAACCATCTCTGAGTGTACATGTTACACCTCAGCAATACTTCCCACTATATTCACACTCTTGCAGTGCTTCTAGGTGTATTTCCTAAGGCTGTACACACTGCTTTTGGACTTACTAACCACCATTAGGCAATTTTTTCAAGTCTGGAGAAATGTAGCCATTCCCGAATAGTTTGTGAGTGTGTAAGCTGATAAATGTACAGTGGAATCTCCTGAAATGAAATGGGATGAAAACTGAATTACGGCGCAGCAAAGTAGGACCTGTGATCTTGAGTACAATCACCTTTTTTTACAATTAAACTCTAGCATTGGACTGTGTGTATGTGTGAGGAAGCAGCAGGTATCTGCTGCTGCAGATACGTATTACTTCTTCCTGTGTTTATTTATTTGTTATCGCATGTATCGTAGTAACAACTAAAGGCCTAAACTGAGATCAAAGAATTGTTTTGTAGTTTGCTATAAAATACGTATATTAACATACTTAATTTATTTGGGCCAGGTCTAGATATAGATCGAGGACAGCAGACTAGAAGAGTAAAGGAAGAGGCAGGAACAGTGTGGCTCCTCTGTATCTTTTGCCCATGCCGGTGACGGCGAGAGGAAGCTGCTGTGCCTGGGAAGAGCTTGGTTATATGGGATAAAGGTGACTAATGTGGTTTGGGGCTGGCTGTACCCAGCAGCAGCAACCACTGTCCCATGCCTCCTCAGGCCACGGCAGCACTGCGAACAGGCAGTTCAGCTTGACAGAGGTTTTGTCCCCGTTACACCTCCTTGTCTCCCAGTGCAGAAGTGGCAAGGCCCTCTCTGCCTCAGGCCACCATATAATTTAAGTTGCAAAACTCAGTTTCACCTATAGCCTTGGGAAGCCCAGACATGGCTGCAATGGGGTATACTGGTGTCACTCCACACGCCGTATGCCTTTATGCTGGTGGAGGGTCTGGCCACGGGGGTTGTCCCAGACCGTTTACCATCTAAGTTAATACATCACGTAACCAAGGGGTGTGAGAACACAATTTGGTGTTTTCAAGTTTGGTTTTTGGTTTATGAAATAATCTGCTCAGAGACCAGATACGTTTTAAGCACTCCGTGACTGGGAATGTGGATACATGCTTGCCCCTCTCCCTCTGTAAAATCCCACCACTTTGATTTAGTAGCCTTGTAAATGCACCCTGCCTACACAGATTTTGGCACTGGTGTGCACGAATGCAGGAGTCATAGGGTACGGGGAGTCCAGTCCTGCATTGTTTGCCAAAAGTATCATTCAATGAGCCTTCAGGACAGCGGTGAATTAAAATAATTGACACGTCATGAAGGTACCACAGCAAGATACGTGTGTTTCGTCATAGAAGGGGCAGCACCACATCTTTATAGGAGAAGCTAGGTAAGATAAGGCCAGTATGCTCCTTGCCATCTGTGTTCGGCATGTTGCATCAGGAGTTCCATCAGCAGCCCTGTGCTGACCAAGCTTCAGCTGGCAAACAGCTGCATCTAGACCGTGTCCCCAGTCGAAAAAGAGGGATTTGCCAACCAGATCTTTCTGTGTGAAACTGCTAATTTAAATTTAATCTTCTTGCTTGCCTGTCCTTTGCCTTGCTAGGATCTTGGGCTCCAAACCCACCAGGCAGTTCCCTGGACTGCAAGCCCAGGTGCCTAGTCTTTTCAGACTGAGCTCTTCTGATGTCTGAGAGTTCTGTAGATCACTGAGGTCAGGGGCTTCTAGCCTTCCCTAAATCTGCAAGTTGTCCAGCGTCTCCAGTGGCTGAGTCTCCCAGACTGGTTCATATCCCTGAAATAGCTGACCCCCAAGCACAGCGGTTTGTGAGGAGGGCTGCCCTGGGATTCTGCTTCCAGTTTCCCAGGGGAGCCGGGGAAACACATCCTGTCCAAGAAAAATGTGAACTGCTACTACTGCTGGAATGTTTTTTACTTCTTTGAAAAAACATTAGGTCTTCATGTGTTGTCTTGAGCTGTAGCAACGTGTTTGGCTTACAGGTCCAGGTAAAATAGGCAAAAGACTGTTGGGGCAGAAAAAGGGACATGGTTTCCAAAGTGCTGACAACATTTTTTTTTCTCTAAAGTAAAAAGTCTTCAGCAAAAGAGTAGCTGTCTTGTAAAGAAAATATTTCATTCTTTTTCACTTTATGCACCATTTTAATATTTTTCCATGTGTTTCTGATCATCTCAGGGAGATGTATAGTTTTACCAGACTCCAGAGAAATAAAACTCTTGGTGAGCCAGAAATCAGCTAGATCTCAAAGATTTTAATAATACCAAGGGGTATGAGTGGAAGCTAGTGATGCTGAAAGGTAGGCAATGCTCAGATAGAAACCCAGGCATAAGCAAGTGGCAGAACTGCTATTCACTGAGAGCAGGACTGAGCTCTAGGTCATGCCAAAAGGCAAAGTTACCCGAGTATTTTAGTTTGGTGTTGCTCCCAGCCTTGCTTAGCCGCACACGCAGATTCCTCTCGCCCACAGACAGGGTGCTTTTAAGCAGGATGGACTTAGTTGGAACCAAAGGTTTTGCTCAGGGCCTCTCAGCTCTGCACTGAGACCACAAGCTCTGCTAAGGCATTAGTTCTTCTCCACAGTTCTCCCCAGTCAAAGAAAGAAAGACACAAAATTCATTAGGAGAACATCAGGGAGTAGCTGGCCCTAGCATGATGCAAAAACCGTGGGATGTGACAAGGTATGTCACCACGCAGCGCTGCCATGTTTCCTCAGCTCCCTGATTTCTCCCAGCAGCTGGAGCTGAGGGGCAATGCACAGAGCCAGTCTCTGTGCCGAGCCTGACGCACCAACTCACCAGGATGGGAAGAGGAAAACACGAAGGAGAGAGACGGGAGCTGCTTGCAAGGAGTGGGTCATGCCGGGGTTGGCATTCTCTCTTCATGTCCTGCAGGTTCCACTTGAGGAGCAGATGTCTGGCATGTCTCAGGGCTATGTTTTGCTGCAGCCAACCCAGTAACACTGTCTGGGGTAGGAGAGATCTACTTAAGTCATTTTTCCTTGCATTTCTTTTTGGCACCCTAAAGGCATGGGTGTGGTGGGATGGTGAACTTCCACTGTGGCTAATGCTCTCTTTTTCTCCCCTTGAGGTGGTCTTCAGTCCGTTGAGAGACCCGCTGGATCGGCATTGCATACTCACTTAATTTTGGGTGATGAGCTGCGGGTGTCAATAATAGAAATGAGGTATCTAATCACTTGCTGTAGAGAGGCAATTTGGCCACCCCACTGATTTTTCCAAACATTTCTGGCCCTAATCAGAATGAAGCCCATTAACTTCAGCGGGCTTTGGATGATTTCCTATATATGCAAAACTTGAAAAATCATGCTTTAAAAGAAATACCAAAGTTAAATTGGAAAATTTTAACAATTCTCTTTGTATTTTAATTTAGTGGCTGTATGCTGACAATATAATTAGAGAGATGCTATGTTAATTAAAGCCAGATGACATTAGTGGAATGGCAAAAGCATCCAGTTTTCTAAAGAATAGTTCACAGTTGAACTGTTCCTCTCTCCCCACCCCATTTTTAGCATAGGACTATATTCAAAAAGTCAGAGACAGCTGAATTAAACCAGAAGTATAACCATTTACAAATACCAGTAATGTGGTGTAGCTTAGCATGTTGCTTTCAAGCTAAGCCTAATGTTATTGCAGAAAAAATACATTAACCATGTTTCCTTAATGCCTACATATAAAAAAGAAGGAAGGTTTGCAGGACTTTGCACTATTCTTGTGTGGTAGTGGACTACCTAGCTGCCACTGAAGCCAAAGGAGCAGAACCTAGACTTGTGCTCTATACGTCTTAGCATTTGAAAGGTAATTTTTGGTTTAGGATTTGTGGATTTCTTGGGGCCCATCAGATAATTTAAAAAAGATTTGCAGTGACAAGGCAAAACACATTCACATTTAGTGTGAGTCCATATATGCTACGTTTGCATACTGTGTGAATTCATCTATGTTAAACTTCAGTCTATACATGTAAAATACCACCACAGGAAATTTGATAGGGCACAAAAATTAACACCCCATGAGAACTACAGCCTTTATCTTGTTATAAACTCACATGTATTTAAAATTGCATATATAGAGATACTTATCTATGGACGTAAACATTTATATATTTAAATTCACTGTATGCTGTCCTATACATGTCTTGTAGATCCTGTCTTCAGTTAGTGAGTTAAAAGTCTTGGGGAATATAATTGCATCCTGCTGTGTCAGCAGACAAAAATTTATAAGGGCGTTGGTACTGCTTTAGATAGGACTTAAAAAGAAAAATCTTCTGCCTTCACAACAGTAGGGCAACATAGCAAAGTTGGCAGGACTTCCTTAAAAGTCTTAGTTTTCTTGGGAGGAGAAGAGGAAAAGGTAAAAACTAAAGGCTGGTACATCCCAAGTGACAGGAATGTCTCAAATGCTGGTCCTGGGTGACACGTGGGATCTTACACCAGAGCAAAATAAGGTCCCTGCGTAAAATGAACCACACAGCCCATATGAGCTCAGGCAGCCAGGTCAAACGCCTTCAGAACCTTTGCATGTGCAGCCTGAGCAGGTAGTGTCTGTCCTTGTGCAAAGTGCCAGGATGGTGGCCTAAAAGCATGAAACTGCCGTTAGCGCCAGTATTGTGACCTCTGGCTAAACCACCTGGAGTATAACTGCGTGCTTACGCGTGGCCAGGACTGAATCTCTGTTGCTGGTTATCTGACAACACATGCATCACTGCTGCCCGTACGGGCCAGGGACCCTTGGCCTATCTGTGTGTGACAGAAAAATTCCCTTTGCTAATATTCCTCATTCATGGCAGGCAAACTCGGAGTTGCACAAACCCACTTATCTTCCTGCAGTAACTCTGCATTGGCTTTGCATCTGCTTTGCATCGAGTTCGATGCCAGGAAAAGCCACAGGAAAATTAACTCTTGTCTCAGCTTGTCTGACACTGTCTGTTACAGGGAAAGCTTATTATTTATCTTGAGGTTGGAGCTGTATTTTACATTTCCTCCCCCCCACCTCGCAACTGCTGACGGGTGGTGAAAGCTCATATATTCTTAAAGTTAAAATGTCACTGACTTTATTGTATGATGTTTAGGATTGGGCAAATCTGAGTAGCGTACATATGTGGCTGATGGGATTATACTTGAATTTGGGCCTAGTGCTTGATATGGTAAGGGCAGCATCTTGTCAGAGTAAGGAGCTGTGAGCGGTGATTTGTCCTCAGAGATCCATATCCACGCAGGATCCAGAAGACTGGGACTGGAATATTTTAATGTAAATGTGAAGAAGCCTTTGCATTGATGAACATGCTTTAACTTAACAAAAGTATTTAGTGCTAGCACACTGAAGTGTTTTGGGATTTGAAAACGTGCGTCTTCGTTGCCTGTGTTCAGAATTCTCTGGGCAAATTGCACTGAAGAAACAGTCATTAAAATGAAGTCGGTAACTCATAGAGCAGCGTTTCTGTAAAATCCAGGTTTTGCATCACTTGCACTGACTTTTCGCCAGCTTTCCTATCAATGCAGTGTATGGGTTGGCACTTAATATTTTTGATTAGCTCGTTTCAGCCTGTATTCAAAACACTTCACACATAAGCCTGAGAAGATATTTCTAAATGAATTTTAATTAAAGCAAACAGCAATTTCGTAATAGACATTTATAAACAAATCTGTGCACCAAAAAAATAATAAAATACATCAAGCTTTGCAATCAGCTGTCTCCAGAATCCCAATAATTCATTTTCCCTCCAACTATATGCAAAATGATTGTTTGCACATTTCATTGAGATATGAATTTTCATTTCATTGATTCAAGCTGTCATCAGGACCTGAAGTTTCCACAGAGAGGTTTCCACCAAAGGCAGCTGCTCTCCGGATACTCCTCTGATCCCAGCTGGGACTGTGTGGGTTTAAAGATGAACAGCTTCTCCCCATACAAAGCCCTGTAGATGAGAATAAACCATCCAAGCTGTTTGTGGAACACCAGCATTTTGTGCAGAACTGGGCAAGTTTTCCTGTCATGCAGGCATTTTCCCACTGTGTTAGGAAGAACCACAACACACAAATAGTTTTCCGGGGTGTGTGTGTGTGTGTAAAAAAAATATGAAAGTGAGATCCGGCTATCCTAAAATTGCTGTTCAGGGCATTTACCTCAGTTACAGAACATCTGCATTCAAATCCTTTCTTTGCCTCTTTCACACCACAGATGGGAATGTGGGTTTCCCACATCCCAAGCTTGTGGTTTTACCACCGGGCTACTTGTTCTTTGAAAGCAGGTCTTTCTTTCGGTTTTTACATCTGCTCATGTGAGGTAGCCCACTCAATAAGCAAATCGAATCACTGAAATCAGTGACAAAAGGTTCATTTCAAGAATGCAGGAAAAGCTCATCTGATCTTTCGCACTCTCTGCCCAAAGAGACACCATGTTTCACACAACAGCTCAAAGGTGCATTTGTTTTCCACCCAAGTCTCAATGCAGTAGCATCAGGCAGCGGGGCTGAACACCACCACGGGGCGCTTTGGATTATTTACGTGAGTTAATCACAGGAACACACTTTGTACGTTAGGCAGCACAGCTCTGGAGGGTTAATGCCTTCAGTGCTCAGCTGGGTCACAGCCCAAAAGCAGAGCCCCTCAGATCCACACCGAGAACGGAAGAGGCTGGAAGCTGTCGCACACAGCCGCAGAAAACAAAGTGGATTAAACACATTAAAACTCTTCCCACCAGATGCATAGACATGACACATTTATTTTTGACCTTCCCATTAAAAGACAGAAAGCAAAACCAGCCAAATGAATCCCTTGTGTGAGCCAGTCCACGTCGCCTGAGTTACCCTTGAGAACAAGCTTCCTTAGCAATAAGGTTCACNGGGCTTCAAAAGAATCTTACTGCTCGGGATGGAACGCAGACCTATACCTGACATTATAGTGCCTTAATCAACACATCAGAGCCTTTCAATTACAGGGAATTATATTTTTGGCCTTTTAACAAGAAAACGGCCTTCACTATGCAATTGTTAACTTTGCTTCCAAAACACCCCGTTCATCAGCTTTTACACAGAGCGCCTCAGTAGCTAATAACAAAACCTTGAGTGAAAGCCGACCAACTTTTAACGAGCGCCGAAGTTGCCCAGCAAGTCCCGCAAGCCCCCTGCTGCTATTTTTGTGGATAAAATGCTTTTTATCTTTTAGCTAGACGCTGCCTTTCGCCCGGCCTACCAGCCCGCTCCCCTCGGGTAGGAAGGCCGATAATCCTCCTTCCCTCAGTCGCCGGCGGCAGTGAGGTGAAGGGGGAAATGGCGAAGAAAAGCTGGAATTATAGTTATTTCCCTTCACCCCCCCTCCAGGGCGCACTTCCCGGCCGGGCTTTCCCTCATGCCGCCTCCGAGCTCCCCTTCCCCCCCCCCCCCGCGGCCGCGGGCGGTTGAGACGGCGCGGCGGGAGGAGGGGGGAAGGACGAGGAGGGAGGGGCCGAGTAGAGCGCGGAGCGCATCGATCGCCGCCCCGTCCATCCGTCTCTCCATCCAGCCTCTCGGCGCTCGGCTCCCTCGGCAGCCCCAGCCCTCCCCTCGTCCCCCGCCATTTCAGACCGGGACGGGAAGGGACGCGGAGCGCGGAAGCCACCGCCGCGGCGGGCGCGGGCAAGGGAGGCCGCCGGCGTGCTCCCGCGGCCCGCTGCAGCAGCCAGGCAGGTACGTCGCTGAACCGGGACGAGCCGCCGTGCGTGCTTGCTTGCTTGCTTGCTTTCCTCCTCCCGCCCCCCTTTCCTTCGAGATGGGGCAGGGGGAAGCGGTGCGGCTTTTTACTCCTCCCCCGCCTTTTTACCCCGCGGACGGGGAAGAAACGCCGGCAACCGGGGGGACGCGTGTCCCGCTTCCCCTCCGCCGGCATCCCCCAGGAGGGGCCTCCCCCGCCCTCCTTCCCCGCGGCGCGGGCGGTGGCTCGGCGGCGGCGGCGGCCGCGGGAGGGGGCGGCGGGACAGGTGGCCAACGCCCTCCGAGAGTGCAGGGGCTTGTGCCCGGTCAACCCCCC
>VXAK01019002.1:59551-77260 GCA_013399435.1 Arenaria interpres | reverse complement strand
TGCCCGGTCAACCCCCCACCCCCCTTCTCTTCATTTATTTATTTTTTTTTTTTCCTTCCCAAATCCCCCAAATCCTTCCAGCAAGTCCGGGGCCGAGGAGCCAGGCCGGGCCGGAAAGTTTTGGGCGGCCCGACCCCGTGGCTGGCTCCTGGCTGAGGGGAGGCGGGGCGGGCAGCCGACCCCGAGCCCCGGGGGAGGGGAGATGGGGCTGGGGTCCCGCCGCTGCCTTCGCGGCCCGGCTGACCTGGGTCGGGGGAAGAAGCCGCAGCCCGGTGTGTGCGGAGCCGTGAGGTGGAGCCCAGCTCGCACCCTGCGCCCGGCCCGTCGGCAGGAGGCGGGTTCCCGGGTTGGTGGCTCAAGCCGAGGGGCGCCCGGTTTGGCCCCGGCTTTCCTAAAAAATCCGGGAAGTCTCCCGGAGTCAGAAGCGGAGAACAAAATCACGGAATATTCATGGTTGGCGCTTTGCCTGGCAAGAAATACTCCTTGATCTGTTTCAGTATTCCGTGTATCCTTGGGTTTTTACCTCTTTGTAATGGGTGCCTTTCAGCTTGGCGCCCGTTCTGTTTCCTATGGACAGTTCTGATTGAGAAATAGCCTTCCCTCATGGCGTTTTGTCTCGTCTCTCCGGGAGGGAGTTGCTTTCCGGTAATAGTAAGGGAACGTGATACTGAATGCGAATGCACCGACAGCGTTCTCGTTAGTTGGAGCCTGACTCTTTCTGCTTCATGTTGTTTTCTTTGTCATCAGGTCTGCTAAAAAATGACAGAGTATAAACTTGTTGTTGTTGGAGCTGGTGGTGTAGGCAAGAGCGCCTTGACAATACAGCTAATTCAGAATCACTTTGTGGATGAATATGACCCTACAATAGAGGTAAACAATTTCATCTTATACTTTTTGTGAAGAGAGATTATCAGTAATAATGGTAGTTGTTTACTTTTGCATAGTTACCACAAAAATCATAGAAGGCGGCTTTATATTGAAAAGGGCTCAAAGAAAATGGTCAGCATTGGGCCAGCATTGGAGAGGAGATTGCTGGGCTTCTTGATCTGGCTGTGGAACAACAGCTGCAGTAAAAAACCTAACAATTTTAGTCAATTGAAGGATGTTGTTAATTGCCATGTTTTGTTGGACGGTATGGGTGAGTGTTTTTAGGATCTTGGTGACAAAAGTATTTGCCAGACTTAATGGAAAATGCTTGGCAAAACTCTTCATGGCTTTGCATGCAACCGCTTAAATGGGACTTTTCTTTTTGGTATCAAGGAGGAGAATCTGTAGTTCTGAAATGTACATGTCAAGCTATCTCAGCTCCTGTCATTAGGATCTGTTTTACATACTGAGAAATATGTTCTGGAATCTCACGGTGAATGGGCAAAAATTTGGAGTCTGATTTCGGTATTTATTTTTTTTAAACAGACTTATGTGTGTTTCAGTATCTAGAAAAATGTTACAAGGTAGCTGCTGTAGTGGAGTCTTTGAAATACATGTCACAGTATCTCAAACTCTGAAATTGTATTTGAGTTTTAAAAGTTGCGATGTTTTAAGAGTTTTTAGTGAGCAAGCAAGCTCTGCCCTTTAAATATAAGAAAAATACTAGTGTTGTCTGAAATCTCCTGTGGATCATTGGATTTAATAACCTCAGACCATATAAAAGGAGAAATGACACTATCATTTACCCAAGATTTTTATGTTCCCAGCACTGAAGCTCTATCGCTTACAACTTCATTTATATGTTTATACGAGGCATTTCCATTTAAAGGAGTTACAAGGATTTAAATCTAGGCTTAAAATAGTGACTCGGAAAACAGCTATGTAGTCACTTTCAGGTAGACACAAGCGAAAGGAGCTGATGCCCTGAGATAGAAGGAAGCTGTCTTACTTTAACCCAGGCCTGTACTTCGCTAATGTGCCCCAAAGAGAGATCTGTTGGCTTGAGTTTGAGTTTTACCTTAATGTGCCTGTGGTGTCCTCTTGTCTCTCTGTTGCATGGCCAAGTAGCCTCATGTGTGCTTGTAGAAGATTTTGTGAATAGACCTATGGAGAGAGGAAGAGCGTTTTACCTGCACTAGAATAGGTCTTTATATTACTAAGATGTGAAATCTTAAAACAACAACAACCCAAAACGTGCTTAAAAACAGAAACCACACACAACTCATTGAGATGCCCATGCAAAATGGGATTTTACTTTTTCCTGCAAAAGGAACTTTGGGGCATGTTGGTCTTTGTTATTTTGTCAATGATGACTTGTTCATAATTACCTGGATTTCTCTTGGATTAGAGGTGTGCTTACGCGTTGCAAAAAGTACCATGGAGGTTCTATGTTAGAAGTTGGCTTATAAAGCCAGAACTGTGTAAACGATTTAGGAACACAAATCCTTAAAAGCCAATATTCCTAAATCACTTGAGGCATTTTGCTAATCAACAAGCTGAGTATTTTGAGGAATACCAAATACGTTTTAATGTAAAACAATAAAATGAAAATAGAGTACCTTATAGAAAGAACCTAAAATCCCAGAACTGTGGCTTTTATTCAGTAGTGTGCAGGATGACTGTAACGCTGTGGTGTGGTCCAGAACCAATATGTTGATCTGAAAGAAAGACATAATGTCTCCTGACTTTAACCTAATAGGTTTTATCAGCATCAACAACTTAGGTCATGCGACAGTATTAATTTTCTGCAACTCCTACAAGTTCTTGTCTGAGCACTAGTTACCATTCTTGTGTTGTAAATTCTGAGACCTTGAGGATGGAGACTATATCTTCCCACTGCGTGGTAAATCACCTTGTGTGCTCTCGGTGCTATGGAATAATTGTGTAGGGAAGCTTGTAGGGAAGAAATAATTCAGTTATAATGAGAGTGGTCCATGATCGGGAGTGGCAAACAGGTTCCAGAGAATGGTCTTATAACTGGGTTTAAATGCTTCAATCCTTGCCTGGGCAGAATCCCGCTCAGTTGAGAAGAGTTGCTTGATTGTGCTTCCTGTATGGATGCAGTTGTGGTGGCAGTGGCTTATTGAAGAACAATAGCTGGAGAGTGGTTTTTTTTTTTATGCAGTATGAGGAAATAAGGCTAAAGTTGCTTTGACTGGTAAATAATAACAGTTAAGGCAGTTCAGTAGTGTCACTGCTGATGTTTCTCACTTACTACTGTTTCTTTCATTGCCATAGGGCTGTTGCCAAAACACTAATATTCAAGCTAAGTATTCTGGGGTAGATGGAGAAAAGACTTGAGTGTTTGTTAGCTATAGTGGATTCCATAACTACACAGTTATTGAATAACTTTAAATCTTTCCTGCAATTAGCGAAATGGAACTCGACACTTCTAAAATCCTCGTGTTGTCAAGACATGATGCAGCTGAAGAAAGGAAAAAATATATTAGTTGCTTAATCACAGATGCATTTACAATGTTAATGCTGTTGCTGTTTTCAGTGAAATACACTTAATGACAGACTTACACAGACAACTTGTTTGGAAAATGTCGAGTTTCATGGCCTGCTTGAGTATTTTATTTACTTATGTCTGAGTGTAGCAGATGACGGGGGGGAGGGCGCAGGGGGAGGAATTAAGCTGAGTGCATGTTTGGGTGGCTACTGTTATTCAAATATACATGCTTTATATGTGTTTCACAATTTCATATCTTATTTGAAGTAGATGTTCAAGCACAGATTTATAGCCAAGCAATTTTAAGTGGTGGGGTTTTTTACTGTATGTACACTAACCCTTGTAAATCTGGCCTAATACGCAGAACAGTTGGACTAGCGCCCTCTACTGGTCGAGGTTTGTTAAATCTTTATTTGTGTGATAATATTATATTTTTTAAAAAATTTTTTTGTAAGCTTCAGCATGTTTTAGTGCTAAGTACATGTCGTCTTTTAAATGTCCTAGAAAAAGAGCAGCCTTCCTAGTTGCCTGTCGGAGGTTTTTCAATTGGATTAGCAAAATCCCTTGACCCATTTAGGAATACTGATATTCAAGTCTGTGTTCTTAAATGACCTATGCACCTGTGAAACTTCCACCAATATTTAGTAATAGCTTAGTCTTAATAGCTGTGATATTTTAATATTAAATCACTGATATAGTGTATTTTTACAAAATAATTGTTACTAGCTTAGATGGGATTTATTAGGCAGTGTGTTTTTTTTCTTTTTAGGTAAATTCCATATGTAGTGTATAGGTGAGACTTCCAATCACATTTTGTTATCAGTGCTTGTGAGCAGATGGAATTACTCCTTTTGCATAATTCATGTTGATTTTTATGGCTCGTGAAAGGGCAATGAAAGCAGGCTAAGTGATTAATGAAATGAAAACATTTTGATATAGATATCCTGAGTCTTTATACTGGAGAAAAATTGCAAATTCATTTCTGGAGTCAGGTGCTACTTTGAAGTTAAATTCTAGTTTGCATTTTGTTATTACTTAATAGGCTTATACTGAATGTTTCTTCATCATTTCTTCGTTGCATTCATTGCTGCAAGTCTTCCAATGTGCAGTTACTGGATTTTTATAGATTAGAAGGTTGGGTTTTTTCATTGCTGAAGGGGATTGTGATTATTTGGGTTACACAGTTGCATTTTGAAGCAGAAGTGCCACAAGTACCATAGTGGCATAACTTTTTTTTTTTTTGGTATAGGCTACGTTCTGTTTTGCAGGACTTTATAATTTTTACAGTATGGTAACACTTAAACAGCTTTGATCTTGGGTATGTTTACAGTGGTATTCATGATAGTGGTGGGGATCCCAACAGCCTGACCTTACAATGTGGTGCTTCAGGTTTTTTCCCTACAGTTACAAATGTGATTTCAGGTTTGATACTTTCGGGGGGGAAGGAAGAAAAAGGGGCATAAAAGCAAAATGTTTATTATTTCAGCAGCTTGGAAGGAAATCATAAGTTGAATTTTCTCTCTCATGTCTGTCTTCTCCTTCCTCCTCAAATCCCTATTCCTAGTTAGTGACAAAATTTTCTCTCCAGTAGTGGGCAAAACAAATACCTCAAAATGTTCCTTCTTTGTGTACCTCTGCTGTGGTTTTTGCTGGTGCATCTTTGCTACTATTGCTAAGATACTTTAGCTGGGATGCAAAAGCCAGCAGTTCTTGAAAGTGATTTTCTTTTCTCTTAAAAATTGTCTTTGAAAATTACTTAAAGCCTTTGTTTAGAGCTCAGTTGAGGGAAATTTCTTTTCCTTTGAAGTGCTAAGATGTAAAGGAATAATACAGTCCTTTCAAGAACTGTTTTTCATATTTTTAAACTAGCAGTCAAATTGCAAGAAGAGAAAATGAAAGCTTTGTAAATATGCCTAGTATAATGCTAGAAGTTTTATTAGTACCTGTGTGAAAGGTATCATAGGACATGGGGGATCTGCTATTGAATTTAAGTGAATTGGAATAAAGATATGCCCTTTGGAGTTTTTTGTGGTTGTTTTTTTTTTCCTTAAAGTAATGAAATGGAGTATTAACATTATTTTAAAACATGTTGGAGCTTGTGTATTTGTCCTGGCTGTATTGATATTTAAACATGGCTTATATATTTCTAAAGTAAGTTTCCTACTTCTTACTTGTATGCTGAATTTGCACTTCTGTGAAAGAAACGTTTCCAAAATCATGTTGGAAGTAAACTTTTATCATTAAGGTAAACAGTTGATATTGTTTTACCTGTTACTGTTAAATGTCATCCAGGCTCAAGATAAATGTGAGATTGCAGAGTTTGTTTAGTTTTAGATACTGATTCTATACAACTATCTCCTGTTTGGTTTTTAGCATGAGCAACAGGAAAAAAGAGAGCCTTGTGTAAAAATGCAATTAGATAGATAGAAAATGGAAAATAGAATAGGTGTACGGTGCCTTAAAATGAGTGCAAAGGAAGGAAGGTCATTCTGAATTCATCTTGAAGCTGGCTAGGATGGCAACTTTAATTCTTTAATTCCCTCCCCAGGAGCTTAGGTTCACTCCTTTATAGCATTAAAAAGAACAATAGCAATATTGTGTTAATCTCTAGCTAAAGGATCTGAAAGGTAATACCAAGATCTTGTGTTCATGCTTTTTATTTGTTACAAGTACTGTTTACTGAGAATAATCCATGGCACTGCTCAATGACCTATTTTTAAAGCTTGTTGACACAATTTTATTTCTAATATATAGTTGTCTGTAGAAAATAAGTTATTGGGAAAGTAATACTTATGTTCTTATCACTAAAACTATGTACTCGTAGAAGCCTAGCACCAAAAAGAGCTGAAAATAGGCACTAATGTCTAGTTGGTTGGTACTTTGTACAGATTTTAGCCATTTGAATCAGTGACCTGAAAACTTTGAATTTATAGCACTGACATAATTTGTTCCAACATCTCTGAACCCATCAGGGCTCTTATATGACTGTTGGTCTGTCATTGCTAAAAAGCTTGAACTTCAAATATATCAACTCAACTTTGATAACTTAATAACAAATATCATTATATGTGCCTGCTTAGGCATACAAAACAGATTTCCAGTCTCAAACATGTCCTTTCAGTGCTCTTTGCACTTCTGGATTGCTGTATACATGTAAATATGGGACACTATTTTCCTTCTGTCATTTGCCCATATATAAAGTTGGATTTTTAACTCTCAAGTGTCATGCTTGATTATTAGTAAACAACTGTTATATCTTCTGAACTATAGGTGTTTTGAAGTCTTACTTGTTTATGTTTAATCAAGTTTTATGTTTTTTCTTTTCTTAGGATTCCTACAGAAAGCAAGTAGTAATTGATGGAGAAACATGTCTCTTGGATATTCTTGATACAGCAGGTCAAGAAGAATACAGTGCAATGAGGGACCAGTATATGAGAACAGGAGAAGGCTTCCTGTGTGTATTTGCTATAAACAATACAAAGTCTTTTGAAGATATTCACCATTATAGGTGTGTATATAGAAAGAGAATTGACTAACTCTTGTATTAGGTGGATAAGTTCCTTGCTTTTACACTAGATAATAGAACAATCACTTCTGAAATAGCGTCTAAGGGGAAACTTGCAAATTAGCAATATTGCAACTTGTGCATTTGTATTGTTACGTATACATACAGGTATATGTTACATTACCTGTAATTTTGGGTCATCTGAAAATCTGGTGCCTCGTTTGCAAGTTAGGCAGGCAAAATATCTGAAAGCTCTTCTTTTATAAACTAAAGTGACTTGGTATTTCTGCCTCTGCATAGTGTGAAGACTTATCTAAAGGTAAACTCTGCCCGTTCCATAGATAAAATTGTGTGTTAAGATGGGAAAACTTACGCAATTGAAGTTCTACAGACAATAAAGGCAATTGTGTCAATCATTAGCTTTTGTTCTGGGGGTGGAGGGGAAATACCTGTGGAATGTTACCAGAAGACTGAGATGTGTGAGCCCTGATGCCACAGGAGGGGAGACATGCACAAAATCTGAGCTCCAGGATGACTGCTAAAAAGCAACTTGTTATTAGTTTCTTTGTGTTCTTTTTTTTTTTTAATAATTAGTTAAAATCTTTAACTTGTGCTTTCTTTGTCAGCTACACTAATATATATAAATAGAAGCAGTCTTTGGTGATTACCATACCAGATATAATTTACCAGATTACTATTATACTGAATTCTCCTTAGGCATTCTGTTAGAAGGCAATGCAAATCCCACCAAAGATCACTGAGTTTAACAGGTTTAAGATTAGTCCCAAACCTATAATGTTAAGCCATTCATAGTTAGACATTTATAATGCTGCCAGATCTATGTTGCTGTGTGGTGGAAGAATGTTTTGCTCTCAGTATGACACAAAAACCCAACGCCTACTCATAAACTGAAGTTGCACTCGTCTGTTACAAATAGAAGTTGCGGTTCTTCATTTCATGTGGGATACCATGACAGTTCAAGGTAATCAAAGTCTCAAGGTACAAATGCCCTGATCGCATAGTTTCATGTCCTCCTGTATCCCAGCAAATCAGGTAGATGTCTGCAGGAATAGCTGACTGCTGGCCTGTCTGTCTGGGGCAGCTGCAGGGTCAGGGGAGTGCTGTTGCAAATGAGAGGGGCAGAATCGCTGCATGCTAACCCGGGCAGAGATCAATATTGAGAATGTGGGCACTTTTTTTCAAGACTGTTTCTTTTTTACATTTAAATTGAGCTAGCCAGCCTCTGTATAAATTTCATTATATATAAAATAATATATTGGTAGTGGTGACTTATTTAAAAAAAAACAAGAAAAAGTTAAGAGCACAGCATGGATGACTAATTAAAAAAAAAACTTATCTCTTGCTCTCGAAAAAACTGTAAACCTCTCTTCATTATCTAACCAAATTATTTCACATGGGTTGTAGAGGAAGAAGGGACAACGTCAATATAGATGTTGATGTAAGGAGAGAAAAGAACATAAAGGTTTTTATGTGGAATTTTTCTTATTTAAAGAGGGAGTTGCAGATACGCGCAAGAAGGCTGCTTCAGTTTTTTTCAAAAAATGTTGTGAGTTGAATGCTGGAGTTTCCACTGTGCATTCACACACATGTGGATGACCTTGGGGACTGAAGCTGAAGGCTTCTAAATCAGTAACTGAAAACAGTGGCTATATTAATTAAGCAATATACTGCTAGATTATTTGGGAAGGCAAAAGTAATGAAATTAATGGTTGTTATTTGAGATTCTTGACACATACATCTAACTAGTATTTCAAAATGCTTTCAAACTACTGGTTGAAAGGCCTCCCTTAGCAAATTGCGCTCTCTGGAACACCAGATCAGTGGTCTTCAAAGTTTAAAGACCGCTGTCTGAATGGAGAGTTTGTAATTCTGTCTTTAATTACAAAATAAAACCAACAAAAATCCCAAACAAAATCAAGACAACAAGCATAGCGCCTTTGAGAGTGTTTTATCTTATCAAATGAATTGAGTTTTATGAGTGCTGAGTATGAGATATATGTAGGAAGATTTATACCAGAGCTTCTTCTGCTTATTCTGGCATCAGCTGTTAAAAACTTAAAAAAAAAAAAAAAACAAACAACAAAAAACCAAACAAAAAACAAACACCCCAAAACCCTAACAACCAACCCAAAACCAAAAAACAAGCAAGCAAACAAAAAAAAAAAACCCCTAAAAAAAATTAATAGTGTAATGACATCAAAATCCATGTTTGCAGTTTGCAAACTTTTTTTTTCCTAATAAAATTATAAACTTGATGATGACAGGACTGGTCAGTTTATTTTTTGATGGCTCCTAATACTGTATGTGCAGCAAATTAACATAAAGAATGATGTTGGAATCTGTTACGTTAATTTCATTTCATAAGTTATATGGTAGATTTTAAGACTATTAGTACCTGTTAAATAAAATGTGTGTGTTTTTTTTTTTTTACTTTTTTCTTCTTAGGGAACAAATAAAGAGAGTTAAAGACTCTGAAGATGTTCCAATGGTGCTAGTAGGAAACAAATGTGATTTGCCTTCCAGAACAGTAGATACAAAACAAGCTCAGGATTTAGCAAGAAGTTATGGAATTCCTTTCATTGAAACATCAGCAAAGACAAGACAGGTAAAGCTCAAAACTTAGGAGACACAAACACAGAACTCTCACTTGAATTACCATAACATTAGTTATTCTAGGTGCTGACAGTTGCTTGGTCATATCAATATATCTGTTTCTCCAGAGTAGAAATTCTTGTGGTGTTTCTTCTTTCTGTCAACTCCCTGACAACTGGTAATTGTTTATTAATGAGTGATTTGCTTCAGTTGTGCAAACTCAAAGAATGAGACCTGGCCTGCTATTGCTCTCCACTGTCAGATGTTTGCCAGCATTCTTAATGTTCTGATAGGTTTTAATAGAATAAAAAGCACTTAAAGGAGAAATGCTTTTTTCCTCAGGAAGAGGATTAAGCAGACAACAGCTAATTAGTTTATTTGGTTTTAGTCTTCTCATAAATAACAAAAGGAATCTTTCTTTGAGGCATTTATTCAGTGTTACTGGGATGTGCTAGTGGGATATACCTTTTATAGCTAAGCAATTGACCATCGGTCTTTTTTTGAAATTACTGAATTAATTGCTTGTGTAAACTGATATTCTTCTAAGACCTTAGAGCTCGCTGTTGGTTTATTGTACCCCACTGGTACAGGTGAGAGAGGCAGCCATTAGGATCCTTTCAGCGCTTCTCTTGGGGTTTGCTAGGACAAAGGTGCACATAGTGGTACATCCGTGTGTTCAGGAGAAGATAAGGTATACAGATAGAGGTGAAACTGGTTCTGTGCTTCTGGAAGAAAGCATTCTTTTTGAAAAATGCTGATGTGGTATTTCTTTATTATCAGTACACATTAGATCCGGCCTCGGCAGCTGAATAACTCGCACTCTCTGCATAATCGGAAGTCTTACAAGCAAGTTATGAAATCGGGAATTAGGTGTAGTAGGAGGAGGGAAATAAGAGCAGAACACTGCAATTTGAGTAACTGCTAAATAGATTCAGCTGCATCACTTGGCAGAATTTCCTCACAGATAGTACTTAAGTTATTTTTGGATATAACAAATGAATATTTTATTAGTGCAAACTTGCTACACCACCCCACCCCCCCCCCAAAGTTTCTGACAAGTTGAAACCTGGACTAATTAGTGAAACTTTACAGAGAATTCAAAGGATGGTAACTTTCAGCAACAGAGAAAGTCTGTTATGTAGAATGGAAAAAACCAGAACTACACAACTTTAATGGCTGATAATAAATTAGGCCACAAGAGTGTGCTGAAGAATGTGGCATAGAAGTGTACTGAATAATTACAATGTTCCTGTTTAGAAGGTCGCGTATTAGTGGCTGTTATTGAGATGTTAGGATAAAAAGAGGAAGAACTCAAATTAAGTTTGAGGTTTGAAATAACAGAAATTCTGTACTAACATCTAGATTTTACATTGTTCAGACTGTTTAACAGAGCATCAGGCTTTGTTAAGGAAATATTTCTTTTGCATAGGTACTTTAATAAAAGTATGTTGATGCAATGGTGTATTTTCAAAGATTTCTTCTCCCCACCCTACCTTGCAGTTTACTCCTACAAGCAGCCCCAATGATTAGCCAATACAAAATTGCATGCTCAAAAATCACTCCTGTTCAGTTTTATAATAATTGTTTACACAAAGTAGTATCTGCTTCATTATCTTTCATACTTTTAAAAGGTCTGCCAGAGGTTTGTACTTGTTACAGAGGACAATAGATCAGTCATATATGAACTGTCATTCTATAATTTGACTGTTTTTATCTGTAACTTTACATGTCTGGAGGTGCCAACTGAAATCTTATAGAAGGGATCTGACTTGGCTTTTGTTTTTCAAAGCTGAGCTTTATACCCCTACAGATAAGGACTCTCTAAAGGTGTCTCATGGATTTTGAACGAAAGATGCCCAAATAGACTATGAGACTGTTGGCTTCTGAAAGTTGGAACCACTAGGTGTGGTTGCTGATCCTCTAGCACTGCTGTTCATAAGACATTGTTATGAAACTGCTTCATAACATGTTGTGTCAATAAAATATATATTTCAGAAGACAAAAGGGGATGGGAAGAAGAACCTGATCTTTTATTTCAGCAAGATCATCTAAAATATTAATGTATGTGTTTGTTTACATACGCATTTACATCAGATTTTTCAGTCACGCTGTCATATATAAAAAAATATATGCATATATGTACAGATCTTCCAAAGTAACTTTTTTTAATAGGGGATTCAAACCGTTTTGTGAACTGTATGTTGCCCATGGACTATATTTTTATTGGGCAGAATTCAGTAAATAAATAAATAAATCCAGTCCCCTCTGGTTACATGCAGAACTTCCAAGTATGAACAGATATAGCTGGTGGTCTGGTAACTTCTGGAGTATGTAGACAGTCTGACATGAATATTTTGAAGGTGGAACCTTCTTTTCCTTTCCTCTATGTATCTCCCACCACGCTGAAATGTCAGCACTAATGCCCCATTGAACTGGCCTTCACCGTGCTCTTCCTTCAGCCCTTCCCTGTGCCTCACTTCTGCTGGAGCTCAGAGAGAATCAGAAAGGTTTTTGGGGAAGGAAGCAGGGGAGATGGAAGTGGAAAGGAGTTGTCTATGTAGTCTGTTTTGATTGTCAAGACACTTTTTAAAAATTATGGCAGTGTATACTCATGCAGAATGATACCTCAGTTCAAATAAAGTCAGTTTCTCAAAAGATTTTCAAAAATCCATAGACAAGGTCAAAAATACGAAAGAGAAAACCACTGAAATGAAGTGCAGAAATAAGTTGTTATAAAAGTTAGTGCATTTATTTTTATTTGGTTCTGACTGGCAATAAAGATGTAAATTTAACTTACTGCAAAAAGGTATTTTAAGTGAAATCCTTGTGTGAATTTTCATACAAATCACTGACTTAATCAGTGAAACATTTGCTTAGTGGGCCCTACAACTTGGGTATAAGGCTATAGATTACTAATTATTTTCTTTTTAATTAGATCACTGACTGAAATTAATGTAATTTATAAAAAATAGTGATTAATATAGTGTAATTTATGTAAAATAGTGGTAGTCGAAATATATTTCAAAACGTAAACACATGTCAATACTGGTGGTTTTGTAAGGCATGTTGCATCACTTATCCTTTCACAATCCTTATGCAGAAGGGTATGAATTTCTTAGGTTTATTTTGATAGCTCTTTTCGCTTTTATCTGTTTGACACAATTCAAATTCTTCCCTGTCCGCATGAGCATACATCTCCCAATATTATCAATAGTATCAATAAGAGATGACAGGCGAACTTGATTTATACCCACCGAGGCTGCACCCTGTATTCTTTAGTGGGTTTCCATTTGCCTGGGAGTTACAGAAGGAAAAGCTGTAAGGCTGCACCCCAAATGACTGTAGGATTTTGTTTTTCTGGGAACATTTCAACTGTCTTGCTAGTATTGAATTGAAATATAAAGGGGCATTGTTGTAAGCATAGTAAAGGATTCCCCAAAGCATTAGGCCCTGTTGTTGAGAACATATGCTTAAACACACTTTTGAAGTGGTTAATGAAGAAGTTGACAATGCTGTTGAAAAAGCATTATAGTTATTTCAGCTGTCTCATGTACAGTAGGTCAGGTCCCAAACTTCTGACAAAAGTAAGTTGAGAACCTGTGCCTGGTCTGATGAAGTAATCAGCACGCTATTTACAGAACTTCATTCTTACATCTCAATTAAGATTTATGACTAACTTATAGTTTAGATAGTTTACTTGAACCAACCTACCATTTTTTTTTTTTTAGGGATTTGTCATATCTGTTTAATGATATTGGATGCGTTTCACTCCAAGCCATTTTTAATGTAGCTCATATGTACAGGTTCCATTTTAAAACTTTGTTTTAATTATAACTTTGTCAGACTTCACAATGTGGGTGGTGTTTTTTCATGTTGCTTCTCCAAAAAAGTTCAGTCCTTCCCAAGAGCAAGGCCCCAAGAAAAAAAAAAGTTTTGATAATGTTGAAACAAATTCTGCTATCCAACTTGTGTGCTGAATGACTCCAGGATACTGAGGAAACACATTTGTTTTTTACCTAATGTAAAGTAGGTGCAGCAAAAAAAGGACACATGCACACAATGGATGAAACTCAGGTAGGACAGACAGCTGTAATTCTGGCACTTCTTAATTTTGGAATGATTAACTTTGTAACTTTAATCATGATTTTGTGCGATACTTAATATGAATTTACTGATATGTCTGGTATTTAACCATCATAAGATAACATGATCTGCTTCACACATACCCCCCTCCCCAAACAAGTGGACCTTCTGCATGTGGTTCAGTTGTAGTAACTGTTTCCAAACAGTTCTTTGAAGTATGTCTGGTTTAGAGACAGCAAAAAATGAGCCTTAAGCTAAATGTACACGAGCTAGTCAATTTTTGCAGGTTTGTGTGTTCTTCAGTATTGGCTAAGAGGACTTTACCACTATTTTTATGTTGGGAGTGCTTTTGTGCAAGTGAGTAGTAGTATTTTTGCTTGTGACCTCATGAATAATTTTGATTTTATTTGCCTACCAGTTGGGTTTAGGTGACCAACTCTGATAAAGTGTGTAAAGGTGGGGATACAACACTTCTGAGATGTGAAGGCTAATTTTCATTAGTTTTCTTTAAGTGCTATTTACAGAAGCAGAACATGTGAAAATTCCCATTTCTGCTTAGGTTTGTATTTGAAATAGTATTTCTTTGCACATAGTCATATTTTAAATCGAATGTCTGTCTGTCTCCTAGGAGTCAAAAGTGTCTGGAAAACATTGCCTCAAGGTCATGGGTTCTTTGGACTGTTAAGTAAAGAGCAGTTCATGTTTTGAAGTTTTTAATATCTGCCAAAGGATATTTTTCCCTTCCACTTCTGACAGCTAACGGAACTGGTTAACCATATTTTAGATCTACAGTCCATGCTCATTTAAGAAAAACATAAGTGAAGAATCTTAAAAGAAAGTGGTATTAAAATGACTTCTTAAGTTTATAAGGCACCTAGCTCTTTAAAATGTCACCTTGTGCTAATGAAATTAGCAAATGTGTGTCTCTACAGATTTTCTTTCAGAGTAACTTCTTCCAACAGGATTCATAAGACTATTCTTGGTGGTGGCAGTAGTAGCAATTTCTTTTCTCACTCTGTCTGTGTCTCTCCCCCTCTCTGCATTGCTAAAGCAAATTACAGCTCATATTGGTGATGGGAAAGTTGGCAATAAACGTTGTCTGAAGAATTGTTATCCAATTATTCATGTGAAAGCTCCATAATCAAATTGCATATTTCAGCTGCAAAATAGTAGATTTGCAAAAAATCCTGATTATTGTACAGCCTGTGCTTTTGCACATAGCAGCTGATCAATGTTTACTGTTTCCTCTTCAGGAATAAACTTCCATTTCTTCCAGGAAAACATGAAAGTATGAGCTTTACTTGGTTTTTAATGGCTTTCTTTACGTCTTGCAAACTCTCAGACCTGGAATGTAGGACTTGTCACTTCATCAGTACCTTGCTACATCCTAACAAGGGACATCATATATACCAGAAATACAATACAAGAAATAAATCTAATCCATTTAATATTTAAATTCAAGTGGCTGTAATTCAGAAGAACCCTTAGATAAACAGCAATATGTTAAGAATGAGTCTTCTGTGTGATAACCTATGGCATAGTTAATGCAAAATGGCCCAATAACTGTGGCAGTAAACGTTAGCTATTTTTGTTACTAGGTGCATAATATGGAGATGGGTTGGAGAGTTAATTTATGGAAAATCTGCCAAATAAAAGCCCACGTTGTGCATATGGGTAGTAATAAAGTTTTGGGACTTAAATGCTTGTACCGTTTTCCATGATCATCAGTCAGTTCTGTTTTTATTTTCAAATAATGAGTTTGTTTTAAATTATTAGCCCTGTTCATCTGACTGAGGAGACAAGTAATGAGATAGACAGTAAGGCAGAGGAGAGATTTGTTCTTGCCTTTAAAAGCTACAGCTAAAGATTTTGCGTCTTCTTCCAATAAGAATATCCTCACAGACTTATCTAAATTTTCAAGTTATGCATGGATATACTCAGTTTAAAATAACAGATATTATAACTTAAAGCTGGTGTTGTACCTCTGTATCTTATATTTGCTTAAAGATCCTCATATTTGCTTAAAGTCAGTCTTCATGCTTTTTTTTTTTTAAATGTTCATGATGTCATCACATCCAAGTTGCTTAAACACAGAGCTGCAGAAAGGTAGGATGTGAGACCAGGGAAGTAAAACATGTAGCTCTGTGTCATCCCTGGAGTACTTAAAGAGCTCTCCTCAACCAGAGAATGATTTGAGCAGTAGAACCTCACAGGCTGTTTGCACTTAGTTGTTTTTACAGGACCCTCACAGTTGCCCGCATCTGGCCCGGAAAGAACAGATTCGATGCTACTTGTTTGTTGATGTGATCCAAGCTCTTCGTTTGTTTTTTTCTGCATGGAAGAGTAACTTCTATAATTAGCATAAGTAATTACTTGTGAAAGTTACTCTGAAATATAATGTACCTGTGGTGCTTCTTAAAAGCACTTTGCTGTGACTCAAATATCCCTTTTCCTATATTTAATAGCATAGTGCATACTCTGTAAAGTAACTTCAAAAACAATATTCCCCAAAATTTAGTATTCTTAGAAGATGTTATTTCTTTGTAACCTCTTAGGAAATTATCTGGTTAGACTTTTTCTAGGCTTTGTTTGTTAGTTCCATGGATTTTGGCAAATAAATTATGCCACCTCATATAAAGAACAGAACATAAACAAGCTTACTTTTCTTTGCCTGCCCAAACAATAAAAAGTTCTCACTTTGACTAAGAAAATAGGTGATTAACAGTGTGTGTTTATAAGTACCACCCAGGTACCAAACCAATAAGATTTTTTTGTGCTTGCTAAATACATCCATTCCCACAAAACTGTGTGAAAAGCTTCACTAGCACAAGCAGTATTATTTTCAGTGTGGTATGCAATGGAAGAAAAGAATTCTTATTTTTTTTGTCTAGGTGTTACCTTGCACAGAAAAAAAGAGGGCTTGATGCACAGATATACACAGTAATTGGTAATTGAGAAATTCTTTGAGTGTGCCTTGCTTGCATTACAAAGTACTTCTCAAGCAGCAAATGTGCAAGCCCAGCATTTTAAATATAAAAATGGAAGATCTATATACTGCTCTCAAGTAAAGCTCATAATTTCAGTGGTTTTGTTATGTTTTTTTACCCCTGCCAAGGGTGTCCCAATATGTCACAACTGTTAATTAAGCAGTTTTTAAGGAGTTGTGTTTTACAATGCAGAGAGTGGAGGATGCTTTTTATACATTGGTGCGAGAGATTCGACAGTACAGAGTGAAAAAAATCAGCAAAGAAGAAAAGACTCCAGGGTGCGTGAAAATTAAAAAATGCCTTGTAATGTAACAGGGTAAGTTTTGTAATGTAACAGGGTAAGTTTTACAAATCACTTGCAAATGAAAATGATTGACAACGTCTTGCAAATCAGACATTTTATGGTTAATTGATGACATAATTTAAGATCTAAAACCAATCAGATTTCAGTATAGCAGTCCTCAATATTCCCAGCAAACACCCAAGTGCTATGTATTTGCTTAGTTTCATGGGTTTTTTGTAAATAGATTAGCAAGAAGTCTTTACTGCACGTCAAGTTCTCCATTTGTGAAATGGAGACCTAGTTTTGTGTGTGAAGAGGAAACGGTTTTATTACAGATATATTGCAGATAGTATTGAAGTGAATTGGACCTTCAGGTTGATGAACTGAGAGGAGAGGATCGTATTTATAGCCCTCCTTGGGAGGCTCCTAATCCAGCAAAGTAATATCTGGCTAGCAGCTGGCATGTAGGACTTCTGAACTCAGGCCCTTCCTTATGCCATTTTCCGCTTCTGTTCCTCCAGCTTAAAGTTCACTCTTTTCATTTTCAAAAAATACATTAATTTTCTTTTTTTTTTTTGTCATCTATAATGCCATGAGTGATCCAGATTTGGACAAAATGGTAAGGTTTCCATTTTTTGAGGGCCTTTATAAAGGGGATGGGGGAGGAGAAGCAACAGTGAAGTAAAACTGCGGAGAAAAGGAAAAACACAACAAAACCACTCCTCTCAACCCTGCCCCCCACCAACACTCCCTCCTCCCCCTCACCTGCCCCCCCAACAGTAGACAAATTGTCACAAAACCATGGGGGCTTTTTTTTTTAGTCTTGTAACCAAAAAAAAAAAAAAAGGGGGGAAGGGGC
>VXAK01019002.1:4909-59545 GCA_013399435.1 Arenaria interpres | reverse complement strand
TAACCAAAAAAAAAAAAAAGGGAGGAGAGGGCAGAAGAAAGTGCAGTATGGAAGAAGTGCTAGGGCTAAACCACTTCCAGTGCTGTTTGAGCAAACTATCGAATAGCTCCTTGCATGTATTACTATTCTTTACCTCTTGCTGCAGCACTGCAGAGAGTGGGTTGTTACTCCTTACATACATACTTGCCCAATAGTAGGAGTTTTCCCATTGTGTAAAAGAGAAACGCTATTGCTTTTGAAGGTGGATTTTCATACTTGAGAACGCCTTGCAGAGAGGTAGTGGAATTTGACTTGCACCTTAAAGAGACTGTCACAATAGGAATATTCCCTTTAATGATGCGAAGAGGGAGGAGAAATCTCGTTTCATATCAGTTTTTACTACATCTGCTCAGGCTTATTATGTTCGCAGCTTTTAAGCGATGAATGACTGCTCTAAAATAATTCTTTAGATGTTTCTTTAAAGATACACTTTGTGATACTGTTTGTATCAAAGGTTTACTTCAGTTAGGAAGTGTTGCATCCAAATGTCGGTAAAATTGATGCCATCAAAATACCCTGTTTTATTCTTTCCTAGTTATCAAAAACCAACTAACAGCAGCTTGGCAAGATTACTTTTGATGAGAGCAAGAGGAATTAAATTGCTTAGGTCACCTTCATGTAGCCTTCTGAAAATCAACTTTGCCATTTCTTCTTGTCTCACTAATGTAGCCATACCTCAAAGTAGAATTTCTGTTTGGATACTAGGGATTTAAAAATCCTGAATTCTGTCCACTTTTCCTCTCTGTGGACTTCCTTGGGAGAAGGAGAAGGAGAGAGTGGGAATTGTGGGTTTCGTTTTTGCTTTTTAAGTGGCAGTGTCTTTTCAGATTTTAAGATTCTTTTTTTTTTGATAGCTCAGTAAACATATGCTTGCTTTCTACCAGCTTCCTACTTTCTCTCTGCCTGTGTCCAAGAGAAGGATAGTTGGGTTTGTTGTTGGTTTTGGTTGGCTTTTTTTTTTCCCCCAGATAAAAGAAATCTTTTGTCAACAATGGATATTGTTGTTTGGTTGGTTGGTTGGTTTGTTTGCCCCTCCCCTCCCCCCCCATTTAAAACAGTCTTGGATATAAGACTCTAGAATTTCAAGAGTGTCTGCTTAGGGGAGGAAACATTTGTCTTTACACGGAAATGAATTCTACATAGTATTGATAGTTATTTCAGAAATTTCGTGTTTAGGAGGTTAAGTTGGAGAAAGCATATCCCAAAATTATTGTACAGCTGTAGTTCAGTAGTGATTCTAGCGGAATAAGAAATCTGGCATTTAAAACCATCTGCCTTGTATTACTTTCCATTCAGTAAGAAGATATACATGTATATACATATCTACAGATATTCACTGTAGAGAGGTTGGTGCTGGTCTCTTCTCACAGGTAATTAACGACAGAACGAGAGGGAACGGCTTCAAGCTCCAACAGGGGGGGTTTAGACTGGACATTAGGAAGGAATTTTTCACAGAGAGAGTGGTCGGGCATTGGAATAGGCTGCCCAGGGAGGTGGTTGAGTCACCATCTCTGGATGTGTTTAAGAGACGTTTAGATGTGGTGTTGGGGGATATGGTGTAGGGGAGGACTTTGTAGAGTAGGGTAGATGGTTGGACTCGATGATCGCAAGGGTCTCTTCCAACCTAGACGATTCTATGATTCTATGATACATCAGACTGAAACAATACATAGTAGATAAGGAGAGCAGCACCTAATGATGTGAATCTTTCAGCTGGGATTTGAGACTGCAAAATATTGGTTATAACACAGTTTGCAATGATGGAAAGTATTTATTTTCCTTTTTTGCCTGTGGATAGTCAACTTGGATGGTTCAGAGTGTCTTGCTACCTCTTGGAAAATTCAGTTAATCTTTCTGCTGCTTATGAGATGCCACCTTAGTTATATTAATCTTGTACAAGGTAAGTGAAAACTTTGAGTACCCAGATTATCGACCATTAACTGCTGCTGCTTTCCAAGAGGTTCATTCCTTTCCCTGTTACACAGTAAAGCAGAAAGTACGTAACACCTTGTGCTCAGCCTATAATTTCCAACCAGCAAGAAGAAACTTTTAAAATGCAGTGCAAAAATCTCAAAATATCTTTCTTAAAAGCATTAAAGTTTTTTTACATAAAAAGCATACTATAATGAAAAGTTTCTCTAAGGCATCAATTATACATCTAGATAGGGCAATTCAGATTGAGCTGGGTTAATATTAAAATATTTGAATTATGAAAGTTCCTTAATTTTTAGAACCTTGATTAAAACTGTAATTTCATTATTTTTTTCCATAGTAGTATTGAGGTATACAAATGATTTCTCCTCATGACTCATACTTGTGTGTGCATGTATGTATTATATTTATAAAAAAATATTAAATGTATATTTAAAAGACTTTCTTACAAAATTTAAAACGTTTTACGGGTCTATTTGGGCCTGGAATCTTTAGGAATTCTCAGTTCCTTATGAATTTAGGGTTTCTTATTGCTAAGAGTCAGGTTAGTTGCCAAGTCTCATGCATACTTGTAGCCATGTAACTGCATGTGTAGGTTTCTATATGGTCATGGGACCACGTGGTGCTCCAGAGAAAAGCTGTAGCCAGGAGCAGGCTGTTTCTGTGGGAACAGTTGTGATTTTTTTTCTGTTCAATTTGCATTTTTTGTAGTTGCCCTTTGGGAAATTGGGTGCCAGGAGCAAGCTCTGTCAATGCACCTTTATTGAGGCAGAGTGGGATCGTTCTGAGCATGCACAGGGAATTCTGAGTTTTTATTCCTGAGCCTGGATTTAAAGCCCTCATTCAGTACATCGTATGCTTCCCACAAAGCTTGCGCACAATAACGCCATTGTTCAAGGGAGGAAGGTCAGCTGCATGCAGCCCCTTCTTACTGAAAGAAGTAACTAGGAAGGTTGATCGCCTTTGATCTTACAGTATTGATGCCTTTAGGGACCTTCTGTAAACAGCGTCCACTGCTTACATTTCAAATTTAATCCACAGACTTAAAAGTGAAAGACCTCAGTTTATCTTGAGTTCCCCAGTTCTAATTCACTAATATTCTAAACCTAGTTTTATATGCCATGTTACGTTCATTACCTGAATTTAAGACAAATTGTGGCAGGACCAAACTACTAAATGCATTATTAATAATATCAAGCATTTCTAATTCTCAAAAGATTCATGGAGGACGTGACCTTTTCCAGAACCAAGGCTACTCTTCCATTAGGCGTGCTACATCAATTTTACATTGAATAATAATATTTTAAAATTTAGAATAAGTTATTTGCAAGTTTATTTTGTATATTACATGAACTTGCAAAAGCATGCAATTAGTATTGGGAGATAGGCTGCCAAAGACTTTGGTCGAACATCAGTTATTTGTAAATGTTTTATGAACTTGAATTTGAAGGTTTAAAATAAATGTAGGTTATACTGGGGGCGTTGCTCTGTACATGAAGCTACGTAACATCTCACTGTTTTTTGGACTTTGCTTATTAAGTTTCATCACCATTTGGCATTTGACTGAAACACTAATGAAGTAGGTGATTTTTTGGCTGATTGTGGTTTTGGTGGTTTTGTTTTTTTTTTTTCAGAGTTCACTTTCAGGTTTTTTTTACTGAAGTAGGCATACAGGAGTAAGCAGAGACTTTTAATTGTTATTGGCAGCTTGAAGGCAAACTCTGTAGCTGACAAGAGGTAGGAAGCTGCCTGCCAGTTGTGGGACTAAATTTCTCCACCCAGTTCTATAGTGGTGCAGTTGGCTGCTATGATACATTAACATTATATAACTATTTCTGAATCTAAAAGACAATATAAGGAGTAAGGCAGTGAAGAATCAAGATAAAAATTTGACTTAATGATTTTATAATTGTCAGTGCTCAAACTAGTAAATGGAAAGGCTAATTGAGAACATGGGTACTTGGTTGGAATTTGGAGCAACCTGGAAGCTAGGCAATAGAATAAACTATTTCAAGTAAATAGGTTGTTTACCGTATACAGTATAACATTGTACATGATAGTGGTTCACATCAGGCTTTTGGATTTGCTGGTCTCTTTTGACCAGAGTTGATTTTTGTCAGCTATGACTGTCCCCCAAAAAAGTAAAACTACTCAATGTGAAGAAACACTAGCTCTTGTGTCTGTAGCTTAACTGTTGGAGCTGTGGAGATTTTAAGTGACTGTACATGATAGAGCAGCTTAGATAATGTGTTCCATGTGTCTTTAACTATATAATCTGAATAGAATGATTTATCAATAATAATTTATCATGGGAAGAGGGGACTGATTTGATTGATTTGCATATGTAAAGATTTATAAAACTGTCGTGTGATTACTATTATCAGCGTGCCTGAGAAATTATCTGAATATATAGAATAATCATAAGTATCTCATTGGTATACTCTAGTTTGAGGTGGGACAACATGTGCCCCCTTTGAGACGGAGAAGAGGGCAGTTCACTAAATCACGTTCCTTACCACATTAGGGATGGAGTTGGACCTACGGGGTATCTGGGGTAAACTCCTGAGCAGTGTCTCACGTGCAGGCTGCTGTAAACCCAGTTTGGGGAACAGCTGAGAAAGAGGGCAGACAGGTGCTAGCTGTTGCTTGCGTCAGACAGTTCATTCAAGTTGTTCTTTTCAGTGCTTTTCAGAACTCAGGGGAGGAACAGCCTGCAGCCAGGAGTAATTGTTCCCATCATGGCAGCCTGTTCCCCGAAGCTGTTCTCCTGCAGGCCTCTCTGCCTGCGCACAGTAGTGCAGTCAGATGTGTTCCCCCTATACGACAGGAGACAGCTATAGTTCCCCTTCCATCTGAATTGGTTTTTCCCAGTATGCTCCTTCCCAAGAAACAGGAATGCCTGAGGACTGCTGCCCCGGCAATCCCTCCAGCCCACAGCCTGCTCAAGGGGCCGTTATAAAAGCCTGAGAAAGGAGAAGACAGTGTAACCTCTCCTGGCAGGCAGCAAAATAGACTGCTCATTGAACACACTTCACGTTATCAGGTCAGATGAAAACAGGCTGTAACTAAGCAAGCATGTAAGTCTGTTAATGTGATTTTAATGTGTGCATGTATGTATCTTTTCAGGGTGTTGATGATGCCTTCTATACATTAGTTCGAGAAATCAGAAAACACAAAGAGAAGATGAGCAAAGATGGTAAAAAGAAGAAAAAGAAGACAAAGACAAAGTGTATAATTATGTAAATACAGTTTATGCTTATTCTTAAGAAGTACTTAAGTAATTTTTGTACATTACACTAAATTATTAGCATTTGTTTTAGCATTATTTTACTTTCTGCTTCATGATCCTGTTAGCTTTACCTGAATGCTTGTTTTAAATGACAGTGGAAACTCCATTCCTCTTAAAGTGCCAGTATTCTTTGACTGTTGGTTCTTGAACTAGCAATGCCTGTGAAAAACAAACAAACAGAAAAACACACACAAAAACCTGAAAACTGTCTTCGGACTCTTTGGTGCATGCACAGTTGCTAACTTCCTATTTTTCTTACTGATTGTGAACTTCTCTTCTATGTGCAAACCAAACAATGAAATGATGTGCTACACATTCTAACATCTCCTTTTAATTTTTTGGTTTTTAAATCTGGTTGGGAAAAAGGACTAGTTAGCAAAATAGACTTTCATTTCAGCCTTTCTTTTGTTTCAGACTGACTGCAGTATAGAAAGACCAGAAGCCTTTATAGTCTTCCTGTAGATCTTGCTTCTAGGCATCTAGTCTTCTAGCATTTCAGATCAATTTTAATGAATGTAAAGATAAAACTTTCACAAAAGAAATTTCACCGCAGTTTGTCTCGGTCACTCCTTAAATACTCTATTTTTTCTATTAAAAAAAAAAAAAAAAAAAAAAATTAAAAAAAAAAAAGAAAAATTAAAAAAAGACGACAATGCACACCTGGCAATGGAAAAAGTAAAAGTTCTAATTAGGTTGATTTGCTGCTGTTAATGCATTGCTTTAAGACTTCCACTAACTTTTGTGTCTGAAGACCAAGGTGAAATCCTAGCTCTTCTGACCCCCAGTGGCAAATCTTTAAGTAACTTTGTTCAGTAGGTACAGGATTTCACCCTTAGTGTTTCTGGGAAATACTAGAAAGCCTTAACAGATAAGTTGATTCAAATTCTTTGGTTAATTCATACATGGATCCAGAATTTACTGTAAGAATTAAATCAGAATGAACCCTAAGTTATAAAGCAAAGTAAACCCATTATTTTTTTTCCCCCAAGAGTGGCATTTAATATTTCCAGATGCCCATTTTGTGCAAAATAGGGGAGGAAATTTTAAATTCTAGTAACAACAAGCAAGTGAATGAATGAGTTGAATTTAACTGCTTCATGCAAATAATTTGGAAATCCACTATGCCATAAAAATGGTGTGGAATTTGCACAAACCGTCAGCATAGAACATGGTTTCCAGAGTCAGTGTTGTTTGTGTGATGCTTGTGAAGTACTAGTTTTGTTGCACAGATTAAATGGTTGGTGAGTGGCATTCCAGTGTCTAGACTGTTTTGAAGCTAGACCAAGATTTTAATGTTGTATTTCTCTGTGATCAAGTTCTCTTGTGGTTTCTTTTGGTTTGTTTTTTTTTTTTTTTTTTAATTCCCCCTCCTTTTTTTTCTGATTGGAATTAATGCAGAATTCTTGCAGAAGCTTTGATTTTTTGGTACTGCAGCAGTATAGTTATTCTGCACTAAAGCCAGTAATTGCAGCGTTGCCAGTTCCTGTTGTCGTACTGTAAACGTTGCATTGTTTGATTGTTTTATTAGGGCCTGGGTTCCTGAAGGTATGCTTCTTCAGAGTACCTAACTCAGCTGCAGAGTAAAATTTGAAAATGGGACTCTGGTGTACCCGAAAAAGTGAAACACAAGACATTGAAGTAGGATAGTTCAGGACACCAGGAAGTTTGGAACAAGGAGTAGCAGCATTGCCCTTATACCTAAACAATTATGTGGAAATTTTACGCAGTTCAATTTTCATATACCTGTGTAACTTGGACCGTTTATATAATGTCAAAGGTGCAACGGCATGAGAAAAGTATTATTTTGCTTCTACAAAAAAAACAACCCTATAGTGACTCCGGTAGGTGGAGGGCTGCAGAGCTGGCGGGGGACGTACGCTGCCCGGATTGCTGTGTCGTCTTTGATTTCAGTGTGACTGAGAAAAACACTGTCTCTTCCTGCCTGCACCCCCCAGCCCCATCCTCCACTGAACCCCAGCGCCCCCCTCCCCCCCTTTCAGCTTTGATGTGAAATATACTTTAGATTATGAAATATTCTGAAAAACAGTAATAGGAGAACCTAACAGTATATCGTAAGGACCAATAAGGAGTAAGAACAGATTCCTAATATTGCAAAACATTTTAGAGCTTCCAAGGTTAAAACGTTATGGAGACAGTTAATTATTTGCACATTTTAGACACTCTTGATTATATATGAAGAATGTAGCAAAAGTGGATAGCATACCTTGAGGAAATGGCAGTAATCTTAAAATTACTTTAAGATTTTTGGTAACTGAGTCACACTGCATGTAAAATTAGGGCTGGTCTAAAATTCTTCTGTTAATTTAACTAAAAACTGTTAGGAGAAATTTTAGCTGAAATGTTGTAATCATCAAATGTGGATTTATATAGCTCTAATATAAAGCTATATATGTAAAAAAAAAAAAAGGTTGGTTTATTTTTTTTTCCAGTAAATGTGATCTATAGCTACCAAACTAATTAAATTGTTACAAAATCTGTTTAGATTAGCCCTTATTTACTTTTTTTTTTTAAAAAGAAAAATACACATCCTTGCCACTGTTGTGCAGTTTTGTCTTCATATTTGTTGAGATTTGGTGAAGCATGTTGGATTGCAGCTTGCACAAGTTGATCTCATAATTCTGTCTTTCCCTATTTGAGATGCTTTCAAAGAACGTACCTGGATGCTATTTGTTCTGATAGCAACTACTAAATGAACATATGAATCACTTACCGCTTTAATACATTAAATTGCCATGTGTCAGGGAGTAACACCTTCTTACAGTAGCTTTATGTAACTCTGGTAAACAACTTTATCATTGGTTTTCTCAAAACTGAAGTTTAATTCTTTTGACCAGTCTCATTGCCCTAAAATTTTTGCTAACTTAATTTTTAAGTTTCACTGTACAGATTTTTTTGTGACAGTAACAGGATCTCTGTAATGGGTAGATACTGACACACACTCTTCTGCTCTTGTCTATACTATGAAGCAATACAATGATTACTTTCAAAGACCATCAGACTGTAAAGAAATCGTTTTGTCTCAAGTTTACATAAAGCTACATAGATGGTAAATCTTTCCTAACATTTCTTTATTCCACTGTCTTGTGTTTTCATGTTGAAAATACTTCTGCTTTTTCCTCTTGAGTGCCAACTTCTTACTAGAATGACTTCTTAATGTAATATGTTTACCTGGAATGTATTTTAACTATTTTTGTATAGTGTAAACTGAAACATGCACATTTTGTACATTGTGCTTTATTTGATGTGGAACATATGCAGTGTGATCCAGTTTTTCCATCATTTGGTTGCGTGACCTAGGAATGTTGGTCATACCAGACATTACGTTAAAAAAAAGACAAAAAAAAAAAAAAAGACCACTGTTTGTTTTAAAATTTTTAATGTTTTTAGGAGTATGTGCTGTGAGGTGATCTGGAATTTGTCATATTTTTTTTTGTCAAACTGTACTGCTCCTATTTATTGTAATGTAATAAAAAATAGTTATTGTGAGTTGCTGTCCCAGTTTGCTCTTTCTGTCCCAGAATTTCAGTGCCTCATCTCTGTAACAGAGTATCCCCTGAATCGCATGTGTTTGGCAGTTACTCTCAGTTCATTTCTCATACTTCTCATTGCCTGTCACAGAGCTGTGGTCTTTGCCCACAGGTGTTCCCTTCCAGCGACGAGAAGGGGGTACCACCCCACTTTGACAAACCCTGCTTCTCGCTCACTGTTGGGTGCTGCTTGGGCTGTACCGCCTTCAGTCATGCCCTGCAGACCTTGTTTTCATTAGTCTTAAAAGCTGACTTGATGTGAATTAGTCTATAAGTTTGAGATACTGTGGATAGCTCTCCTGTGTTCATTCCCAGGTGCACACTTGTTTTCTTCTATCAAATGCCTTCCATAAACTTACAGAAAAGATGAACTACATTCTTTAGTACTGATTGCGTCCTATGGGGAAAAAAGGGCAAAACTGCTACTTAGAACACACTTAAGCTTTGGCCCTCTGCTACCATGTCTGGATAACCTTTTATCAGTTAATGAAGGGTAGGTTAGATTTTGTACATTTTGTACAAATACAGAGGTATTTGTTCAGAACAGGTTTAACTGCAATGTGTTGTAGAAGAGTTAAGCTGATGTGGAAGGACTGTTTCTCACCTCAGTGTGATGCTAGAAACTGAAGCACGTACGCTTCATCACAAGGTAGTGTGCTGTCTAATTTGCCATCTACTGTTTTTGTTTTTTAAATTCCATTCTGGAATTTACACGTGTGAAGACTTGCTATTGCCAGCAGTTCTACTGCAGTGATTACTGACATTTCAAAGATTATTTATGTTCTCTCTCCAGTGTCACTTAGTTCTTGGGATGAGGGAGAGAGGGAACACCAACCAACCCTACTATGTACCCAGTACAGGCTTGTGCTAGTTGAGCCAAGGTCTACCGTGTTAGCCAGGGAGCAAACAGCCACGGTCAAACTTCTCCTCCAGGGGAAAGGATCGAGTTCTATATTCCTGCTACAGCAGTTACCCAACATCAGAAATCAGTAGTAGCAGGAATTGTCTTCAGGGTCAAAGCGCTACAACCACTACTGTTCAAATTCACCCCTTTCCCGACCCCCCAGTCTTTTTCCTAAGGCAGTAAGATGGCACCTCTGCCAGTGTGACTCTTGCATGTAAAACAGGTGTAGTTAAAATCTTTAAGAATTGATTTTACTTTTGAGAAGGTGCTCCTTTAACAGTGGAAATGAATCACTGAGTGTGGAAGGCTTTAAAAATTGGGTTAGTCTTCTATGTAGCAAGTGTAGCGCTTTGAATCGGTATGCCAACACAGAGCTCCCGGGTTCGGAGAGCCATGAGAGTTCAACACAAGTATCCAAGTGAAGCAGAACGGAATTATACTGCCACTATTTCCTGCAAAACTGTTTCATACAGCTTTAGTTCAAGGAGGTCAAGAGTAGTTGAGGGAAAACTAATCACCCATATAATACAAACCCCAAATCCTTCAAGCGAGAATTTCAGGGGAAACAAAGTCCTAATCTGTCCTTTAGATGGGGTGGAAGGGATTTAAGTTTCATTTCTTCTGAGGTTACAGCTCTTTTATTGTTTTATTTTTATGGATTTGTAGTGTTACATGCAAAGTCATTAATACCAGTTATTTATTGTCATCACTGTAGTATCGCTGTTTCAGAGCTCTGTATTTTCTGAGAAAGTACAAAGCCTCCAACTCTTTTATAACAAATTCTCCTCGTGCAATTAGTTGCTTAATTTTTTCAGGATCTTTCACATCTTTATTTTTTAGAAAAGCTGCTTTCAAACGGCTTCTAAAGTAGTCTGCTCCTTTGGGATATTCCCTTCCAAGGTACAGCAGCTTGAAGGAAAAAAAAAAAAAAAAAATTTTTTATAGATCAGGTGTGCAATAAAAAGGCTTTGTCTGGTTAAGGAAAGCGCTCGTGGCATTTGAGACACTTACATTTTTGTATAGATTCAACACTTCACCTCTTAGAGAACTGGCCATTTTCACATTTCAGTGAACTCTTTATTCTCGTCTGATTTATTTTTTTTAACCTGAAGAATAACCAGTTTGACATTAGCCTTCTAAGGGTGTCAGTAAACCCCAGCCTCATCCACCACAGGTTTCCAACCTTTCCTTCCCTTTGCCCCCTCGCGGCCCTGCTTGCTCCGACTCAGGCAAGGTTTTGGGTTCTACTCTGTCTCTTTAATCTGCTCCTAATTTGTGTTTCGCCTCCTTTCTCTTCCGCGTTACGAACTGACCGAGGCCAGCGTCTACCGGCGAAACGTAACACGAAAGCAAAGTAATGCGTTAGCTAACGAGATAAACCCATTTTTATGTGTGTAAATAAGAGCGGCTGGAGCCCGGCCCAGCTCCCTCAGCCGGCACCTGAGGGGGAGAACCGGCCCCCAGCTTTGCCTCGGGGGGCCGGCGCCGTGGCCCTGCCCCGGACTCCCCACCCGCTCGGTCACGCAGCCCCCCGCGTCCCCCGACCCGACCGTCCCGTTCCCCGCGGGGCTGGAGGGGAAGGGGAAGGTCAGTCTCTCACCAGCTCCCGCCGCGCCGCAATGCCCGCTGGCGCCGCTTTACGGCAAAGCCGTAAAGGGAAGCCCCGCCCTTCTCCCCTCACGCCGGGGGCGGGGCGGTGGGAGGAAGGACGCCATCGGCAGGGGCAGCGCGTGGCTGGTCGCCCTGGCAACGCGGCGGCGGCGGCGGCGCCATGGTGAGAGCGCGGCGGNCCCCCACCTCCGTCCTGCTCTGTGGTTTGTTCTGTGGCTGCTTGGCGGGAAACCCAGCTCAGAGGTAAATAAAACGTTTTTCTGTCAGAATCTCTCTACCGTGACAAACTGCTTCGCGTTCCCTGGCACAGCCTGTCTTCTCCTTCCTCCCCCTTCTCGACCCCGCAGGGAATATTCTCTCACGTGGGTAACTATTCACACTCAGATTATATGAATTCACATGGCAATACTTAGACGCTGCGTAGGAAAGGTAATTGGGAAATCAAATAAGGGATTCACTGTTAGATGTTTGGCTTTCTAGAATATTTTCTTATTTCCTGTAGTGGCTTGGAGAAGTCCCCTTATTACATTTTTTCACTTCATATGCAGTTGCCCCATGAATAAGAAAAGCCTCTGGTGGTGTTTCTGTGTTCTGATAGGTCATCGCATGATGTAATTTAGTGTTATTAGCAGCAGCACACAGTATCAGTTTAGAAAACATTTTTTTAAACTAAATTGTATCTCAGAATAACTTACATATTTATTGTACATATATTTTTTAACATTGGGATTAAGTGGATATAGTTGTATAACCATACGTGTAAGCCAGCCTGATAAACTCTGGTCATCTGGAGTCATATGTTAGTGGCTAATTTTCTGCAATATTGAAATTCTTGTCATTATAATTTTTCGATAGTTAATCTCATCTAATTTTACAGAATAGTTGTATTTTCTGGTTATTCCTTAATACTCGATACCCATTTACCTTATTCTCTGATGCTCACTTCCCTTTTTCCCCCGCCCCGATCTTCTAGGGTCCAAAAAAGAAAAAAAAGGTAGGTAGGCAGAAGTATGCTCTAGTTCACGTACAGCATTTTGACCCTTGCAGTGTTCATTTAGATAGTGTGCCAGCATAATTCTGTTATTTTGGAAATTAAATGAGTAAAATTCCAAAGCACTTCATACTGAAATTAAAGTAAGCGTCAGTTACTTCTGGATTTAACTTCTACAAAATGTTATTTTTAGGAGGCTTTGTCATAATAAAGGTTCTGTGACACTGTAATTGTGTGCAAATTTGCTTTTTAAAAAGAAAGAGGTGAGTTTTTTTGTTTTCTTAATCTGTGTTTCTTCTGAGCTGGTTGGTCAGGCTCAGTCAAATTTGCAAGAGGAACAAGCGTCTCCAGGACACTAAGCTTACGTATCTTTTGCAAGGAGGATGAGTTGTGTTCCTGCAGAACTGCTGGAGAGAAGGTGGCAAGCTGTGTGTTTTGCTTGGCAGCGGGTATCCAAGCAGAGTGCCGGAGTCCAGGCTTTAAGCCACAGGCTGGACATGGAACATGCTGGGTAGGGGGGGACAGCAGACAGAAGTCCACAGGGAAACTGGATTGCATAAATTCATGCCTGTGGATTATTCTTAATTCAGTGATAATGAAATTATCCATCCCTCCTCCAAAAAAGAATACATTCCAATGTATTCCTTGGAGAACTGTGCATCTCGGTTTCGTCAGTACTATGTTAAGTCATAAGAATGTGAGAAGAAGTTGACTAAAAAGTGATTATAAGTAATTAAAACAAGCAGATTTTCCATTTTCAAAGGGACAAAAATAATCAAAGATTTATTTAGTTAGTTAGCTATTTTTAACTGGGAGGAACTGATTCTTCCCTGAAATTGTAATGGGGAGAATTGTGGGTTTTATTGACTCTGTTCTAGGAGAATTTTGCAAATAAATGTTTTGGTAACAAATGTGACAAGATTCACAATAACTTTGATGGCACTATATTTTCACCATTGCTTTTGTTTAAGCTTCGCGATAACCTTTGTATTCAAAGTTACATTTCTGTATATATTTATTGCCATGCAAAGCAGTCTAAAGCAGTCTATATTCTCTTGCTGACACCGTGGATGAAACTCATACTGTTGTAGTCATTTTACCTTACCTGACTGAATCCTTGTAAGCACTTGTCTCTCACCAGTGATGGCATGGGGACTTGGGATTCTGCTCTCTGATATGCACCAACCAGGTTAGATGTCTAGGTAAAGTGTGTGTCTTTTCACATTGCCTCGCCCTCAACCCATTTATATTCTATATTCTCTATGTTTTAAAAAAGTAAACCTTTGATTTAATTTAATTCTCTTTCATTTGTGTGTCAGTAGCAGAATACCATTGTTCAGCCAGCACATAGATACACCACCACATGCAAGTCATTTGTTTTCCTTGACGTCTTGTCTTTAGTCGTCCATACCTTTGTTTTCAGCCTTAGTTTAGACTGCTGTCACTCCTGGCTTTCTCTATATGCTAGAGCCTATGCAGCATATCATGGTTTATTTTCTCATGTATACAAAAAAAACCCCCAACCCTTATCTGTCTCGCTCATAAACAATAGTGTTGACTGTGAATTAATTTTGCATTTCAATACTAAATCAGGCTCCTTGTTTTTACAAGTTCCATGAACTTGTTTTGGTTTACCTCCTGACCAATCTTCCTCCCCCCCAGCCCCACTTTTTTAAAAAATCTGTCATATTCAGGCCTTGTCTTTGCAGCATCTGCCTTCAGGAACAGCCCTCCTCCCTGGTATCATTCTGTCAACCCCAGATGGAGTCAAGGCACATTGACTGCAAGTTTATTATCTGTGCAATACAATATTATGTATGCAATGCAATGCAATAATTGTGTAAACACTGAGTAAAACTGAATAAAGATAATTTTTTCCTTAGTAACCATGTGCTTGGTGAGGATTGCAGCCTTAGATTGCTGCAGTAGCTTTAGCTACTGCATTAACAGGAAATCAGCGTCCTCGAGTGTCTTTATTTTAAGTGCTGTTTTCTAGTGATGGTGCTCATCCTACATGTTTGATTAAACATCCCAAGACTGTGTCAAGGCAAAAAAGCAAGCACAAAACCCAAACAAAATTATAGTAAAAATAAAACCCCATCCAAGAATCTTCCTGTTTGCTGGTGAGGCAAGAATGAGGGGCCAAATCTGAATCTTCAAATCCAAAGGGAATTACGCTTTCCACATCCTAGCTGTTCAAATCTCTTGAAGGCAATGTGGCCTCATGTGCACAGATCTAATTATCAAATTTTTATGTGTATCATCAGTGAGGAATCTATGAATGCCATGACTTACAAGACAAAAGCAAGTGTTCTATTTTGATTAATCTGTTACATGGCAGTAGATTTTGGATATTACTTGTCTTTTTTTTTTTTTTAAATGTTTACCCAGACTGCAAAGAATTGATAAGGAAAATAATTTCTGAGAACCCCAAATTTAAAATATAGTTGTTCTAGGATTAACCTAGAGGTTGAATGGTAAACTGTCTTGAATTGCAGTTAGGATTTTATAACAGTAAAGATAACTCTTTATTAGTTGTCTTGTGCATTAGATACTTCTAAATGCCTATATCCGGAAATACACTTCTGAATATTTCCCAAAATATTTGAATTTGTAACATCCACTTAGCAGATCTAGCTGTTACTCAATTTCCACATTAAAACAAGAAATTTTCATATTGCCCTGGTGTGGCTGTGTTCAGGAGTGTCTAGCAGAATAATATATTAATTGTAAAAGCATATATTGCATCATGAAAATGAGAAGAACATAGAGTCCATGGTGTGGACTGCAGTTTCGGAGGCTTCATTGACTGTGTAGGGGAATCTAAAATCTTAATTCATGGATCAGACTAAAAGGGCAAAGTTATAGAGGGTGAATATGTCCTAAAATGTGTTAAAGTAATATTGACATTTGTTTTCTTTTAATTTATTGCAAACATTAAGTCCGGCGGCAAAAAGAAAGTTAGCAAAGCTGAACAACTGAGACTACAGAAAGAAGAAGAAGAAAGGAGGCTGAAAGAGGAAGGTACTATGCATTTCATGTATAGGGAATATGATGGCACAAATCACTTATTTTAAATAAATGGGCAGAAAGTAATTTCTGAAACTATATGTGCATCAATATCTATCTCTATTTCACAAACACAGGTGATTCCTCCCTCTTTTCTTGTGTGGAACGAAATCTGTGTTACTTGTTACCGCCTCCCACATCTCACTTTGTTTCTACTTTTCTACTGCCATTAGGAAGTTGGAAAGGTGGATGGTTGGACGAATTAGATTTTTTTTTTTTCTCTTTTACAATTACCATTTGAGATATTCTCAGCAAGTTAGAAAACCACAAAGCATTGCATTTCTTTTTTTTTTTTTTTTTTTTTCCTTCTCTCCTCTCAAGCCTAGTTATCAGTAGTCAAGAGAAATTCTCTGAAAAAGACTTTTTCCAGAGAAAGTCAGCAGAATGCTTCTGTTGGCAAGGGGCTGGCTGGTGTTCTGAAGGGGTAGCAGTTAAGGTGACTACAAACTAGGAAGATTAAAGTGTAGTTTGCTTGGGCTTCTTCTGTCTCTACTGAGTGACTGATTTTCCACCCACTTCTTCAAGATCTTTCTGTTTACTATATCCCTTAAAATGAAATCCCAGTTGCGTGGCTTGACCAGTCCTCCCCATCTGAACGCATCTGCTTCTGCAGTTTAGTATCACAACCAGATACCCCGCTCTGAACATCAGATCCATCTCCTCTGCTTCTATTTCTGCCTTTAATCCAGCCTGATGGGGGTTTGGGCATGCTATGACTGCTAGTAATAGTAAGTGACTACTAATCACTAGTTAACCTTTGTGGGTGGGAGTAGCAGCTCAGTTGAGTACAGGCAGATTTGGGAACTGCTGTTGCTCTTGCCTCTGTGCGAGACAGATATACTTGAAGTGTAGTATGCTATACCTGTAGGCGGTGACATTCAAGCTACTGTTTGGGAGCATCTGGATTGATGCATAGGCTGTGGTAGCTTTAGTCAATTTTAGTTTTCACATCCTGTCCAGTTTTCTAGTCCCTATGGCAGCAAAGAAAAGCTAAAACTGTGATCAGGAGTAACCGGTCCTGAAGAGGACTTGAATGAACAACTAGGTGTAAGACTGAGGTACCCACTGGAGGCTGTAGGAAAGGAGAAGATTCACTCGGGGCTGAACCACTTAGGCAGTTTCACCATAGACATCGGATTAAGAACCTGGGCCTGTTGAAGCTGTAAATAAAGGGAGAGGACACTCCTGCCGCTGTTTCTTGAAGTGAAGAAGAGGGCTTAGTCATCCTCACGTCCACTTGTATGTCTAGTAAATCCGCTTGCATGGGGATTTACCAGTCCACAGGCTGATAGGGGTAGTGCCAGTGTGGTTTAGTACTATGATTCAAGTTAACTTGTCTCATTGGGAAGATTTCTGGGCAATATAGGATACAACTTTATGTTGCTCATTATTATGGTTGTTTTGTTATTACAGCAAATAACAATTTTTGTCTGGTTTTATTAAGCAAAACATAATTATGATCTTGATATATTTCCCAATCTTCAGAGGAAGCTCAATTGCAAGCTCAGCAAGAAGAAGCAGCAAGACTTGAAAAGGAGAGAATTGAACAAGAGCAGATGGAACACCTCAAGGCAAAAGTTAGTTCATACTCAATGGTTACTGAAAAATTCTAATCCTATTTCTAAACTGGTGACAAGGTCTGTAAAACATTATTAATTTAGTGTGAGAATGGCATTTCCTTAGGTCCCTGTTGTTGGGAACAAGGTAGAGAAAATTTCCTTGCATCACTATATTAAAATTATTCATGAAAAATCTAGCCAAGTCACTGAAAGGTACTCTTGAATAAGATCCTGCAAGTTTAGAAGCTAGTGAGCTGGATTAGTAATTGAGTAAAATAAAATACATGTGAAGTCAAGAGAAATGGTGCTGACTTTTTTTCTATAGTATTCTTTCACTAAGCCAATGTTTGGCTTTCATTCAGAAAAATTCCCTGAGATGAGATAGTCTTCCCTGCTTTTGATACATAAAGATGATGCTGTTTAATACGTTAACTTTTGGGATATGTGATACTCCAGTTTGAATGAATATTTCTTTCTCTTTTTCCCATTTCCACTATACTTTCAATTGGATGTATTTTTTTATGTTCCCCATAATTACATTTGGTACTGCTTTGGCAGGAAAATTTTGGTATAAATTCGAGAACACCTGTTAGGGCAGATGCATTGATTTGTGTGCATGCATGTGTGTGTATATATATGTGTGTGTATTTAAATATCTATGTTTATTTTTCTGAGAAGGCTGGAGTTCAGAACAAAAACTGATTGGTGATATCTAAATAACATTGATTTGGTGTGATTTTTCTTTTTTTTTTTTTTTTTTTTTTTGTAAAAAAGGAGATTTACTACGTTTTCTTTAATTATCTTTTTTATTTTTTCCGAAAAAATCACTCTTGCCTTTTCCTCTTGTCCTTCACAGAACATTTTTTTCCCATAGGGAAAGGAGGAATTTAAAATGATAGAAATTATAAGGAAAAAAAAATATCTTGCATGCATTTTTCCAACATATGCTTACATTTTTTAGCAGCTCTAATTAGAGCTAGATCCAGGAAAATGGAAACTGTTCAAGTGAGAGGTTAACAATCATATGACACGTTATGTTTATCATATGGCTCAGCAACTAATGTGATAACAATAGCATATTGCAAACTGCTGCAGTCTTCTCAATTAAATATTTCATTAAAAAAGCAAGTTATCAGTGTTTGGATATGTTTAAATGAAAATGCATTCAAATATCCCCAATTTTTTCCCTTGATATAAAATAACTGTCAGAAGTAAACCAAATGTTTAAATCCCCTGTTTGATATATATATATATATTAACAGGATCAAGAACGAAGGGAGTCAGAACTAGCAGAACTTCATTCACTGGAACAGAAGTTTTTGTCTGCGCGGCAGTGGAAAACAGATTATAGAGAAAATGCAAAGGTAAGCTTTCTTTCCAAAATCTGCCCATTGTCATAGAGGTTAGACAATGAAGAGATTTCAGGCTACGTCACCATTGCAGGACCCAGGAATGCTTCCATTTCTTGAGTTTAGGTGCATGCTATGACTGCATTTCAAGTTCCATCTCAAGGTAGTAGCTGGCCATGCTCACTCTCCTCTATATTCTATATTTCTGTGTACGCAGAGAAGAAATGTGGCCAAAGAGGGGCCTGTGTGGCTGGTAAAGTATTAGGTAACACAGCTTACCCCAGCGGTAATTTGTCTTTCCTGTTCTATTTGTTTAATTCTTAATACTTTTAAACATTCCACAAAAAAATGTCTACCAGAGCTTAAAAATATTTTCGTAGAATTTGAGACAATTGACAACATTTGTTCCAGTGGTTCCTGGAAATCACAGGTCATTATTTGGAGAGAGGTTTGCCAAAACTTTGAAGGACACAGTGCAAATCTAGGTCAGATATCAGGGCTTGAAATACATGAAAATGCAGCTAAGAGTTAGTATCTGCAGTTTAGGGTGACATAAATGAGGTTTGAATTATCACCCAATAGTATGACATGCCTGTAAAGTTAAATTTAAAATAATAAGGTATAGAAACACATTAGTAGAACTCTTGTAAATCCATCAAACATCATTCAGTAACTGTCTGAATGATATTTGGTCAGTTTTGTTCCAAGCAAGGTTAAATAGACTTGTAGGCACAAGGATTTTCTCTTTGTCTTGTGTATTATTTAATCCTTTATAAAGCCTTTGTGGAACAAATTTAGAATCATAGGATAAATCACGTTAGAAGGGACTTCTGGAACTCATGTACTTCAACCTGCTGCACAAAGTGGGGCAAACTGAAGTTAGATGGAGGTGCTCAGTTGGGTTTTGAAAATGTCTAAAGGTGGGAATACCACAGTATCTCTGGGCAGCCTGGTTGGCTGCTTTACCACTCTCATTGTAACAACTTTCTTTTAAATGCAATTGGTATTTCCCTTGTTACAACTTGTTGATCTTTACCTCTGCCATGATGGAGCAGCTCCAGAGGAGGGCCACGATGATGATCAGGGGGTTGGAGCACCTTTGCTACAAGGACAGGCTGAGGGAGCTGGGGTTGTTCAGCTTGAAGAAGAGGAGGCCCCGGGGAGACCTAATAGCAGCCTTCCAGTACCTGAAGGGGGCCTACAGGAAGGCTGGGGAGAGCCTGTTTACAAAGGCCTGTAGTGACAGGACGAGGGGCAATGGCTTTAAGCTGGAGGGGAGCAGGTTTAGATTGGAGATTAGGAATAAGTTCTTTACTGTGAGGGTGGTGGAGCACTGGAACAGGTTGCCCAGGGAGGTGGTTGAGGCCCCATCCCTGGAGATATTCAAGGTGAGGCTCAATGAGGCCCTGGGCAACCTGGTCTAGTTGGGGGTGTCCCTGCTGACTGCGGGGAGGTTGGAGTAGGTGACCTTTGGAGGTACCTTCTGGCCTGGCCCATTCTATGATTCTATGACACATCATCCCTGTGCCTCTCTGGGAGAAGTTTGCCTCTGTCTTCTCTATAACCCCTCCTTAGGTACTGGTAGATTGCAATTAGCTCCTCCCTTTGCTTTGTTAGTCCTCTCCAGGCTAGCAAAGCTCAGCCTTTCCTCCCGAGTTGTTTCCTCGAGGACCTTAACCATCTTAATGTCCCTCCTCCGGATTCTCCCGTTTGCCGCTCTTGTACTGAGGCACCCAAACCTGGATGCAGCACTGCAGATGTGGCCTGGGGAGCCCTGCAGAGGGAACAGCCCTGGGATTGCTGCTTACACTCTGCCTGTTGTAGCCTTGGCCGGTAGCTCTTGGCCTTCATTGCCACAAGAGTGCAGCATGATAGCTTCCCAGTTACATCTTGATGGCTTTGGGTGATTTTTATTACCTTTTTCAGTTGATGGTGAACTCTGACTTTATTATCCTTGTGAACAAGAGAATCTGTTGGCCCCTTTGAAAGTGGACAGTTGTGGTTTATGGATGTTTCTGAAGAATATTTTTTGGAAGAAGAAAGATAAGCAATTTTTTTGTTTTGAAAAGTAATGACAAAATAGAACTATTATTTTAAAAATAAATCTTCAAATAAAATACCAGTAGATTATGGGAAATACCAGATTTTGTATTCAGAATTTGTTTAGAATATTTGTTAAGAATATTTAGGGCAAAAGAAATAGATAATACCAAATTCTGAGTTTCCATGTCCATTTCTGAACAATTTCAGTTCAGATTAACAGATACATTTACAAATTATCATGAAATTTATCCTTTTTCTCAAAGAACAAGTGCTGTTATTTCTAAGGATGTATTTTCCTGATGATGAAAATGAAGCTCTCTTTTAAGCGCAAAGATGCGAAAAAAGAAATCAGATGTTTTAATTACTAAAGGCCGATCAGTCTTTTATACAGGAATTTTCAGTGCACTGAGTACTCACCTATTATTGTGGTTTTTTTTTTAATTCAGTGGAAATGGTTATGGAAGTGCTTGACAATGCAATTATACAAGAGCTTTTGCTTTAAATTATCCATTTTACATTGTAATGCAATCTGCAGTAACATTGCGTTATTAATCTTGACGGTAAACAGCAAGGCAATGTTTCCTTATTATCTTTCTATATGAATGATAAACATTACATTATAGGTGATAAATTGATCCAATGAGCCAATGTTAGGCTTATGTGTAGAGATAAGTGGGTTTAGCCTATCACTGATTTTTTTTCCTTCCCCCACGTGTAAGAATGACCATTAATTGATTTGAAAATAAAATTGCTTAAAAATAAATAAATCAATCTAGGGTTTCACATTCCCACCAGAGATTTTTCTAACAGCTGAATTGGTGCTGATAAGGGGAGGAAATCTCCTTCAGAGGCAGAGAAAGGAGGAATAAACATGTTTGAGTAGAAGGCTCTTAAGCAGCTTTATTGCCAGTGTAGGAATTTTTGGTTTTGTTGGCAGTATCTGGTTTGCGAACCATCTGCCTCTTCCATCTGCACTGGTTCCTCATTTATGTTCTCAGTCATTTATTCTTTCAGCCCCTCATTTGTGGCAGGTACTGAATTCATTGCTTTTGTAGACATGCAAGCTCTACCTAGCAGAACAGAAACCACTGATGAATGATTAAGTGTAAACAGCAAATGTTAGGTGGGCACAAGTAACCTAACATATTAATATCAAAGTAGATGATTTTTTTCTGGCATAGTGATAAGCCAGGTGGTGTTAGAGTCCTGTTTAGATGCAGGTGTGAATGTATCACTATAATATATTTGTCTTTCAGAACCCTCCTTTTTCTTGTAATAATGATAGTCATTTGCACCATGTGCCCGTATCTACTTTTCTTTGAACATTTTCTGTAGTGGGAGCGCTACCTCAGTTGTGATGGAAGTCCTGACCCAACTGTACTGCAGGAAATAAATACTTTCATGAGCTTATGGCGTGAAGATCAAAATGAGGACATTCAGCTTGTGATGGAGAAGGGAGAACACGTGCTAAATGTAAGTGTTAAAATGGTATTTTCCTTAACAGCTCCCTACCCCTTCATTTTTTTCCTTTTTTTTTTTTTTCAGCCAAATGACTGAAATTGGCTATAACCTTCAAAACCCAGAAGTTTTTCTTCAGTTTTTACATTTTTTAATACAGATTTATTGTTAACTCTAAAGAAGATGAATATTGACTTTAAATATGCAGCACATTTAAGAACTTTGTGTGTAATGTTTCTACACTGAGGTCTAGTATTCCAACATCCATCTTCCCTGCTACATACACTTTAAACATGAGCCAGAACTTACAAGCTCATATCATATATAGATGCTTTGGTGGCAGCAGCTTTATTGTGTAACATTTACAACAAGTAAACAGTCATGTAAGAGCAGGAGTTCCCAAGATGCAAGCCACCAACCATCAATGGTTTGTGAGGCAATTTTTAAGCAATTTGTCACTGCTCTGTAAATGTAGGATTTTATTTTCATTTATGCTAACATTATAGTTGGTTGTTAAGAAAGTTCAATGTGGTCTTCCAGAAATTGGGGGTGAAAGTCACATGTGTAATACAACTTTCCTTGGACTGGTTTGGTTCTCAGTGTTAGATTTCCTGTCTTGCAATGCTTGCTGGGTGCTGCAATTTTCACCTTCCTCATGCTGCCTTTTTCTGAGCTGGCGGGGAATGTGCTGATCCCTTCCAAGAATTTCAACAGGTAGCTCCTCCCTTTCTCTTCTGCACTGCAACCCAAGTAAAAAGCCTGGCAACTGCCCGCTTTCGTTCCTTCTCTCCTCTCTTCTCCCTGCTGTCACGTCTTTCCCACAAATGCCCAACACACTTCCTACCCCACTCTACACCAAAGCAGCAACAGCTAGTTCAGATGCTGTGAACATATGCTGCCTTGCAGTGTATGCTCAGTGGAGTAATATGTGATACTAGAAGATGGGCTTTTGGATTTTTTCACCCCTACTGGAAATACAAGGTGATGTCAAAAAATCTGTCTTCTCTTGGTCTAAAACACTTGAACATTTCTTTCCTGTTCTACATGTTTTTAGAGGAAACTATTAAACACTCTGATCTCTGAGATCATGGATATCAGCAGTTTAGAGTGTAGAGGGACCACCTCACTGGCAAGGTAGACCACGTTAAAGGAGCGATATAAAGAAGACAGTATACTAGGTACAATTCTGCTGCTGCTTTGCCACACCTTTAATGAGCAGCAGTGCTGTGATTGCACAGGCTAAGAGGAAGAAGAGTCTGGCAAGTCTGAAAGGGAGGCATAAAATATAATCATCTGATCCTCCCTTGATCTCAATGCTGCAAGTCGCTTTGGCCAGATAGGAATTCTTTTAGTTCTATACAAGCATTTAGGTATTAAAATGTTAGTATGTAGTAGAAGACAGCATTGTTATGACAGAGTTCTAGACTTCACGATAAGGATTGTTCTAAGAATTAGTATGTAATTGCTGTATGTCTTCCTATATTTTTTTTTAAGACTTCATAGTTGAGATTATTATTATAGAAAATATGTTCCAAAATAAAGCTGTAAGCTTTTCATTAAAACTAATTTTTGATGCAAAGGTTTCTTCATATGATCAATCCAGTTCAATAAATGATCTATTTCATAAGCTTAAGATTTCACAGCCTTCACAGGTAACGGAATGAAGGAATTGGACTAGAGGAATGAAGGCAGGCAGACTTGACCCTGGAATTTCCAGCATTTTGTGTCTATCTGATAATGCTGGCTTAGCAAAATTTCTAGAGATATAATGAGAAAAGATTGTATCTGCAACCAAGATATGTTTAGGTACAAAGGAAGTAAGTTTGCCTCAGGTTTTTTATGACATAACACACAATATATTAAGGATGGTATCAAAACAGAGATACTTTTCCCACATATAATGTCTTCTAGTTAATTGAGAAGTTGCAGTTTCTTTTATTGGACACACCACCAAATGAGATAACAGAAAAAGAAACACTCCAGTACCAGGAATCTATTCTGGAACTGCAGAATCTGCTTCATCAGAAGTACAATAGAGCTACAGAGCACCTCCTTAAAGTAAGATTTACGACTTTGAAGTTGTAATATGCGCAGTGCACATAAGGTTAACTACAAGTGTCTTGTTATGATGGTTGGTTTTGTTTGTTCTTAAACTGTCATAGAGATTAGTATATGAGTTTCCAAATTTAGCGTTTTTGTTTCCAGATCACATGTATAGCAGATATCAGACTTGTAATTCTTCAAAACCCATGAAAATCTTAGCTTTACAATGGAAATTCCCATCATTAAGACATTTAAGATTAAATTATTGTGAAATTTCGTGAGATCTGGAGATGTTGAAAACAAAGGGCACTGTATGAAATTTGTTTCCTATTTTGTCTCAGTGATTTAAATTAAAGCTTGTTGACTATATAAAAAATTACAAATGTGAAAAACAGGTCATAAGGTTAGCTTGTACACATTTTTTAATACAAGTTCATATGACTAAAACATTTCTTAAACTAAAATCTTGGGAAATGTAAAGAATATTTAAACAGGAAAACAAAAATGGACTTTGGAATCTGTTCCATGGGTTGTATGTTTAGGTAGTGATCTTGCTTGCTATTTTAAATGTATTAATCATATGATTAGCAAAAAAGGAAATAGTGAATCAATTGTACGTTTGTTCACAGTCAAAACCCATTAAGAAATGTTAAATTTTTGATTGTCTTTACTGAGTTTAGGATTAAACTCCTAATATAATTATAATTTCATAAATTTGAAATTGACAAAATTATAAAATAATCTGTGCAGTGACTGTAGGATAGCAGTGCTTTATTGCTCAGTAAGTCCTTCTCTTTTTTTTTTTTCTTCATTTAACTTGTCCTGAGAGGTATTTTTGAGGGCACATGATTAAGGGAGATAGGCAGTACCACTGAAGGGGATAATGTGAGACCCCGTATTTGTCAGTATTTGACTGACAGAATTAATGAAGTCAAAGGAAGAAAAAGAATGTAGTTCAAATTTTAACAAAGAGATTTGATTTTATAACTGTCACGTTTGTATTTTTATTCCTATGTGTGTTTTTCTATTTATTCAAGTGTAAATGTAAGTAAATCAAAGTGATATAAATAAGAAGAAAACATGTGGCTTTTTTCTTTGTAGACAGCTAATATGTATGAAGATTCTGAATCCGGAAATATGCAGGCAGTCATAAAGGATAAAAATGTTACTTTCTGTATTTGGGCCAATCTGAAGAAGAAAGTGAGGTACAGCAAACTGAAATTCTTAATTTAAAATGAGGCCTGGCCTTGTCTAACCAATTTGAGTAAACAGAACAGTAAAAGAACCAGTTTCTCATAATCTTTTTCATGTTAAATAGCATTCATTCCACAGACTCCCAATGATGGATTTCATACCAACCTGTTGCTAAGGAAGGTGCTAGTTACATCAGTGTTTTATTAAAGAAATGGGAGTGTTTTATATATGTGTATACTTATAAATAGATATATCTATGATTTGTTTCTTAAAATTATACAGTTGAAAGCTGTTACTGCCAGAAAATTTTTTAAATGAAAACAATAAAATTCATGCAAAGAATTTAAATTCCTCTGGAAGTAATGTTTCTTGCTGATGCATTAAATAGTTTCTAAGCTGTTAAAGTTGCTTGCAAAGTGGTGAACCATGCTGTGTGCTCAGTTCCCTGTTAGAGAAAAGATGCTAGAGCCTGGGATGCAAATATACTCCATAGTGGGTTCTGAATCTAAGATATTTTTTTTATTAGATTGCCCTTTGACTGATATATTTTTCAAAACAAGATTTTTGAGTGGACTTCCTACTCCCACTCCACAAATATGAGGAACAAATTGGTAAAAGTACTTTGCCTTAACTAAGGACCAGTTGGTGTAAGCTTTGCTAAGACAACTAGAAGGCTGGGTGCTGAGCAATGTCAGACTGACCTGCAGGAAGAGCCCACTTTGGTTAGTGTTGTTAAAGCCTTTTTGTCATCTTAGAAATGCACTTAAAATTTTCAAACAAGAATTAAAAAATAAATGTTCATTTACTAGAAAATTTTTAGAACTTGTGACCAGCTGATCTTACCCCAAAATAAGTATTGTTTGAATTCTTCTGGCTTTGGTTGTGCAGAAATTGCAATGAGTAAGAAACTTCTGTATTTGATGAAAAGACCCCAAGTTCACAAATTAGATACTTGATTGGCTTGAGAGGTGAGCCCATGCCAACCTCATGAAGTTGAACCAGGTCAAGTGCAAGGTCCTGCACCTGGGTCATGGCAATCCCAAGCACAGATATAGGTTGGACAGGGAGTAGCTGGAAAGCAGCCTTGAGGGGTACTTGGGGGTGTTGGTTGATGAGAAGCTTGACATGAGCCTGCAATGTGGCTCACAGGCCAGAAAGCCAACTGTATCCTGGGCTGCATCAGAAGAAGTATGGGCAGCAGGGCAAGGGAGGTGATTCTGCCCCTCTACTCTGCTCTGGTGATACCCCACCTGGAGTATTGTGTCCAGCTTTGGAGTCCTCAGCATAGGAAGGACCCTCCTGTTGTGGAAGGTCCACAGAAAGGCCACAAATATGATCAGAGGGCTGGAGCACCTCTCCTGTGGGGACAGACTGAGAGAGTTGGGGTTGTTCAGCCTGGAGAAGAGAAGACTGCGGCGACACCATATAGTGCCCCTCCAGTACCTGAAGGGTGCCTACAAGAAAGCTGGAGAGGGACTTTTTACAAGGGGATGTAGTGATAGGATGAGGGTAATGGCTTCAAACTGGAAGAGGGTAGATTTAGATCAGATATCAGGAAGAAATTTTAAACTGTGAGGGTGGTGAGGCACTGGGACAGGCTGCCCAGGATGTCCCATCCCTGGAGGGGTTCAAGACCAGGCTGGATGGGGCTTTGAGCAACCTGCTCTAGAGGGAGGTGTCCCTGCCCAGTGCAGGGGGCGTGGAACTACCTGATCTTTAAGGTCCCTTCCAAGCCAAACCATTCTATGATTTGATGCAAGTTGGCCTCCTATTGCTGCTCTTAGCATGTTCCCTACACTGTCACAAGGATTGGTGGCTATGTAATTCTGCTGATTATCGAAATTACCTTTACCTCTGTGTATCTTTGGGTTTTATGTGGAAGATGCTGAGACTGATGTAATGTAGACAGCTGGTGACTTCACCTGTGTAGGATGTGCCCAATAAGTTAGTCAGGCATTAAACTTCAATTTAATTCATTTAAATTAAATTTACCAGAAATGTACTGTGTAGAAGAGCTGCTGTCTGATTTTGCCTCATTGTTATCAGAACTGTTATTTTTGCAGCTCCTCATCTCCTTAATACAGTTACAATTTTTCTGGAGGGGTTGCAGATATGTGTCAGTACGAAGCAGGAAGCGTATCATGATGTCCCACTCTATTTCTTAGACTGTGGCCTGCATCAAAAGTGAATTTAGGTGACTTTTAGTGTAGAACATAAATTTGAATACTTATGAAGAAATATAAAAGTAAGTGCTGCCAATCTTACTGGGGAATTTTTTTCTTTTAACTGTTATTTGTAGGTTCAAAAATCATGTGTTTTGTGATGTGGAGCATGGATTTGATCTTCCAAAGTCACTGGCTGTGAGCAGTGTTGCTATTCGCATATTGCATACTCATTATGATCATGTATCTCCACTTTGGCTACAGTGTCAGAGTGTGCCAAAACTGGAAGTGCTAGGTAGTGAAGAGTTAACTCAGCATTCAAATGACAATGTAGAAGAACCAGAAGAAGAGGAAAAGAAAGCCAGAGAAGAGCCCAACATGCCCATTGAAAAAGAAATGTGTTCTGATGGGAGAAAGGTAGGTAAAAAAATCTCACCAAAGGATATTCTACCTTGCTATTGTTACTTGAAACCCAGTCACAGTCTAACAACTTCTTAATGTGTCCTGTGCCTGAGAGAGCCAGGTTCTTAAACGTTTTACAGAAAAATGGCAACTTGTGGCAATACAGTGCCACAGACCTTCTCAAGAGAGTGGAAAGTGAATGGCCAAAGATTGTTGTACTGAAGGTAGAAAAAGACATTTGGACAGGGTGTGGTAGTTACCATGCAGTTGGCATGCATGGGTTGGCATTTGGTTGGCAGTTTAAGGATAGGATCAATCCATGAGGAATGTTAGGTGCCGGTGTAAGGTATTTCCATAAATCTGTGACTTATTTTCTGCTTCTGAGAAATTGACAGCCCCATAATATCACTGCAGGAGCCCAGTATTAGGACAATTACCAGCGTGCAGAATAGGATTCAGTTCAGCATGTCTAGGTTGTGCAGTTACTTCGTTGCTCAGGGTCTCTCCACAGAAGCTTTTGCCACTAGAGAGAGGGCTGTCCCAATGCTGTTTCTATTTGCTGGATTCCCCTCATCAGCACTCCTCAATGGAGTGTGTTGGCTTTGGGGGCTGTGGGGCTGGCTTGGTTTTGTGTATTTGTCACTGAGTTTGGGTTTTTCACTTTCAGTATTATCTGTGATCTCCAGATAGATGACTCAGGTTCTCTAAAATTTCTGTACAAGTAACTGTGAACCATCATGTTTTATGCCTTTTTAATACATTTGGAGCAACAATCATTGCCTTTTTCCTTTTCAGTCCCTGATACCTTGTAGTGAATCAGTGCTTGAAATCCCATTTTTCTTAGTTCCTTTTTTCTTTTTTGCGTGACAAATCCTGTCTCTTGGCAGTTTTCACCTACATTTTTCAGACTTCATTCAAGCTTCTTATTTCATTCTTTCTCTTTTTCTTTCCCAATTCTTACTCTCTTTCAGTCCAGTTTTGTGAATTTTCCTGTTCCCTCTGAGGACTTCCCTTGTCTCAGCTACTGCAGTCCCTCCTCCTGTCTAGCTCTGCCATGAGTTCCCCCACATTTATGTGTGTAAACACTTCTTTCCCCTCACCTTCTGTCCTGTTCCAGGAGATGCGTCTTCCTCCCACACACTGGCAGGAGGTGCCTTTGCCTCCAAACGGATGGCTCGTACACTGTAGAAGTAGACCTTCTGTCTACTTCTGTGCTTCCAGAGAAGACAGGGATGAAATCATATCTGGGTTGGAAATTTGGCTGGAAATCTAGGGTAATGTTTTGAAAATGGAAAACAGTGTGAGAAAAGGAATAAATATAATGGGCAAAGCACAGTCTACAACTGCAAGTTGGGGTTCTGGCAGAGTTTTAGCATGGCTCTCAATTCAGTGTTGGCCTAAGTTTTCTTTGTGTCACCCTTCTAGCTGCAATGTCAGGATAAACGAATTTTTGAGTGCACACACTGCTAAAAAGGTTAAGTGCTTGTGTGGTACTTGGAGAGCTCAAGATGGAATTTGCTGTTCAACTGAAGTAATTATTTATCTCTATTTATATGTCTGGTTACAAAGTTGGAGGGTACCTTTAATCAAAACTATCTTTGCTAGCTAAGTAGAAGTGATTTCTCCTAAAACCTTGACCCTGTTGCAAGATTGGTGCAAATGTTGCTGAAGGAGTGGGACTGTACTGTTTCTCATTGAAGGAGATGATACCCTCTTCTCTACTGTGTCTGTCACTGACTAATGAAAAAATGTCTTTTGCTTTTTATATAGAGTGCTAGCTCATTCAAAGAAAACAATAGCATAGCTGGTATAAATGAGACAGAGGAGGAAATTGAGAAGAAATCAGAAATCTTGGACATACTGTCACAAGGTATTTGGTTAGTTTATGTGAAATACTGCAAAATGAACCATTTCATTTTATATATGGAAACACTGTGATATAGATTTCTATGTGACTGGAACAAAGTTTGTAAATATATTGATGCTTTGATAACACTTGAGGTTTGTTGACATTTCTATTAATGATTGTTAAATGCACAGTGAAAATAGGACAGATAGGAAGATGGATTTTGTACCCACAGTTATTTTCAATAATTAATTTATTATTTATATTTATGTTCAGGGACATATTTAGTATGTTTATGTATGTTTGTGTATTATTATGCATACAATTATGTATGTTTATGGATGAGACAATCTTCATGAATCTGCCAGGCTGTATGGTGAGATTGGCTTCCTCAGAAATAAATTATTTAAAGGCATATAATGGAAGGCACTCAGGTAGTATAGGTATTACTGAGTATTACTTAAACGGACACTTAAAACAAGATACATGCTGATATACTTTGTTAAAAGAGGACCTAATTCTAGGAACTAAAAGTATTTATCTGTCCTGCATGAGTTAAGTTACAAATTTCTTCAGTGTTGTGGTGTCATTTGGTTTAATAAGAGTCAGTTTTCTTGTAGTACGCTCTTAAATAAAACAACTGCAAACTGTTCAGCATAGTTTAGCTGAGCTGTACAGCCTTTTTCTTGTTGTAAAAAAAAAACAAACCCAAACTACCCACACTTTCTGCTGAGCACAGTCCAAGCAACCAGTTGTCAGACTAAACCCTAAAGACCACCCAAACAATGGGGTTTTCCAGAGAAAGAATTTGGGCTTCATTTGGAGAAGTTTACTATTTTATTTCAGTAAGGCTTTGCAAATCCCTACCATAGTATTAGGTGAGATGTGTGTGCGCAGAAGTGCATTAACTATACCTGAATGTCTTCAAGCTTGTTAATCTGCTTTAATAAGGAGAGAAGGCCTATGAAATTATGCTTTTGCTGCCATGCTAATGATTTGCAAACCCATTCAACCAATTTTCATGGAGTTTGAAAGGATACTCAGTTACCAGAAATTCAGTGAAAATGGGCAGCCAGGTAGAAGAGAAGAAAAAAACAGGACTGCAACAACAGCCAGTCCTTCTTGGGATTTAGCTTCATTGTATCAGTGTCAAGAAATTAGTTTATCTTAGGAGAATGAATAGTTTTGTTTAGAAGACACTTAAATATTTTTTAATCATTATTTTAAAAAGCAAGGTAAAGTGCACGCTACCACTGTGGCTGGTAGTAAAATGTAAATTTATTTTTCCTGTAATTTTTTTGCTCTCAATAACTGGAAAAGGATGTTCTGTTGTCTGAATACAGGAGAATAAAAATCTCTGCAGAATGCAACTAAATCTGACATTATAAAATAAACACCATTTTCACTTGTTTTTTGAAAAGCTTGAAGAAATCTTTTATAGATATTTGTCATTTTTTTGAGATTACCTCACTCTCTAAAACAAAATTTTGTAAGATTTACAGTACTTGTTTTTACGGTATTGACCACATCCACCCTCTTTCTGTAACATCCAGTGCAATGTTTTATGTGGGCGTGTTTGTTTGTTTGTTTTAAAAGACAGTATTTCTAGGCATTTTGCTCCATGGTATTGATGCCTTCTAATATCATTTTCCAATTAATTAAAACTTAAATATATATATATGTAATAGCTACGTAATTTCATGTTAAATCCCTCTTGCGCTTCATAAATATCATCTGTCTTTCACCTTCAGCACATGACCTGTAGATGCCTGTTATTTTTCTATTAGCCTCATTTCTTTTCATACCAATACTATCTTATTAAACCTGTCCAGAATCTACTGTAGTGTATATTTATGAAATTCTTCTGTGATTAATGATGTGACACATTTTGTCAGTAAAACCTTATGCCTATACAAATCTTGTTGACTTGACTACAAAATTAGACCTTAATCTGTTAAAAAGCTCAGTACCAAACAAGAAGTGCTTTTCATTGTCCTACTGTGTTTCCCCACATTTCAATTAATTGTTAAAAGATTTGGGTAACACCAGTAGGTGGTGCTGAAATGCTGCAGAGTGTAAAGCACTTCAAGCACATGGGCTTTTTGTGCAAAAGGGAAAAGTAGAAGTGGGAAACGTCAGTGTTTTAGTTTAAGCACCAAGTTAACGCATGTTGTTTGGTTATATATTTATTTCTTTTAGTTCAGGATCCACTGATGCAGGAAAATACAAATGAAAAAGGAGAGGTGCTAGCTGATGAAAACGTTGTTGATTTGCAACAGTTTGTACCAGTGGGTGGTGTGTACCACATCAATGCACTGCAGCTTCCACCTCAGGTCAAAAAAATCAAGGACTGGAATATGGTGGAGGTAAGTGAGGCAAGAGATTATACCCTGTGCAGTCCTCTTCCCTGTCATTCTTGAAGAGCTGTTTGGAGGTGCGTCACCACCGTACATAAGTAGTGTGTAGACAATTGCTTGAGCAGCAAACTAAAGGACCAAGTTTTTCAAATAATTTTTCAAGTTACACTAGGCCAATTTTTGGAGCAGTTGTGGGGAACAGGTCAGCCTTCACTCGGAGAGCTGTTTGCTCATCAGCATTTTCTAGCACAGCTTGCTGTGCTGGAACATACTCTTGATCAAAGTAAAAATCAAAGAGAAAAGTTGTTAGTTTTTCATGTATGAAAGGTACACTTAAACAGGGATGGTAACAAAATTACTGCCAATTCAGTACCAGGCTTTGTAAGATACTTGAGATTATAGCCAATGTGTTCTAGTTTTCCCACTCATGGAGCCTGATGCAGCATTAACCTAGATTACAGTTTTTAGTGAAGCTGAAAAACTTTAATAAATGAAATTCCAATGCAAACTAATCAAGCAGGAATGTGGGGAGATGGAGAGGCATGGGATCTTTGTTCCCAGCTTAGCACATGGAACTGCACTACCAATCACATGTGACATCTTTCATTCCCTTTGACACTGTGTGGAATTATGTCTGGTTTTGCCTCTCAGGTGCTCTTGGGTTTTTTTTGAAGACTCTGGATCTATTAAAAAGTGACTATGCCTACTGTGAGGCACATAAGGGGTTCAAAGGCCCATTCATAGTGGCCCTTCTACTGTCTTCAACAGTGTAGTTGGAAATGTGCAAGTGTTGGAAGCATGCAATATTAGCAAACCATTAATACTAATAAATTTTAAATGGTGTGTTAGGAAATTCCACAGGTGATTAAGTAGACTTAAAAAAAAAGAAAAAAAGCAGGCTACTGCATTTTTTTAATAAAAATGTTCTCTGTCCCTTTCCCATGTTGCCAAAGTTACTCGATGTTGGATTGGAGGCATACACATATCCCCCAGAAGAGGCTGAAGATGCCACACATCCACCCATACAGATCACCCTTAGGCTTTCTGACGATGTCGTGTATTTTAAGGATCCTGTGATAGCCCGATGGGATCCTGCAGGTACCAGGTTTTGGACATAAATTTATTTTAAGTTTGAATAATGGGATTTATGCCTGAGTTTGAGTATTTCCAGAGTGTAGTATTCTACTTATTAGAAAAGTATGAAGTAAGAAGATACTAGAGTAGAATCTATTAAAATGGTTTTATGTTTGAAGTTACTGTTGAAAATGAACTTACGGACTGCTATATAGTCAGTAAAAAAAAGACAGTTACATTAGTATTTCTATTTTTTTTGAGATTAAGAAGTTTTCCTGTCAAAATTAGCCCAGTCTTGTTAACAAGGCAATTAAAATGAGGGGAGTTTTTTACCTTAAGTGAATTCTCTTTGGTTTGTGCCTAATACTTTATCTTAACTCTGAATATTAGTTAACCTAGGATGTCTTTGCTAATTAATTCTTCCCCAGCACCCATCACAAGCAGAAGCTTTACATAGGCTTCTTTCTTTGAATTTTTGCATCCTTTTGGTAAAGGCCAACAGTGGAGAACTGATGGTATCAGCAACATAACATACAAAACACAAGAAAAGAGTATCACCTTTGAGATGGACACCTTTTACACAATAGCACTTCTCCAGGATGTTCATTGCAACATGCTATATCAGGCATGGGAATTGCGACCTACTGGTATGGATGAAGCACTACTTGTAGTTACTACAGTCTTTGCAACAATTCAGATACAAATTAAGGTATTGTAAATATTTTTTTTATAGAACATTTGCAGATTAAAAAAAACCCCACACACCAGAATTATTATAGTGCCCTTTATTAAGAACCATGAGAGCAATTTGAATCTCACTGTTCCCCGGTTGAAAGTGAGGGAGATTGACTGGTGATTTAATTTCCATTATTTTCTGTGAATTGCTCAGAAGAAAGCATCTGTATGATTGTTTTGCAAAGTTCCAGTAAGTGCTTTGGTGTTGATAATGCTTTGCTGAATTCAAGACTGCTTCAGCAGCTAAAAACTTAAAAGTTGTTCCTCTTCGTGTAGTTGGGAGGAGAGAGAAGTAAAAGCATTTCAACAACCTACTACTTGCTGCTTGTTCCTTCTAAAAGTTTAAGTTACATCCATCTGCTCATTGCCATATAAATCAGTTCAGTAACAGGCATGATTTTCAGAGTCAGTATAAAAGCAGAAGCATGGGCCAGTGGACCAGCAGAAAACTACAGAAAAGTGGCTTTCTTCAAGATAAGTGGATGAAAGTTTACAGCCCAGAGTGGTAGATAATGTATGCAATATCCAGAAGAGCAGAGATAGTGTTACTATTTGATACCAAAAAGAGAAAATAGCTTTCACAACCAGTAAGTTGCTTTCACTGGTTTGTACAACAGGGTAATCAGTGTATGTTGTCTTCAGTAGTGGTGGAAGAGAAGGATGTGCTTTCCCACATGACAGGGAAATGGATAAGTCCACTTGACCTAAGAGCAGTTTTGAAAAAGGCTGGTGTGAATATTTTCCCAGGAGACCATTCCCACAAGTATGTCTCTGTGACTAAGAAGGTGAGTGCAGGAGTGGTTGATTTTCTTAGTAGTTTTTTTTCAACCTATTTTTCACATAGGTAACATTTTCTTGGATGAAGCTCTGTTGTGCAGAATCAGGTGGCAAATATACAGGTATTCTGGCAGCTTACACAGTGAATTCTGGTTAAAGCAAGCTTTTTTCACATTGTAATGTAGAGAATTAGACTGAATGGTATATATATTTTCTAACTTGTACTTTTGCATTACAGGCTCCCCTAGCAGAAGATAGGGCATATCAACAGATGGCACTGGTTGCATCTGCTTTTGCTTTTGCCTGGAGCAAGTGGAATCTAGAAGCAGGTGAAGAGAAAGTAGTGTTCAAGGTCTGTGGATTTAGACTAAACTTCTAGAGAACAACAGTACAGAACCACCACAGTTAAAGAGATAGAAACAATTAACTTCTGTAAATTATTATGATCTCAAACATTGTCTTCAAGTGCAGCAGTTTTAACATTTAGGATTGACATCTTAGCAGTTTTCAGTAAAACTTCAGAGCCTGCTTTACAGCTCATGCATTTGTGAGTTTTCTGATGGGACACATGTCCCAGTAACAAAGACAGTTGGTAATGTGCCGGGATGTGTAACTGATAGGTCAGCTATTGAGGCCAAGGCTAGGATGATTGAGCCGGATGCTGATATTCACGAGTAGCAGCCCACTGTAGCTGAATAGCAATCTGATCTGCAAGATTAACTGTTAGTATCTGGACATTTCTTCTTGTCCATAGGGGTTTTCATTTGTTCCCTACTGTAAAGGGTGGAGGAATAAGTAACTTAAGGATTGTTTCCTTCTATGAGCTAGAACATGTGGTTAAAACTTCTCCCAAACGGAAAAATACACCCAAGTTTTGGTTGTAGATACAGAACATACCATACTGTTGAGATCTTGAGAAGCTCTCCCACTCTTGAGTTAAATGCATGTGGCATACAAATATTTAGCCTAAAATTTAGTCACAGGAGAAGTGCTAAAACGATACCTGGAGTGGCCAAAACTTGCATTTTACAGAGGCAAACTAGATGGAAGATTTTAGTGCTCATACAGTACCCAATGCCCAGTCTTAGGCACAGAGTGTTCGTATTGTTTTAGAAGGTCAAAGCAACACCTTGGTTTGTTGTCATATTATACTCATGAGTGTACTAGAATTTAGAATATGTACTGTTAGGTGTCACAGGCTTCATCTCACAGCACCTTTTTTTTTTCCTGCAACAGGTAAGTGAGCATCTTAAGGCAGATTCTATCGAAGACAAAGACTGGTCTCTTTACATGTTTAATGGCCAGAAAGCACAAAAGCTCAGAATCACTGAAACCAGTGAAGCTTTTTCAGAAGAGCTAGAAGATGATTCTGAATTTCACTCCACACTCTACCATATGCTTAAAGACTTTGCCAGCAAAGAAGCAATGGATAAAGTGGAAGCAGCAAGCTGCCTGTTTATTGATGTTGTGTATCAGCTACTCCTTGCTACAAGAGTTTTAACATACTCTTAAGTACTGCATGCTTTCCTTTTAAACTTTATTATCAAAAGCTTTCAATAAAGTTACATTTCAAGTCTTGAATCCTTTTCCGTTCAAATCATTGGAACAGCTTCAATGACTAAAATGCAAATAAAGTTCAAAAATAAGTTTTTTATTCTCCTGTGGCTAGACCACTTCATCATTTATTGTTAGCTATGTTCAAAATTACTACCTGTTTTACTGTGAACATGAATAAAACCAAGATACTTTTAGGTACTTGTAAAGATGATTTTTCTCAGGATGGGGGGAAAAGGGGAAGAAAAGTATTTCATAATTTCAAGTCATGCTTTTTAAAAAGAGAAAAATCATCTCCCCAAAAAGCACCCACAACCCAACCAACTAACCCCCAATATATAACCTTAAGTATACTAGCTCAGCTTCTCAGACTGTCGTCCAGAACTTGCAAGTATAACTATAGATGCCAGAACCTTTGTTATACTGGGGGTGGTCCGTTGTGTTGAAGTCCTGTATATGGCCACAACAGTTGCTGTAGTGAAGTCCAGGAGTCCCCTGTTCCGACAGGTGCTGCATCTGCTGGTCTTTGAAGAGACAGCCCTGTGAGGAAGCTTGTAAGAGCAGCAAGCAGTACCAGGATGGAAACGGAAACCCAGAGAGTTTTGTTGGCATTGGAAAAGGAAGCCTTGAAATGGGATGCCCACGATGACATTAAATTGTACCTGTGCAGAAGAGTCAGAGTGGTTCAGTTTTTCTTCAAAATTTGAAAGCCCTCTTCCCACCCAACTCCCCCACCCCAGAAAACCTCTAAAGCAAACCAGACCCCACAAACAAACAGATCCTTAACTATCAAAAGTGACAAGGTTGTCAGTGTATGGGGAGCCTAGGTACAGTGGTCACTTATGTTCTGGGTTTACAATGCTGCCTCGTAGGTCATCAAGAAATCTTGCCTGTAGAGAGCGCCAAAAGTACTAGTCTTAGGTTTTATTGTTTTCTAGGGCTTTGGTGCCTGAGATGAGGGAGAATTCTTGCTCTCACTGAATACCCAAATCCTACACCTCCATCATTTATCAAATAGTAGGAAACAACATATATTTGTTCATGTTGTCTTCTCAGTTTTACACACTAGCATCATTCCTTCTCCCTCCCTTGATCAGGAATGCTCACAGTGGAGTCTTAGCATAGGAGATCCATATGGAAAAGTGTTCCTTTGTAGAGACAGCAGACCTCCTTTCCTGCAAGGCATGGGCTTCTAAAGGGTACTCGTTTAGGACAGCACTCTCTTCCCTGACTTGAGATATTCCAATAAATTAGCTGGAATAGTCTGGAGTTAGTCTTGATAACTACTTGTGTCTTAGTGCCTGCCAAAGCTGCCCTTAAGTCTTGTACAGGCCTCGAACCCTTGATTATTTCTACAGGAATAGGTGTTAGCACAGCTCTCACGATGTGACCACAAGAGGTGGGGTCACAGCATGAGGCTCCTCCTTACCATTCAGGATTAGTAATGAATCCCTGGAGAGCAAGTGAGTCTCTGGCACCTGACATTACTCATTCCTAGTTGGTTGATTTAAGAAGTCGGCATTAACAACCAAACCAGAACTACTGCTTTGCTTCCTCTTCCCTCATCCACCACCCAAACACTGCTTTACCTCACAATGATGTGAGAAAACTTACGCTGACTCTAGGTTCCATTTTGAAGGATGTTTTCCTTTTTCAGAGACACTTTCCTTCCTTGGTGGTTCTTCTTGTACTTCAGCAGGTGATTCCGACTGCTCATCTCTGTAAGCAAGCATCAACAGTTCCAAAGGTTTTTCATCCAGCATTTAATTTGACAGAGCTCACAATCGCTTAACTTTATAGACCTGATCAGGCAGTGGACAGTTAAGAGTTCATTAACAACAAACCAACCAGCCCTGCACGCACACCTGGAAAGAGGTTGCTGTTGAACTTACTTTGTTTCAGGATGTCCATCTCCATATTCTGCCCAAGAATATGTGCTGATGAACCGCTGTAGTGAAGGGCGCTTCTCATTTTGCTTTGCTCCTAGCCGTCCCCTGTCATATTTTAAAGAGATTTGCCTTAATTTCCCCTTCAGATACATAGTAGGAAATTAGAAATTCAGCAGAGGACTGGTCATTTGGGTAGGCCTTAGACAAATAACTTTCAAAATCAGTCGCCTGAAACTAGGATTATTTTTTTTTTTTAAGAAAAAAACCCACAGAACAAAACAAAACACACCACAATACCCAAAGAACCCACAAAACATCCAGTTCCAGCGATGCCAGATACCTAGATTTCATATTTTAGTTCTAAAGCAAGGAAGTCAAAGTAGTTTTTTTAACTCTCAACCACTAATGAAAAAAATAAAAGAAAGAAGAGCTGTAACATTTAGTCACAAAGGCTCATTTACCTATTGAAGCACGTAAAGCTAGTGTGAGAGGTGTAGCCTAAACATTATTATACTGCAAGATGCTCCATAATCTGCTTAATACAGGCACAGTTAGAGTTGATAAATATTTAACCCTATTCAAAGACCAGCCCAAGTAACTTTACCAGCTGCTTGATCTCCTGTTGAATTTATCACTTTGTTCATCTCCATCAGGTTCGCGGAGTTGGGTCTGGAGAAGAAGTTTGACACACTTACTGCACTGGCATTTTCACGCTTCAGCCCAGCCAGTTTTGAGAAAGAAAAGCACCTCACCCTCTGGGAGCCCTTACTTACCAGCGGCAACCCAATACCTGCATTTCCAACACTCCTAGGCAACGTTGCAATGCTAACTCTTCGTAGGGATGATGACGGCTATACAAATAAGAGGCATTACTGACTCTATCAAGGAATGACTGGATTACTCACTGACCACATAAAATACCATCTGTTTTTATATAAACTGTATAGAAAAATAGATGTTGATATTTAGCTTGAAGCGACACACAAAGAAGAATGAAGTCATAAGCAGAGCCCAAACCATATTCTTTAAAGCAATATCTTTCCACGTTCACTGCTGTTCCTCCCCTAAGCATCTGAAGGGAGGCTGGCTACACAGCTTCCAGCGAAACACTGGAATTGAGCGTGTCTAAATTCCTCTAACAGTGCTTACAGGAATTTCTACAGTCAATTTGAACTGCTACCACTTATTTTTTTCATCTCTGTGCCCTTCTGTGCTCCTTCCTCTGTAGCCCCGATGAGGGAACCATACATGAACAATATTTCTTAACCATTGCATGACAGCACAGCCATTTCAGGTTCTGTGAGTGCTTCATCTTCTAAACAGGACCACATGCAGTTCCCTTGGGTTGGTGGGGAGAGGTGGGGGCAATTGAAAACATATCCTCATGTCTGATGACATCAGCCCATATTTGAGACAGAAAACCACCAAGTAAAGCATGTAGCAGAGCACCAGCACATGACAAAGCAAAGACAGACACAAATACACACACTTAATTTCAGCTGTAAATTTAGGCTGTAAGAGCCATTACCTTAAAGTTAAAAGAATTTAGTAGCTTTTTATTCGTAGATTCATCTGTGAAGAGATCGAACATCAGAAAGGCTTACAAGAATGCAGTGAGCTTTTTTGCAACTCAAGGTCTGACTTTTTGCAGTGTCTGTTTAAGTGAAGAGCTTATCTGAGTACCCTCAGAAAGCAGAAACAAGATTTCAGAAAAAAGCTTTCTATTGCATTAAGTGAATATTCACACATTATACATCCTCTACAAGCATCAATTTCTGTTGCTATCATTAAATGTACTGTTCTATGATCAAGGCGGTATCCTATTATAGGACAATCTTTTCCAGTCAAAGGAATAGCCTGCTATTGAAAAGACTCCTGCAAGGATTTTAGCAGTGTGCAGGACTGCCCTTCCAGTTTTTTAAATATATTCTCTATTTTTCATAAGAATTTAATACTTCTCCTGGCAAAGACGCAACTGCATATGCCATCTGAAAACCTGACCACCGTACCATCTGCTTAGGGGGGGAAATTCAAAGCACCTGCACTTAAGGAGTCTGCAATTTGTATTTTGAAAAGAGCAGGAAGCACCTATAAAGATCAGTCAGAGCTCAGCTATCTAGAAATAGCTGCTGGGAATACACCCAAATTCACTGCTCATAAGGTTACCATCACATAACACCACACTTTTCTAAAAGCCAGAATACAACTGCATACCTGCAGTGTTTTCCCACACCTCGAGATTCATGACAATTTACATACACATCTAATTTCACAGACTTGTTTCCAATACTGTTGCTATTTTTTCCTCTATTTTTAGGAAAGGACATACAACAGCCACACAACCCCTCCACCTAAGAGATTAAGCTACAGTTAGGTAAGGGTTTATCTGGTAGGTGGTAGGAGAAGGAAAGACAAAGCAGCTTTTCTTGGTTACCTCGATCTCCAAGAGAACTAAAGGATCTCTCATTCTGGAGCAAGACTTGTTTCAGCTCCTCAAGTTCTGCATGTTCTTTTGCATACATGCGCTTCAGGTTTTCCACATGTTGAATCATTACTTCCACAGCCTTGCTGACACGGCTCTCCTAATAGAGTGAGTGCAACGACAGTAGGGAAGTGGCTCTTTGAGGAACTGCATCATGTTTAGATTTTAAGACTTACTTTTTTAACCCCTCTAACCAGCTGCTCTCATCTTGCATCACTGATGCAACATCCTCTCATTTTTGTCCACCCGTTCAAAGTTTCACTACAACTTCTCTCTCAACACATGCCCAATTTACACAGGTCTCACTTCTTCAGTGATTACCCTCATCCTAACAAATTAGTCTTCATTTTCTGAACCCTTACAACGCCGCCTCCCCCTCTCTTTCTCTGACCTCTCAGCTGCCACCATACATTTGCTAGTATTGCTAAGTCATATTCTCATGCTGTTCTTTGGTATTATACACAATTATACATAGCATTTGAGTAGGTCATTGTAAATTTCCATAGATTTAGCTTATTAGCTGCCCTTTCTGTACGGCACAGAACTACCAGTTAGACTGCTGTTACCACATTTCATTCTTGTGGACTCTAGTGTATACATCCCTCTGATGCAAAGTTCTTTCTTGGATTTTTGCTTGTTTGGGGTTTTTTTTTTTGTTTTAAATCTTAGGTGTGTTTTTGCACAATGCTAGTGCAATGTAGCTGCTCTCACAGCACCTGGGATTTCTTATAACACAAACAGATCTGACAAAAGAAAGCTGGGACTAAGCTGTACTGGTCAGTCTGTGTTACATGCATGAGACTCCCAAATCTTATTCTGGAATCAAACAGACAGTGGTATCCCTTTACATCTAGAAGCTTTTAAATTTCTACAAAGTACATTTATATGGAAATGGTTACCTGATTAATAGCTCCCAACATCTCTGCTCTACTGGCGACTCGAGCTGCATACTGGCCAAGGAACTGCAAGCTTTTTTGCAGCTTCTTAATGATTTCCTGTGCTTGGTTATCTTCTTCACACAAAGGGACTAGAGCCTAAGAGGTATATTGAAAGGTAAGAAAAACAGTCTGAGCTATTAGTAGAGAAAGAAGGGTGAACCCAACTGATGACACTGAGGGGTTACATTCAGGCCCACACAGTCATGAGATCAGCACCCAACATCCTCAATCAGTATAACTTGATATAGACCTTCAGCAGGCAGATGCTTCAGCTTATCCAACATGAAATCAGCTGAAGACAGGGGTTCTTGCCTGACACCTGTGCAATAGAAAAACTACCCACTTCCTGAGCATGCTCAGATGAAGGCTACCCCTCAAATGCTGTCTCTCATATTTCAAATGCATCACTTCAGAACTTTGTTCTGATTTGCTTATAACTTATTACACACACCCCCCCTCAAAAAAAGCAGAAGAGAGACACTTTCACAGCCGTTCATCCCAGTGATCCTTCCAGCCTTGTCCAACACTAACCTCTAACATCTTCAGAGCATTTGTGATCTCCTTTTTCAAATTTTCTTCAGCTAAGTCTCGGGACCTTTCTTCAAGCTTCACTCTCTTGTCCAAGGTAAACAAATCACATTTAAAACCTAAGGACAACCTCAGAAATTCAGCCTGTTGTGGGAGAGGAAAAGACTTCAGAATAATCCAAGTTACGCAGAAGCTTTAAGGAGATTTGGATACTGACATGACATTTGGGACCATACCCCTGAACAAAGTTATAGGAGATATACAGAAGGGAAAGCAAACGCAGCCCACTTCTGCACAACCAATCTTCCCATCTTAGCCAGAATAGGTGATATCTTGGCAGCACACAGTGTGCCATCTGTGTCTTTCGACAAATCTGTCTTAAATGAGCACATTCTGCCTGAGAGAAGGTCACAGCTATGCTCCTTCAAGCTTGCAAACAAGTTTTTTTAGTAGTGACAAATCTTTTGTTCAGTTTTACAGATTGCCACCTTCTCCTGTCCCTTCCAAAAATTCAGTTGTGCTTGGAAAGACTGATTTCAAAATAAAACTTAGAGAAATACATCCAGGTTAGACTACTCAGCATCATTGTTTTATACAGGACTAGATATCAATCAGGGCTTACGTACAAGATCCTTCTGTTGTCTGAGATACTTAAGGATACAAGGAGTCAAGACTTACCTCCACTTCTTTCTCATTAGGAGACTCACTGTAGGATAAGAAGAAGCAATCATGTAACAGACTGCAGCTTTAAATTCATACCTGCAGGTGATCATTGAAAGTCAAAACACTTACGGTTCATTCGGCTTTGATTTATCTCCTTTAATGCCACCTGCAGAGGGTGAACTCCCTGAGAAGAGAAGGAAAAAAAAAGTTCTCAAAAGTGAAAAACAGCCTCCTAAAAAGCAGCTCGTGAAAGTTTTTTAAGCTCCAACAGAAGCCACTGTTAAAGATTACCAGTGTTAAGCTCTTGCCGATTAAAAAAAAATAAAAATGCATACTTCAGAGTGTGTTAGGATTAGTACCAGTGACAGTGCTGTCTTACTTGTACAAAGCCCCAAAAGTCAATTCTTTAGTTGGCTTCAACTGGCATTTAATTAGAATAGGAAAGTTAATTATAGGTTTTAGTTTAAGTCCCCAGCCCATGGGTTTGGGATGTTTTGTGACTTGCTACATCACTAACTTAGTAAACTCCAAAGGCAAAAGGCAAGGTGATTAGAAGAGTAGAGATGTCTAAGCACACAGTTAAGTGGAAACATTGGCCTCCTTTTCAATATCGTATTACCCCAAACTCTAGCTAGAAGAAAGAATGCCACTGTACAAATCTTTAGCCCTTTACAAATCATTAGGCATGTGCCAGAACTGCTTCAAATATTCCAGCTCCTTTGCAACCCTGAAGAAATTTTCCTTCCTACCTAGAGGAAGAAGGGGCCTGTTAGATCAGTATATGTAGAAGTCAGAGGAAAAGGTTTTGTATGATAATGTCTTCCTTCTCTTCATTGCTAACCCATTTTGATCCTTAACTACACCTACTATTCATTAAAACAAAATCCCTCATAATAACTGGTGTGGGGCAGGCAGTTCTCTGCACCTCTTTACACAGCTCTTGACACAGATGACCAAGGCATGCACTCCTGAGAGTTACACATCTGTGTTCAGCAAAAACCTCTTACCTTTCCTACTGGAAACCATGGGTGGCACTTCCTCACTCTGCTCTTTATTGTTTTCCTTTTCCTGGTCCACCTCCTAAAGCCATATCAGAGAGTAGTTACAGTAAGGGAACAGCCACAACACCACTGGAAGGGCCTGTCCTGCCCTCCAACGTTTTTCTTTGTCACTGCTCAACCAAACCTGTTACTAGGACTCTTACCAGATCTTCCTTTAAAATGTTTTGAAACGTGGTTTTGTGTTCTTCCATCACAGGGCAGAATTCCTTCTTGGTCAGATCCGTTCCTGGGGAGAAACATTCCCAAAACTAAATGTAATGCAAAAGACAAAACAAACCTCCAAGACCCAGTGTGCTAGCCCAACAGGGCTAAAAGAAATTGCAGAAAATGCCAGGAGAGGGCATTAAGGAGGAGGCAGCAGCAGAGAACAATATAAAGACAAAGGAAGTGTGATGATAATTATGTTGGCTTGAAAAAAGAAATCCCAGTAAGAAGTGTTACATATGAATAAGTGAGGATATTATTCCTGGTTATAGTTCCTCTAGTTGGAGTTATGGTAATATTCCCTTGGTTAAATGAATTTCATTATTTTTTTGTCAGCATGGGATTTTTGTTCGTTTGCTATTTAAAAAGACTGTTAATAATTAATTTTTTTTGAAATTCTATAAGCACAGGAACATATTAAAAAAAACCCATGCACAAACTGATGAGTGATGAGTATTTGTAATTCTCTTTCATGCTATGGAATATAAGTCAAGAAATAGATGCTACTTCACCTGCTGTTGCAGAGGAGCTTGAGCATAACCAGGTCATGAAATGCATGCAGTTGTGGTATTTCAGGTGTCTGTAAGCTTCAAACGTAGTCTGACACTTGGACTGTCCTAAAAACTGAACTAGCAGGGTGCTGATAGAGCCAAGAAAAAAACTCTTTGCCAGAAGAGTGGTAATGAACTGGTACATTCAGGAACCAATGGTGCCATTTCAAATGCAACACAGACTTTCAAGGGCCACAATTTAGAGAAGCTTTAAAGGCAGGCAAAAATAACCTCCAGAAAGACAGCTATTAAAAAGATTTAAAAAGGAAAATATTTAAGAAGCTGAAGAAAGTCTGAGAATCCACTAGTTTCTTGTGTAGCAGTAACTCTGGTAGCTATTTATACCTTTTAGAACATCTAGATTTTTCTTCTACTTTTTCTCTTTATGTAGTCATACACACGCCCCCACACAGATGCAAGCCAAAGAAATGGCAAGAGAAAATCCAATCAAACCTTCAGGTTTGAAGTGCCTTTTTTTCCCCCCAGCCTTCGCATGAACAACATCCCCCATTTAGCTCTCCCTTTTGTCCCTGCAGATTTTTGCAGTACCCCTGCATATCTGAACTGGCTCCCAAGCACTTTTAGAAGACATTGTGTGGTACTAGCAAAAACCACAAGCGAAGATTCACCAATGTCTCTGTTCTAATACTAGAAATGCTTTCTATTCAGAGATGTACAACAGGCAGCAGGATCTCAGACTTTAAAGCTACTCAGACTGTTTCTGATCTTATTTGCATATCTGTTTCCTCCTTGCCAAAGGCACCTCAACCACATATGGAAATTAACTGCAGAGGCAAATTGGAAGAAAGAAAATATGCTTAAGTGGGGGGGACTGAATTAGATGTCAGGAAGATAGTACTAAAGAAAGAAGCAAAACCAAACAAGAAACTATGACAAATCTTATATTTAGGTAAAGGTTAAAAAAATGGTTACAAACAAGCATGCACATGTATCCTGTGCTACCTATCCAGATTAACTTTTTTGAAAACAGCTTAAATGCAGTGTGTACGTGTATTCCACTTTTGTTTTGCTTTTAGTTTAAGTGAAAGAAGCACCAATAGATCTGATAAGATTAATTCTTCTAGGTGTTTATGGCTATAGCAACAGACAGAACCATACAAAAAGGCCTCTATCCTCATCTCTCTTCTTGACCCATCACAGCTTCTTGTGCAGTAAGCATCAGTTTTGAAAGAGAAAAAAAGCGTTATTTAGTCTAACTATGCGTCACCACATTTTTTTAAAAACACGAAAATATTTTCTTTTCTCCCAAAATTGCCTAGGGTTTAGTACCCCTACAATGTTCTGCCAGCTAAGCAGGCACCAAAATGTCCTGTTTATTTCTTGCAATGCAGTAGGCCACTGGCCGCCTGTAAATTAAAGCCTTATTCCCATTCAGAGACTCAGGGAGGGCTGAGAGTACTTGCAGGCAAAAACGTTTGCAAACCCAGAAATTCACAAGTTGCCACTAAGTTATTTTTCTTACTCAACTTCCTCACTTCAAAGATGCGCTGGAAGCAAGCCATTTCCTCACTGTGAGAGCAGCCGTGTGCTGCTGCAGTTACCCTACCTGATTCGGGACCAGCCAGATCCTTATTGTTGTTTTGCTTCATTGCTACAGAAGTTGGCATGTCTTCCTCTTTTTCACGTGAGCACTTGGGTGATTTTTCCTCCATAACAAGGCAGCCTATAATATCAGGCCATAGAAGACAGGGCTCTTACTGTTCAGTAACTGTGCAGACTTGAGCATACCTATTTCCAAGACTTTCAGTGCAAGAAGTCCACGCAGCTGTGCCCCAAATCAAGGGCTTACCTATTACTGGTGCAGTGCTTTCCAAAGAGGATGTAAGAACTTCTTCAGGTGAAGTTACGTGATCACTGCCAAAACAAAATTCTTTCAGATACTCATCCATATTATACAATCTTGATAAAGGCATTTAAAAGCTTGCAAAAAATCTGACCTGGATGGGACCAAGCTGGCTGGTAGTGTTGGCTCTGCACTGTCAATCTTAAGATGGAAAGAGAGAAGAGTTAGTGTCAGGGAAAGGTTTGTCTTGTGAGTGGAAAATTTTTATGTCAAAGTTTTAATAATTCCCCCAGATGTGCCTAGATTATTTCAACTGAAGACAGTAAGGGCATACATATTCATCTGCTAGTTTAAAGCCAGCCATCCATACAGTCTACAGCTTAGCACGTTATCATCATTAGGAGTAATAACTATGTTTCTGCAGAAATCGTCTGTCAGGAATATCATACATAGGGATGTATTTTGGTTCCCGACTTCATTTTTTGCTTCTAACGCATGTTTTCAAATGACAAGCGTACATATTACCACTGTTCTATCCTAATGCTGTGGATGAAGATATATCCATTTTCAAGATCTTGACCTCAAACCTCGCAAGTGAGGTGCACAGAGCTGATTCAGCTATAGATGTCAGATTCATTTAGGTAAAAAAAAAAAGCATTAATAATAACAGCACAACTAGGCAGATGATTTGGAACATGGAAAACTTGCATGTTGTCCTGTATATCTTATCATGTGCCTTTGAATGACACTAGTTTTCAGTATTATATATAATAATTACCTAGCCAGTTCAGGGGGCTTCAGGCCTCCTCCTTCATACGCAAACACCAGAGAGGAATTCAGCAGTTAAAGGCTGGTATGTAGTTCTAATCATATTCTTTTAGCCGCTACAGTGCGGTTTCGGGCCCAAGTCTTATCACATTACAGACAAAACCAACATCCTCTGAAGTCATTTAATATGGCAATGGAGATACTAAATGGGAAACATCCCTCTTCCTCATTTCACCTTGGAGAAGTCCAGCTTGCTTATTCAATTGATAGAATGATCTCTCTTTGTGAGTGTCAATACAGGGTAAAACAGAGGTTTGAACTCTACCCACTGCTGAAGAGGAATGCTGAATAGAAAAAGAATCCCAAATGTATCTCCAAGCACAGAAGGTGTGAGACTAGCCAGCTTTGGTAGCTCCCTACATATCAGTTGTCCAAGATCAATCAACTGCTCCCAGCATCAGTAAGTGCATTTTCTCTCCTCTCCACTCCCTCACCCATCAGAGCTTGACTGCCCTCACAGGGCCCTGCCCCAGCCAGTCGCATAGTTTCCTCTAATGCAAATCTAGGCTATTTTTATTCTTATTTGAATTCTCTATTAAGCTTAAGGAAATACAGCATTGCATTTACCTTGTTCAGGGCATTAGGTCTGCAGGAGTTTTGGGGAAGGAGAAGGTGAAAATGAGTAGCATGTTGGAATGAAAACAAAAGAAATCTAAAGGGCTTTTAAAACACACACCCCAAACAACATCCCTCGAATCATCTGGAAGCAACTAAAGCAATACATTATTCTACATGACCTCTCCCTTCCCAGGAAATCACATGGGCAGTGGTTTCTGTTTACAATGAAGGAGACCCCTCACTTCAGTTTTTAAAACCCCATACTGACCATTAGGATTGTGAACTCCCATGGACTGCACAGAGTACACTTAATGAGACATAACAACCACCAAACCCCACACACTCTAGATTTCCTAATTAAACTTATTTGCACAGGGTATTAGAGAACGGTTCTTCTTCCTAATCAAAGAATTGTGTCAAAGATGAACCTGCAGCAAAATCCTAATAATTTTTTCCCCCTTTGTCTCTTCAATTACCATAATAATCCAAGGATCCTCTACCACAACAGACAAGACTGTGGCCAGAATTTGTAGAACTCCTCAAGCATTAATATTTGGAAAGCCTATCATCTGGCTTTTAGCCTGTGATACAACTTTAACATTTATAAATCAAAACAAGTATAAAATGCCCAAGCTTCATCTGGGCTCTCACAAGAGATCCTTTAATAAATAGCCCCTAAACTCTCACAGCGACAAAGCTTTTACAAAATAATTTGAGTTACTTACATGCTGAAGGGCTCAATCTGCTCAAAGGCATCTACCACCAAAGTGTAATTAAAAAAAACTAGGGAGACTTTCCCTATTAAACAAGGATATCCAAATTTTGCTGCACGTGACAGTTTTTAGACCAGATAATGGACACAGCCTATTTGCCTTTTCTCTGGGGTAAACTTTAACATTTTCGTTTTCCCCCTCTAGATTATTCACACAGAAATTTTATATAAAAAAAGCAAAAATGGAAAGTGACATTTCTGAGCCCAGCTGGAGTTACAGAAAGCTCCAGAGCAATAAAGCACAGACATTTCAAACAACTTTGCCAGGCTGTGACTTTCCAGAAGGACTGGATAAAGCCAGAGCCTTTGAGATTTATGGTGGCTTAAGCAGTAGCAGCACAAGCTAGGAGTTCCTCACTTGCTTTACCCCAACGGAGCAGTGTGCTGAAATCACAGGCAGTCCCCATCACTCTTACTTTTTACCCTCACTGCACTGTCTGCTTTGATTCAGTGCTATAACCAGGCTACTGCTGCACTTGTACATAACACACACCAGCTTGGATAGGTCTGAGGTTGCCTGCTCATTACTCTTGCAAAGGTTATTTCCAGGTTCCCTGACCACTGACCAACACTCTTCCATCATCGCCACCAACGCCAATACTGGAATTTGTAAAGCTGATTAGAAGCCCTGTGTGGCAGGGCTGACGTCTAGATTGTCAATAGTGAGTATTGCAGCACAGAGCACAGCTAGGTGTGCTGGGCTGCAGCTCATCTCGCTGTTGCCACGAGAAAGCCAACTGACAGCTCAAGCTGTAGATGCAGGATTCAATACTGCAGTGAAGGCATATCTAGGCACACCAGCTGAAGGAAAATTTTCATACAGCAAACATGTCATTTTTCGGTTACATGGTAGCTGTGGGAGAAAGTGCAGAGAAAGGCAGTGTTCACAACTAAAACATCCTGTGGCTTCTTGCAGGTGGATAAAAAGAGCAAAATCACTCAGACTTCCCTGGCAGAACTGAATATTACTGCAGAAACAGCAGTCTCAGTCCTTGAAACCATGTTTAAAATACTACTCCCCAGCTAAAAGCATAACCCAGATGCACGTGAACATCAGGACAGTTGAGTCTATAACTATGGTATTGCAGAAGAAGGGACTATCCCACACAGAACAAGATGTCACAGAACCCTGCTGACTGATGCCAGCTCCATTCACCTTGGAGAAGTGCCAATTCATAGCTGCTTAATCTGGATCCGAGTAAGGCACTAAATGCTTGAACCCATTCAAACCCCATCTTAGGCATCAGAGATAGCACTCACCTCAGTAAGTGAAGAGTCCATCATTGTAATGGAAACAGGAAGGTCTACATCAGTATAGTTACCAGCAGAGCGTATTTTCCACCTGGCAATACACATTTTATTTGCATATCGCCCAAACAACAGAGAGATATATTGTCCTTTTTCCTTAAGCACATAACAACCGAAGTAACCACTATCTGTACAGTCAGACAGCTGGTCTTTCAGAGAAAGACAAATTCATCACTAGCATCAATTCCTCCTCCCCCAAACAGCAAGAGCCACCACCAGTCCTTCTCCCTACCTCCTCCACACCGCATAATTCTATAGAAAACCAGTGACAAAAACTTCAAGAGCTGCTGAGTCTTTTGCTGCAGACTGCCTGCCTCTGTATCTTCAGGAACATCCCTATCTTTTAAAATACTGACTGACAATAGTTAGCTAGATAGCTTTCACTAGCTTAAGCATTTCAATCTCAATTTTAAAGACCTAAGGAGGCAGCTTGATAAGGAAAGACCTCAGAATTCCTGTTCTAAACTCTAAAAAAAAAAAAAAAAAAAAGAAGTGACTCCTCAAAGCCAAAAGGATTTTGGCTCCTAAATGGGCGTGTCAGTTGGAAGTTAAATACTGAAAATAGACCCAAGAATGCCTACATCATGCCTCAGTTCGCCAGCATGAAATGGAAACACCATCACTGTAATTGGGTAGTGGTCATATCAACAGTTTCAGTAAACAGCTTTAATATTAATTTTGTGAATAGAAGCAGAGTGTTACCCCATAACACCATTAGCTGGCCACTGAGTGTCCAGTATTTCCTGTAATACTGAGTTCCTGTTGAACTCAGCATGTGCTGGGGACACAGCTTTCTCTTGGAACCTGCTAGGCCCTGTGGACTGTTACACCTTCTCCCCAGTTTAATCTACCATCTTACTTGCACCTCACTAACATCACATCTGAAGTGAATGCATGTCTCAGATTGCGGTTTTCAAACATGCAGATGCCAGAACTCTGTCTCCAAGGCCAATCCCAGCCATGCACAAGAGAGTTATTTGGGCATGAGGTTTCCAAGGTCAGAGCATCTGTTGAGAGAAACAAGTGGGAAGAGTGACAGTCATTGGCAAAGTTGGATTTAGTCACATGTCAATTTTGGACTGAGTCTAAAATAATCAAGCAGCAGACCAAATGCAGATTTATAATAAGGCAGCTTCCATCTTGGTATGAAAAGGTTAGGTTACGTGGCTCTAAGCATTTTGTAGATGGAGAATCTGCAGGATGGGGAATTTCTGTCATTCAGGTTATAGAAACTTCCACATAGGACAGCTTTGTTGTAGTGAATTGTTTTGTGAGGCAGAGAGAGCTGGAAAATAGGTCTTTTTTGTATCAATACTTGATTGATGCAATCCAAGAATACCTGCCTTATTTATGGTTGGATCATGATATTACAACAAGTTGCAAGAACACTCCAAACTGTCCCATTGAAACAGCCCTTTCAGAGCAGCAGAGTGCTTTTATGAGGAACACTCAAGCAAGACCTTCCATTTCCGCCAGTATGGTGTGGAATTACATTTGAGCATTTTATAGTTTGTGTGAGAACAGACAATGTGTTGTACCAGCTTACTCTGGAAGAAACACTTTGTCTATAAAATCCCAAACGCACTCTGCAGTTCCATGGCCGTTCAATGCATATCTCTCAGTGGTTGCTTTTAATATTTGTAAGGCTCGAGAGAAACAGGGAAGTAGGAACAGCTTATGAATGCAGGAGAAATCAACAAATGCAATTACCCATTCACGTTTTGTTTAAACTCTGGACTGATCTCAGCTTAGCAGCAAAGGACAGGACGTCACTTGCTGTCTTGGCCTGTGCCGGAGCACAGGATGAATGGGAAGAACGTTAACCCAAGACCTCTCAGTCCAGACTGGGAAGCATATGGTCAGGACTATACTTAGATATCTGATTTATACCATTCCTTAAGCTCTTGAGGACTCCTGTTCGGTTGACAGGCAGCCACTTTTCCAGGCCTTTAATTGCAAGCATTATAAACATGGTTCAGCATCCTGCTTTACCTGCAAAAATAAGCTAAAGCCAACAATAGATTTTCCATACTTTAGCAGCAAGTTTAGCACCATTGATACTGTCCTGTACTACCTATAAACTCTTCCTATATTTTAGGAGAGACAGAAAAATGGCCAACACCACCAGGTCTTACCTAGCAGAGATGTACGATGCCAGTATGAATTATCTGAGGACAATGTCCCAGGAGCTTCAGTGCACAAGGTGGATCCTTCACTCCACAGTTGTTTAGAGCAATGGAGCTGCTAATTGAAAAATAGAAAGTGCTGCTGTTATTCAATTATGCTAAATACATTAACACCACCAACTGCACACACACACAGAGCCATACCTGCATAATGTAATACTAACAGTTATATAAATACATAGTTTTGCCTACAAAAGCTCATATCCTTAATTGACAGAATAGATACAGGAAGAGGTAGAATTATTCAACTTTGTTTGCAACAGACAGTGGCTCAAGCTAGGTCTGGAACTAGATACACAACCAGAAAAGTGAACAGGCAGGAGAACTGAGGGAGAGGAGAAACCCAGAAAACATCACAAGAACCCCCCTTCCTGCAACAACCAACCAACCATTGTGGAAAAAGAACCATCAACATGGTGAAACTCTGAACAGCCTCCACCTTTCAGGAAAGCCAAGCCAACCCAACCAGACATATACTTTTGTATGTGTGCATACATGTGCATGCTTATATATGTAAATATATATCTCAATTTTTTATTGGATGTTTAACTTGACAAAGTTTCTCACAAGGAAAGTTATTTATTTCTTTCTGGTCATTAACAAAAAGGAACAAAATTAGCATGACATTTTAACAGGCTCAGCAGTGACCATAGCAAACACCCTTACCTTCCCTTTTACTGGCTCAGCTGATGTGGGCAGCAAATTGTAATCAGATTCTAACTCAGCACAGCACTGTTACAATAGAGAAATAGTTGAAGGCAGACAGATGTAGAAGGGGGGGGGGGAAGGTGAAAAAGTGTGAAGCAGCACTACAACTGATTATGAGAAAAACGGAATTTTAACTTTCTAGCTGAAAGTAGTTCAGTTATCAGGAAAACTATGCGTTGTTCTCCCTTGCTACTTTCAGCCTTTAATTCTGCAGAACATTAAGTACAAATACAGGTTTTCTTCACATGCAGCTAATCCACAGTTTTGATTCTGCTCCTCTGATGCCCCTGTTACTGCCTAAGATACATTTTAGGATCTGCTGTTTGTCTTTATAAATACCTTGTTATTCTATGTTATAAAGAGACTATTCGGACCCTGAGCTACAGCGTTCCTCACTAGAGCTGGTTGGGAAAAAAGGCCTCCCACAACATGTACTCCTCCACCCCCTTCCAAACTTGAAGGTGGTGTTTTTATTCAAAGCAAAGTACTTCAGAGTTACACAATTCCCAACACATTTCCATAGAGGAGCAGAAAGGTAATAACCGTTTCACTGCCTATTCCAATGCCTGGATACTGAAAAATATTTTATTACAAGACTTTAAACATTTGTTTTCAAGACTGTGTGTAGAAAAAAGGGCTGATCATGCAGGACAAAAATCACACCAATGCAATAAGGAAAGCTTCTCTCAGCTCCATTTAATAAGATCACCAGCAGTTATTTACAGTGAAGACCAACACCACACCTGTAAGTTCTACCTCATTTTTTACCAGAAGACTGAAGGAGGAAAAATAACAGTGTGCAGATCAGTACATACAGTTTACTGCCTCCAGAGTTATGTACATGTTAGAAAAGAAGAAATCAGATACTGCCAAATTACTTGCATTTCATCCCGGCTATAGACGACCTTCCACCAGAGCACCTCCTGTGCTACCTACCTCTTCTCCCAGACAAGCATCATACCTGACACACCAATTCACAGAGTCGCCTTTGAAGCAGTTCCCATCTTAGTGTATTAAGAGTTGCTATGAAGAGATATTTACAAATCTTACAGGGTTCCTTATAGTTTGATAACAAGTTACATCAACTTATTTGATAACAAGCTGTTATAGTGTCTTTAAACCTGACTACTACCTAGCACAAACCCATTACACTTTGCTTTAGTCTAGTTATACTTACAGCAATTTTTCACAGGAAAGAAAATTTTAAAAGCGTATTTTGTTTTTCAAGTTCTGGAAAACATTGGGTACTTTTTCTTCCCTGTGGTTATGTTTTCACTGATAGAAAAGGAAGGAATGCTTCCCCTCCTCAAGCATTAAGGTGCCACAGGTTCCTGTGAAAATTAATAACTCCATTACAACTTATTGGAAGAGAAGCATTTGCCCTTCCAATTCAACATCCTGTACAGAAGTTTTAAAAAAAAAAAAGTAATCCATGGGCTTTACATTACAATTAAAACATTCTTTGTTCAAGTTTGGCAACGCCAGGGCCTGCCTCTGGTGACTTCTACTTTGATACAAGTCTATTGTAGCTTTTATACCATAGCTAAAAATGGTGAGGGAAGGAGATTTCATTAGCACCATCACTTCAGTGCCCAGGCAAAAACTGAAGGCAGCTCTCAGAAGGTTGTTCAGCTTTTTTGCTGGATGAGGGCTGTAGCAGTTAGTGGTAAGCCATGATTAGACATTTGAAATACAGAATGTTGACAGGCTGAAGTAGCTTTCTTGGCCAATGGGTTCCCTCATTTCTCACCTCTTATCATGCAGATGGGAGGAAGTAGAGGAATGGAGTGGGTGGGAGGGCAAGAGACTACAACCCAGCCCTTGAGTCATAAGGGCACTAGATCTGTCTGGCTTTCTGCAGGAATCAATATAAAACATTATCCTCCCCCAGTCCCACCCAGGTTTAGCAGACCTGTTCTTCATAACACCTTGCAACTTCTGCATGCATCTACCAGAATAAATAGAAATAACTAGGTAGTTTGCAGAAATCTCCTTCTGTAGGTAAATAGAGCCACTTAAAGGCATTGTCTCAGCCATTGTCAGGGTAGTGGTGTTTTCTGGGGGGTTTGTTTGGAGTTTTTATTTTGAATCACAGTGGCACCAGTCTTCCACATACCTTTCATTTACTCTAGCTCACTTTGCAGAAGAGCTTTGTCTATTCAGAGCTGGAAGAATGACAAACCATTTCCATTTTTATGCCTTTTGCTTAAAAAAAAAAAA
>VXAK01018995.1:1535-12056 GCA_013399435.1 Arenaria interpres | reverse complement strand
CTATAGTTTCTTTCAAAAAAGTTATGAAAATAGTACTGTAAGGTTTATCCAGATTTTTACTGAAAACCTCTTTTAAACTGATTTAATATAATTGTTAATTATTAATTTCCATAAACGTTTATGAAAAAAGACAATTTTTATATTATAAAAGGAAATCACCTAGTTCAAATGAAATTTACAGTATATGCATAGGTAGAAGAAAGTTTACATATGAATGTTCACACATCAAGAAAACCCAGGAAAATAAGGAGGCACAAAATTACAGACTTTAAATACATTTTGGTTTCAGTAAAAGGTTCTTAAAAGAAAAACAAAAGGGAATTTCAGGATGTTCATCAATTTGAATGTGATAACAGGTATATCCCTAGCGAGCATTTCTGAAAGACCTACCCAGGATATTTACTCTTCTCATGGGCATGTTATTTCCCACTGTAAACAGCATGAATCCTTCCACTGACTTCAATGGGATCTGACAAAGATTTTTACTCATGGTAAGAGATAAGCTTTTCAAGGTCTTGAAAACAGAAAGGTCTACTTTTCTGCACCCTTATAGACCACCAGGCTAAGTAAGAATGTTTCCTAAGACGTAGCGTCTGCTGTTTGATTTTGCTTCCTGAGATTCCCATCACCTCATTACCACTGCCTGTTTGATTTAAAAATAAGCAGGACCAGCAGGTTCTGGCTAATGACAACTTTGTCAGACTTGAATTTATTTCCCTTTTCTCTTAGAGCAGAGGAGCCAGTTTTCTTTTTTATGGCTGCCTATAGATATTTAGCAGATTGATTTAATTTTCTTTTGTTACAAAGGAAAAAATGAGTATGACCCTCCAGTGGAAAAAGGTGAAGATTCTGGGATTTCTTCTTCTTTCATTTTATACAGAGATGCTACTGCTTTGGGAGAAATTCCTTATATGTATATAAAATGGAAAATAATTCTGAAATGAGTAGATGTCAAAAGGGAAATAACTGTTGTATTCAACTACTTTGTAGTAGCTTTCAGGAATGCAGAGAGTTACAGCGATTTAATGATAGAAGTTCTCAGTTCTAACCAGTTATCTAATGCTGTGGATAAATACTTTAAAATGGTACCCCAGATAATGAAAGATTTCTAGAAGGTGATTCTGCTTGCAAACTCTGGGTGCACTCTGCTTTTTTATTTCTTTTTTTTTTCTGTTTGATTTTTTAAGAGCTAGCTCTCTTGTTTCAAAATTGCCACTTAACAACAAACTTTTGTTTCATTTCTAAGAGTAATTAATTCTTAATTCATATTGTCTTTCTCTGAAGCATATTATAATGTGAACTTCAGATGGCATTTCAAAAATAAACTGCTCTTCATACACATTTTCCAAACAAAATCTGATACTACGAATTGGCCTCTGGAAGCTAGCCAGGGATTAAAAAGGCAAAAGTATACACCTGTAAACTTCAAGAGAAAGAGTAAAAATATTAAATCAATAATTATATTTCAATAAAACTGAGATGAGATAACTTTGCAAAAAATACAAGAATATAGCCCTTTCCAGGAGATTTTCACATTGATTATGGGAATGATGTTAGCGACACAGTTTGTGTATTTTTTAAATCATAGTGATTCAGATACAGTTTTGAAATTGAAAGCTGTTCCTCAAGAAAGTAACAGGTTAATATTTGATTATTTTCCACATCTGAGGCTCAGTATAACTCCAAGCCTTAGGATTTTTGATAACATATCCCCTGTAGCTGGGGGATATGAATGACTGAAGGAAAGCTACAACACAAAGAAGATATTAATGTGTTTGGAGACAAGTTAAGCACTAGAGATACTGCAGTGGGGTGACAAACTTTACAATGAAAAAAATGGCAGGTACAAACAGAAATTAAAGGTTTCTCCTGGAGTTATAGAAGTGTATGATTGCATACCACTTTGCTTTTAAAATATATTTTTGTTCTTCCCATATACAACTTTTATTCCACAGATAACATGCTTGTTGAAAAATTGGACTAGGAATACAGTGTTAAGTATTGCTACATACTCAACCACTATTTCAACAGAAAAAGGAATTAATTAAAAAATATATAATCCTTCTTGATTGCCTAGAAACTGAGAGAAATGCTAATGAAAAGATTATGAAAAAAAAAAAAAAACCATAATGGTTTTGGATTAAAGAGTTCCGATTTCTATTTGCCCAAAGCTCCCCTCTCCTCTTCAAATAATAAACTTTACTTTTTAAAAATATTTTCTTTTTCTCTACAATAAAAACAACAATATTTATACAAAATATTTAATTTCTAAGTAATACATTTTAGTCATTGATCAGAACAAGATCAATTTAATTTACAACAAACTGACTGCCTTCAAGCTGGCAAAACCAATTCAAGAGGGAAATAAAAAAAATTATGTAGTTAATTATCAGTAATTTCTTTCTTTCTTTACATTGGCTGAGGATGTGTTCAGAAGGTTTCAGTCCTGCTTTGCAAAAAACGCAAAGCAAACAAAAGACAACAATGCATGCTGGGTCTGTTGTGGCCTCATTTCACTGACATTTTCCCTAGGAGGGCACGGTGCCAGCATCCTTCCAAACTTAGAGTCACCACCCTTATGTTCAAATAACTCTCCCAGTACTAGAAACACTTCTAAAAATTTTGCTCACTCTAACCATTTTTGGGGTGATACAGTAAGCACATTAAACCAAAACAAAGGAGGTGTCACTTAGACACTTACATGTTGTTTTTCCTTTTTTATCTTGGACAGGATGTAGGCTATGCCAGTCGCACTGGCTGATGGTCTCCAGACACTGTACAGTGATTGCCTTTGAATTTGTAAGTGATCTTTTAGAAAGAAAAAGGTTTTTGATACCACAAATTTGATGACATAGGTCATAGCTCAGATAAGGTCCTGTTAAACATGCTCAACAAAGTCACCTGATTTTAAGACTGAAAGTGGTTCAGTATATTAAATCAGAAGGTGAATGGTGAGTCATATCTGAAGCCACCTCTGGGAACAGGCCTGCCCATGATGGTGAACCCAGCAGAAGTGTTTGCAGTAATCTGTAAATGTAACAGGACATCAGGATATAGCTGCTTCCATAGCACATTAGTCTACCTTGTGTCTAATAAAGGCACACATAAATCTGACTCACTGATTGCTACCTAGATTTTCGACTGATGATGAAGACAGGGATGTGGCAACAGAGCTCAAGGTTGAAAGTCAGTGTTTTGGTCAACGCATCTCAAAATTGAAAGCAACTAGCAAGATTTTCAAGTAACATTTTGTACGCCACATTCTGGCTCCTTAAAAACCAGCTGTATGTTGCTAAATCTTGTCTTCAGTAAAATATCCTTATTTGATGATGACAGAAACTGGAGAATAAACCCCTTCCTCTGTTGTCCATTTCCAGTGAATAATTACCAACACAGCCAAAAAAAAAAAAAAAANTTAAATGAGTAAAGGGAAGGGAAAAAAAAAAAAAAAGAAAAAGAAAAGAAGAAATGAAAAAAAAAAAAGTCTGTAATTTATAATCTGAATTTTCCTCACATAAGATTTCCACCACTAGTTCTGTCTTCACTCTTCTCACTCAAAAGAGCTTGTTTAGCTCTGGAAAGTACATGCATGCTGCAATCAAATCAGCTTTCAAACTTCTTTTTTATAAATTAAACAGACCAGGTTGAGCATTTACTCAAAGACTTGAATAATTTCTGAGACTTTTTTTTCTTCACATTCTCCATTTTCCAAACATCCTTAAACTTAAACTTCCATAGTTTCCTCTGTCAGCCTGGCTACATGAATAAATATCCCATTCCTGTTGGCATGCTCCTGTTTAATCATGGGCAATATCAACTACTTTTGCCACATCATTGCTTTGAATTTCATGTTAATTTTTTATAGGGCCTCTGCTTTCTAGTACACTTGTGCTTTTCACCCTTTGTTCTTGATTAAGAACTTTTGCACAGTCTTAAACTACAGTTTCTCTACGTAGCCTAGATCACCAAGCAATACTGATCACTGTTTAACTGCTCTCTTAATTATTTACCACTCTGCTAACTAAGCTGTCCTTTGTAAGTTTGTTTAGTAGTGATTCAAAAATGACCTCTATAACCAGATGAATAATCATGAATAACCTGCTTTCTGAGATATCAACCAGATCTTAATTCATGTAATGTATATGCTGCTGATAGCATACACAGCTAACGTCTGACCAACAGGGTTGCACGGTTGTGAGCACAATCCTTTCACAGTCCCAGTCAGCTTTTATCAGCCAAACTGGTAACCTTGGATCCCAGGACGAGAGCAGGTTAGGCAGACCTATAGGTGGCGCCTTCTCGCTGTGTATGGCTGCACCCATACTTGGGTGCACAACTGGCAATGAACTGTTTTCAGGCAAATTTTCATCCCTTTTTTTTTGTTTGTTTGTTTGGGGGGGTTTTATGTGTTTGGGTTTTTTTTTGTTTGTTTTGTTTTCTTTTTCACCGTGCATGATTTTTTCCAGCAACAATACGTGATATTTATGAAATTTGATCACTTTGTGCAACTGTGTGAAAATGTCAGCCTATCGATTAGTCATGGACTGTTGATTGCAAGAATTCACTCAAAGGCTTGGTATTCATCATTCATTATTTGAGTGGTGTGGCGAGGCTTCTGAGTCAAATAACATTTTTACTTTTCCCTGATTGATTAATTGACCTTTTAAAAACTTCTTAAAGCTTTTTTCCAAAACAAAATTTTGCATGTGAGAGATAGAGAGATTTCTTTCTTATGTCTTGTCTGCTTAAGAGAGACGGCTGTGAAACAGTCAGGCCACACCCAAGGTAAATGAGACGATTAACTGTAAGTAGCAGCTCAGAAGGAAAAGAGTGATTAAGAAGAGCATAAATCAAAATTTTGTAGAAAAGAACTTGTTTTGGCAAGAAAATAGGCAATGTTATTCAGTATTTGTTATCCCAGCTACATTTTAAAAAACTAAGATAAAGATATTTTTGATAGAACTGATTCAAAACAAGTCCCCCGATATTTTGTAATTGTCCCTAAGGTCTCTTTTTTTGTTCTTTTTCTCCTTTCTTACATGATGTTTCAACTTACCTGTGGAAGATGTTGAGATCTTATGGAATTTATTCACACAGACATTGTGTACTGTATCAGAGACCATTTTTTTTTTAGCACTTCTACCTAGCCATGACCTAGCAATGAAGACTCATCCTCTGGACAGTGTCTTGCATGCATGAGAGACACATGTAAATATAAGCTTTCTGAGAAAGCACTTCATTTTGCAGTCACACTTGATTAAGCCACTTGGCTAAAGATAATGTGTTATGAAAGGTAATTAATGAATTGCTCAGTATGTACCAAAAGCATCTCTCCTTTTCCTGCATGTTCCTTTCACATACCTGAAAATTATCTTAAATGGATCTGCATGATTTGCTTACTGGTCTTAGGCTAGAATTTAAGGTGTTAGCACCCTGAAAAATCATTGGTATCTTGGGACCCTCTACCTGATGTATTGCCTCTTTTCCTGTCCTGCTCTGCCTTGGTGATAGTAGCAAAAGGCGCTCAGGATGAACTGCTCATAATAAAACAGAGAGAGCTGGCAAGTCTTGACCTGTCTGGGGTAAGGTCTCAAGCTCCTACAACAGACACCCTTCTTTGGCTCAAAATAACCCACCTTGGGTCCCTCTGCACACTGTTAGACAGAGCTTATGAAGAGTGTATGGAGAAATGCAAATCCCACAGTGATGACAGGATGCAAAGGTAGAGAGGATTTTTAAATACAGGTTGGCTTAGTTCTTTCTTTGAAAACATATTTAATGCAGCTGATAAGAAGGCTTATGGATATATTCTATTATTTAAATGTACATAAATAGCAAAGCAATTTATCATAATGCATTACAAATCCCCAGAGTTCCCACCTACATTCCAACTCTCACAATTCTTCCCATTTTTTAACTGCCTGGGGAAAAGCGGGTCTTGCCATATCAGTAATCTGATGACAGAAAAGTAACATCAGTGTTTCTGACAACAGAAGCAGATTATCCTGTGACAAACCTGAATTATCATATCTTTAAAAAGCCAGAGCAAGTTTTCACCAACTTAATTCATTAGCTAGTATAAGCGCTTAGGAAGAGAACTTGATTAGACCTTTCCTGTGTGTTGTTTACATTGCGGTGTAAGCTCCTTCTATGAAAGCCACAGTACACATTGACAAGGCAATCCTGAGAAACTATCTTGGGATCCAGTATGTTATAAATACTATAAATGCAATATGCAACAACTACTGAATTGTGTGACTTCTGGAAATATTTTTCCCTGTTACAAGAAAGCTTTCTTGTCAGATCATTTCCTTCTAAGTTCAGAGGACTAAATGTAGACAGGTTGCTACATATCTATTTATGAGACCCTTTCAATGCTACAAGAACATTGTTAAGAGCTTAGGTATACTTAACGGTAATACAAATTACTACAGAAGGCTATTAGAAGTATTTTAACTTAAAGGTGGTTGTAAATGCTACAAAAGTCAAGCCAGAGACAATTTATGGCACTAATGTTCACAGTTTATAGTGCTGCAGTGAATTCCTAGGAAGAATATGTTAAAGTTGTCAATTTATATATTGCTCTGTTATTTTTCAGAATTTTCTGGCTAAGAGAAATTGTCTACGTCTTTGAGAAATCTTTGACTAGACTTTTCCCTGGGTAATAATTTCTCAGTGGAAATAGCATAGGATATTTTGTATATGAATACTATACTGTAAACAATTAATATTCAGTGTGTTGTTTTTTTTAAGTTGTTCACTTTTGGCCATTACTAAAACTTTGTTATTAAATTTCTTCAGTGATACAAAGGAAGATGGAAAGTCTAATAATTTGATTTCCCAGAGATTCTTTGTTACAGAAGGCCTGTGCAGGACCCACGTCTAATTTCCAGATGAATCAGTGGAAGCTAATGCAAATAGATATTCCTTAAAAGAGTTCTGCAGTTGCTTAAATTGCGCTCTGGAGTTAAATTTAGTGTCATTAAAATTCAGGACTAGGAGAGAAAGAAAGTTTTTCTCCCTGAAGATCAGATCAGGAGAATGGAAGACTCACCATAATATTCCTGTTCTGAATGTAAATAAGTGAAATCCAGAACTTATTCCTACGTCATGTATCTTCATGGAAATCGTAGAATCATAGAATGTTTTGGGTTGGAAGGGACCTTAAAGATCATCTAGTTCCAACCCCCCTGCCGTGGGCAGGGATACCTCCCACTAGACCAGGTTGCCCAAAGCCCTGTCCAGCCTGGCCCTGAACACCTCCAGGGATGGGGCATCCACGACCTCCCTGGGCAACCTGTTCCAGTGTCTCACCACCTTCATTGTAAAGAATTTCTTTCTAATATCTAATATAAATCTCCCCTCTTCCAGTTTAAAACCATTACCCCTTGTCCTGTCACTACACTTCTTGACAAAGAGTCCCTCTCCAGCTCTCTTGTAGGCTCCCTTCAGATATTGAAAGGCCGCTATGAGGTCTCCCCGGAGCCTTCTCTTCTCCAGGCTGAACAACCCCAGCTCTCTCAGCCTGTCCTCACAGGAGAGGTGCTCCATCTCTCTGATCATCTTTGTGGCCCTCCACTGGACCCGTTCCAGCAGATCCATGTCCTTCCTGTGTTGAGGACTCCAAAGCTGGACACAGTACTCCAGGTGGGGTCTTACGAGCGCAGAGTAGAGGGGAAATGTGTTTTCCAGACCCGCAGATAAACTGTTCCTGCTGCTATTTGAGATATCTGCTAGAGGATGCATTCATGAAGATAAATGGATTGTTATGTTTCTAGAGGTGTTTAGTTCTGCGTATAAGAGACCATCTGTTTTCTGATAAATGTTCTTGTTCATATTTGTGGGCAGGTTATTTTATTTATGCTTTTAAGTTTTGCTTTATTTTGTTTTTTTTAAAATGCATTTAAATAAACATAATAACAAATTATCACAATCTAAAAATGGAAAAGAACTTATGAAGCCTTTTTTTCTTTCTCTCTTTTTTTTTAATATTTGAAAATTTTCAGTTGCTTAGCTCTGTGGGTATTTTGTTCCTTTGTTTTTATCTCCCATATTTTTGGGTGGAAAAGGAAGTATTATATATCTTTTCCAGAGCAGTCCATGAGCTCACACCCTGTGCTTATGTCTCCCTGTTAAGGGCTGTAACACTGAAACTCCTGTGAAGCTCTTGTTCACCAAAGTCGGTTAGAACTAGATATAAGGCACAGGTTGCTGATCAGCATGGAGCAATCACTGAGCACAACAGGCACAGTGCAGGGATGGCATAGAAGTAAACATAGAGGGGATAAGACCACCCAACTTTTCATGATGGATAGAAGAGAGAGGAGTCTTGACATTTTTTGCTGTCAGAACACAGGGCTCCAGGAAGAAAAAAAGCTGCAAGTTACTGCTGTTTGCTATGTGACTGAACCGTGTTTTGCACAAGGAGATTAAGAATGATGTATTATGGCCATTGATCCTACTTATTAAGGATTTCTTTTTATGAGCACCATAAGCATGAAAAGGAAAAAAAAAAAAAAAAAAAAAAAAAAAAAAGCCATTTTTGAAANAAAAAAAAAAAGATCAGTTTGTGAAATCATGAAATTAACTTCTCTTTACTTAAGCAACAGAATCATATAGCCTGTAGAGAGAGACCATCAGGAACCTTAAGAGATCAGTAGTGAAATACTTATAATATGTATCACATATGTCCATTAGTTGATAGGAATCATTGCATGAGTATTAAAAAAATATCTTGGTTGATTACATTCAAGTATTCAAGTAGCTCATTACTAACATAATCTGGTATTTTTACTTGTGTTAATTATGATTGGATAAAAAATTCCTTTTGTGTCTTAAGAAAATAAACATAATTCATAGGTAAATCAATCTTCTGGAATGGCTCTAATATTTATGAGTTCAAAATTTACAATTTGAAAATGTCCTCTAATATCCTCTTTAAAATGAACATTTCAGCAAACATCCCTCTGAGAATAATAATCCAAAAGAACATTTGCAAAAAGTCAACACAAAAGGAGTAAACACAGCAGAGTCAAGTTCTCTGTGAACACATTGTCAATACTTATCAAACAAACAAAGCAGCTTAGTTATTATCATTGTCATTATTATTATAACAAACATTTATGGAACTTTTCTGAGGTATTCTTCCAAGCCAATTTTTGGAATTTTTCCTGCCTCAATATAGGAAACTTTAAAAAAAAACACCCAGAACTTCTGTTTCTTTTGCTTTGGAAGCAAACTCTGCAAAAAATTAAAACCTTCCAATTTTTAGACAAGATTTTTTTTTTGTTAACTCTTTTGAGAGAGTTTCACATTCACACCTTGAATTTCAGCATGGAGAAATACCTTGAAAAGATAATTGCCTTTTATTAGTGAGGTTCCATGCAAGGATCAATATTTGAAAACTGGCATTCCTGTCTTGTCACCCTGACTGTTCAGGAAAATATCAATAATATCCAAAACAGTAACTAAATATGAATGCTTAAATCCAGGCTCACCAGGATTAAGGGCAGTATTGTAAAGCACATGCAAAAAGAGCCAGTAGCTAAGTGAAAGCTTTGAATCTGTCTTTGAACTTCTGGGTGTTCAGTTCTGCAATCTATATCATATTCTTTGAAAATTCATTTAATTTCTTTCAGTGGAGAATGACCATACATATATTTTCTTCAATGCATTCCTTTATTTAGACTTAAAATCTTGACTTGTCTAATACACTCAATGTGAAGGAATCATGCACTAGAATGTCTTTCCTTTTTATTTCCCAGTCCCCATTTCACATCATAAGTTCTTACATTTAATTACACTTCACGGAGGCATAAAATTACCAAAACCGTGCAACCTACATACAGACACATTCAAGTTTTATTTATTTTCTTCTTTATTTCAATAGGAAGAATGTAATAGATGAAGTCGTCATTGGTTTTGACTACTTCATGTGTTTTATTTGACAATAATCCTGAGTTTGCACCTGAGAAGTCCCTTTTCCTGAAGAAAAGGTTTAGCTGTGTGTGTGCGTGAGAAAGAGAAAGGTAGATAGAGAGATTTTGGTTACATACTGTAATCTGAAGTCAGATATTGAGCCAGGATAAAGTGTTCATATGTCTATGGGAATACAATTGAAAAATCTGACGTACTGTAGCGGGAGATTTACTGAGAGTACTAAGAAGGTGGTGTACACAGACTCTGCTCTCCGCTTTCTTCTGCCACCTAGCATTGTAGTGGTATTGTTCATTAGGGATTTAAAATGCTTCTGCAAATCACAAATTATTTATTTTGTTTACAGATTGGACTCTCATAGTCTTAAAGCCCTCTCAAAGTCCTCCTCCTGAAATGATATTACAATGTTATAGTAGCACTATGAAAACAGTAGATACATGAGGCAATAATTATGTGAGAGGTTGAGATCTGTTCTTGGGACACATCAGCTTGAGCCCACAGTGTTCACAGACATCAGCACTACCAATTAGTGTTTTTCTTCATAGCTGGCCCTTGCATCTAAATCACATAAACTTAATCCTCCCT
>VXAK01018992.1:49088-99007 GCA_013399435.1 Arenaria interpres | reverse complement strand
GTATCAAAGGCCTTGCTAAATCCTTGCAGAGCATCAGGGCACTGGTACCTTCATTCGTTGCATGTCTGGGGAGATCACAGCCAACAGCGTGTTCCAGAGTAATGGATTCTCCAGATAGATAAGTGCTTCTGTTAACAAGAGGGCAGCAGAAAAAATGGTGTATTATGTGTTCATCAAATTATCACAAGTATTTTTGGAAAAAAAAAAAAAATCACAGATGTTGCATGGAAAATCACAGCATACTCTTTTTTAAAGTGTTATATAAAATATTAAACAGGTTTTTTTTTTTAGAAAAAAAAAAAGATTATTTTCTTGCTCGGTTTCATAATAACCTACCACATCTTTAAACCAGGGTCAAAGCAGAGACTGTTTTATTCATGGATCAATAAAAATCAGAGGCTCTTGTAAATCATTCCTCTTACTGGAGAAAAATCAGTCACAAGATTTTGAACAACTTTTGAGACAATATTGTTTCTTCTCAAAAGCAGAATACAAATGCAGACATGGTTTTACATCTTACCAACTTCCCAAGATCTACTTTCTTCTACCCACAGCTTATTTATAGAGGGGTCCAAGGGTGCAGAAAGGGTATTTGTATGAAAACTGCAACGGTTTAGTCCCGGGCAGCTCAGAGACGACGTCCCTTGAATCAGTTTGTTCACAATATACATTTTGCTTCTTTGGACAAAATCCTTCTGACAAAATCCCCGGTGGTGACTTGCTACCCCATCTTCTGGCTCAGCAACTCTCTCCAGTAACTTTTTAGGTGTATTTATTAGGGATGCACTCATCCCTAATGGCAAGTCCAGGATAGGAGTGGAGAGGTGGCAGGGTGGGGGAGATTGCATTGCAGACCTCGATGAGCTTATGGAAACTCACGGGGACTTTTAAAGGCATTCATACTCCCACTGAAGCTGACTGAAACTCGAGCCTAATGGTTTTCAAGCACAGAGAGCTGCAGACATGAAGAGTTTCAGATGTTTTACAGAATCACTGAATGGGTGCTAGTAAAACTTCTAGACCCCATTCACTGCCGTTTCCAGAGGGTGATGATCTTGATTTCTTGCCTATAAGGAAGCAGAGCCTCTACCTCTGCCTCTGCCTCTACCCCTCATTCCTCCCCTCCTTAAGCATTTTGGTTAAGCATTGTTCTACCGTCATTTGCTTGTCAGTTCTCCATTGCCCTCTCATCCCCTTCTGAGGCTCAGCCAACCTTCCTGGGATTTCATCAAATGAAGCTCAGGGTCTCAGCAGAGCTGGCAGACCCAGGGCCACCTGCTACAGTGACAATTAATGCTTTGTAGCATCTTTCATGCTTTACAAACCCAAATTAACATATGAATTGTGTATATGTGTATATATAATAAAAAAAATGGGATGTGTGTGTATATATTTGTGTAAATTACATATGACAATAATGCATGATATTTTGGGGTGGAACACGGGGAATGTGATAGCTAATTGAGGCATTACACAGAAATAAGGCAAATTCATGTTACTGCCTGATTTAGTATTTGGTAATCACTAGTGGTCAGCGTACCTGCCCAAATAAAACCTACTCTATAGCTATAACTGGCCCCAAAACATACTCTCTGCCTATGATAGCTTTCCCCAAACTTGCTGCTCCTCAAACAACAAAGACAAATAAGTACAGCGCTACTTTGCTTGGGCCTGGGGAAGAAAATGCATCTGAGGGAAGCAGAACAGCACAGTTTGAGCAGCCGTGGGCTGGGGCTGTTCCACAGCTCTGGTGACGAGCAGGAGGGGCTCGGTTTTACCTCCCACTAAGGAGAGGATCTCCAGCAGCAACATCGCCCTGAGCGCTGTGTTGAATTACAAACCTGCCCTAACTTTGGTTCTGATGCTGAAATGACTTGTGTCAGTCAATGGAATTGCTTGTCATCACTTACAGCCACCGGTGTCTGGGGGCCAGAGCGACACCAGCGTGCAGGGGTGACAGCTGCCCTCTGCTGCAGGGGCTGCTGCCAGCAGCTCTGGAGACATTTGATTCAGTGTGCTCACTTCCTTGGGAGGACTTGGCAAAAGTTGTTTCAAATCTCTGTTGCTTCTATTTCTTTCAGGAATCCTGATCCTATCAGAGTGAGACCGTGCCCAACGTGACGAACCACGAGCCAGCACAGCAGATGTTCGGATTCGAACACCACCTTTGATCCAGCAGCATGGGGATTGTCCCAACAAGAGTGAGCCTTCCAGGAGACTGAAGTTCATGTGTAACATCAGAGCCACAGCCAAAAGAACAATTTTGTCCTTGCCTCTGCTCCTCAGCAATCTGATTTCCCTTAATAATTCCCTTCCCCCTTATCACTGTTGTGCTGAACCTTAATTACAGGGCAAGTAGATTGCGACATCGCTAAAGGAATACAAACGGCTGATTAATTTCTCCATATAAAAGTTAATAGCTTACTCATGGCACAAGTTATTTTAGGCTGGCTGAATACACAGATTCAAACATCTTCAGGACCGAGGGCCTGGCTGCTGCCCGTGGGATGATTTTTACTCTCAGTCATTGTGACAGCAGCTCTTTGCAGGACAGTTTGGGAATCCTCAGCAACTTCAGACAGCCCGCACACATGCTCTCAAGTCTTATTTCCAAGCAAGTCTCTGTTACGGAGCTGTGCCCAAGCCCAGGCACTGCTGGAAGCCAGGGAGAGACCAGACCCAGAGGGCACGGGAGCGAGAACGGGAGCGAGATACTCGTGTGCCCGTGTGTCTGTCAGTGAACACACACACTGGACGCATGTGCCTCTAAAACAATCCGTAGTGGTTTGGTACCTCCACTCAGGACTCATCGGGACCCGGTTTGTATGGAACGCCAGTGGCTCTGGGCAAAGAGCGTGTGCCCTTGCCTGTACCTACAGCACCCCGGTCCCGGCTTGGGGCTGAATTGTTTTTATTGGGAGCAATCCATGATAAACACAACCCAAGAGAACAAATACTGCTGGGCCGTTTCCAAACAACCTGCAAATGGGAATTATTCATACAAGCGATTCAGCAAGCATCCAGTACGAAATATTTGACAAAAGTAAAAAGGCCTTATGTGTTGCTAACTCTAGGCAAAGCTGCCCATGGTAAACTCAAACAGAATTCTGGTTTGTGTGAAAAGGTTGTATTTCCAATTGCTTAGAACTTTTCTAAATGTTAACAGTTTAAAATGAAAGTTTTCTATTCTACCTATTAATCGAATTGTACCTTTCCCCCCAGTAATATTTCTGTCTGAATATTTCAACCATTCCTGAGAATGAGGTTGGGAGAAAAAACCCTGCTGTTTGGTCTCAGATGAAAATATTTTAATACTATTCAGCATTTTTCAGTTTGAAAGGGAACACCTTGTTCTTCATCATGATCAAAAACTCAAATCAAAGGCAGTTCTGCCAAGAAATATTTAGAAATATTTTGATGAAACCCCTGTATATTTTGAGTGTTCTTTGAATGTGTTTGTTCAATATACATTATCACTGTTAGAGAATTTAACCAGGGAAAAGAAGTCATCTATCTTCTGATTACTGACAAAAGAAGTACATACAACTTGCTAGTTATCAAAAAAATCAGGAAGATACAAAGCAAGTTGTTTGAGCTGGTATGTTAAAGATTCATATTTTAGTGACTACAGTGTGTGTTAACAAGATCGAGCTGACCCACAGGCTTGTAATATAAAATCAACGATATTTCTTTTTGTCTTTTCCACAGAAGTAATTCCATATTCACAAACTTACTGGAAATGTGGGCAAATCAATTTCTCTAATGAAAAAGGTAGTCAAGCTTTTATCCTGGTGGAGGTAGTATAGTCGCTTATCGAAAAGTATGGTACAATTATGAACAAAAGATCAATATAATTTGTCCTCTGGTTTCGTGTTCAAAATTGAAGGTATTTTCATTCCCCAGGTCTCTGCTATATATTTCCTTAACACATCTTGCAGCAATTATGGAGTTCACAAGTTGCTATTTATGAACCTTGATATCTTGTTTCTTGTATCTCCTTCCCAACCAAATCTATGATTAAAAGCAATCCTATCTGTCCACGCCTCATACATCTGACTCCTCCTCAGTGGCACACAGTACTCACAGGGTGGAATGTGTAGCCTGGGGCTGCACCCACACCAGTAAATTCAACGAACCGCAGGCAATGCCACGATGTGCATCCAAATGGCTGAGCTCTTACTCCCCTTCCCATAGCCCGTGCCTGAGCAGGAGCCTGCTGGCGTGGAGATGGCCTGAAATTGTTCCTCAGAGCATAGAATCATAGAATGGTCCAGGCCGGAAGGGACCCCCAAAGGTCATCTAGTCCAGCCTCCCCACAGTCAGCAGGGACACCCCCAACTAGACTTTATGGGCACGAGACACCACTTCTTGGTGTTTGGAGGACTCTAGATGTTTTATAATCAGAATAATTGCTAGCAAAACAGATACAAAACTCAAGTGACACAGAACTGACAGAAAAGTAGTTCTTCAGAGGAGACAGGCCACAGGAAAAGTAAAATATATTTTTTATTTCCTAACCTAGTAATTCTTGATGAACAGGTTGTACCACAGAAGATAATTACAAAGGCAGTGAGGCTTTACAGATTCTATTACATTTCCTTTAGTAAAGACAGATCCCTTCCTCTTCTAGTTGCCAAATCACTGTAGAGTTTGAAGTTCATGTATTATCTGCCAAACATGCAGAATACACAGGCTCATATACATATTTCCATAAAGCTGACTTTCTACTTTATACTCTGAAATTGATAGGAAAAAAAAAAATCAGGACATTTTCAGAAACTTCTCTTTCTGCTGTGGGGACCAACCACAGAAAAGCTGAGAAACCCAAAAACTGTTCCCTTGGACACTGTCTGCTCTTTGCAAAGGTGAGCACTCAAAATGATAGCTCATGGCTGAGCCCAAACTCGTTCTGTCTTCAGCAAAACTCTTTTTTTTGCTTTTTTGGCCAGATTTTCTTGTACATCTAAGAAGCTTTGAAGGTAAGAAAAAAAAAATAATAACAACTCTGTATGCCACAGATAAGTGTCTGGGTTTAAAAAAATACCAGGGAATTTAAAATGTTTTATGCTGTTAATATTAACAACATATTGCATTAAATTATAATGTTATTAACTTCCCACACAATATTCAGTGCTACAGTAAAAAAGATACTGAGTCATTGGAGAGGTCTATTATCGCCATAAAAAAAGCACATTCAACCACATCCAGCAGTTCTGAACACCACAATTCGTTGGCCTTGATGCAGAATAAGACCGAAGCACTTACTCACTGGGACAAAGCTTGAATGCTTTGCTGATTGGCACTTCATTACATTTGAGGGAAGTCAGCAGGGACATTTTTTTTTTGCTTTTTTTTTTTTTTTTTAATTCAAGAACTGTGCTATGAAAATTATTTTCTTTTCCTTTAGCTGAATGGAGGAAAAATGAGGTAGAGGCTAGGATTTCCCCAGTTAATATAAACCATAGACGAAAATATAAGATTAATTTACACTACATAATCTATTCTAAAACATACAAAATAAAAATATTTATGAGTATTTTGCCTTGCTTTCCTCTCTGTTTCACTTCCAAATGCAATGTTTCAGTTAGGAGTTCTTTAAAAACCACCAGAGAAAATCCCTTGGGGTTGGTGATGGTTTGGCAATGCCCTCAGTTCCCCACCTGGTGCCAAAGCATGCTCCGCCTAACACATTTAACCCTAACACATTTAGTCCACAGTCTGTGAAGCTCTAAACTTCCCTTAGAACGCACACGGTCTGACCGTCACACCTCAGCACACATCCACCTGCTCTCCAAAGGCTTCCGTAGCGCCGCACCGATGGCCACTGCGAGCCTGGCTTCTGAGGTCACATTAGGACACTATTTCTGCTCGCAGTCATGAAATCTATTTGTGCAAATAAGAAAGACTCTTGCCTACTGCCGTGCTGGGAAAGCGCGTTCAGCGGGTGCTCCTTCTCTGAAGCAGATACGCCCCCAGTGCTGCGGGTGTGTGTGTCAGCCCATACGACAGAGAGACTGCAGCTGAGACCGATAAAGGCAGAAACCTTGGGATTTTTTAATATCATAAAATGAAAATTTTAAGGCAATTTTTTTTATTTGTATATCAGGATATGTCTAACAGAAATTACCATGCTGAGATTTTCAAAATACATCATTTTTGTCACAATTTTAATTTTTGTTATATTTTCATGAGCAGCTGCATATTTACAACTATCTACAATTGCAAACTGATGAACCTACAACCCATTTGATTAAAAAGACTACATGTAGAGCCATGTTCACAGTGCTTCCATATGTCTCTTAAAGGGAAAACTACAGAAAATTACTTCAAAACCTGATGTAAATGTCCAGGAGCAGCAAAATTCTTGTTTGTTACCAGCCCAGATATAAGGTACCTCAAGAACAGCATTCGGGACAAATATCTGTTCATGAGCACGTAAGAATGCTGGGAGAAAGCTGGAATAATTACTCTGTGAAAGCAGCAGAGTCTTGTTATGAAAATAAAGCTGGCACAAAGGAGCATTTCTGGGTGCAGGAGAAATGGAAGATGTATGTGGGAGTTGTTTCAAAAGCTGAGGTCATGATAGTTGTATGTTATAGTCCAGATATTTTTGTGAATACAAAGGTATAGTTGTGCTAGTCTCAAAAAAAAAGAAATTAGGTAAAAAAATGAGCCCACACTTTCACTGCCTTTGGGAAGCACACAGGTAGGAGCTAAAAATAGTTACTAATGAGAAAAGTTTTGTAAGAAGACTTTTGCTCCTTGTGAAGAGCAGAGATGGAAGACAGAACGGTGCGACAGCATATCCATGTGCACAGCTAATTAGGAAGAATGTTTAAGTCAGGAAATATCTTAAGAGTGGGAGGAAAAAGTGTTGCTCTGCTGCAGAGTTTTCTCAGAGACGTAAAGCCCTAGATTTTTATGCAATAAATTCTGGAGCAAGCAGTGTGTGTGTAATTGGCATTTGTAGGAGGTTGAACAGGAGAGAATGTAATGGACCTTTTTCAATCCAAATATGGGATACTTTTCCTTGCAGAAATTAATTCTGTTGAATAGGTCTAAAAATAGGTCTCTACCATGCTCGTAGAGTGAAGTGCTGATCACAGTTCCAGATCCAGAGCTGCAGAACTCAGCACAGAGCATGGCGTTGAGTACAACCAGGGGGTAGTTTACAACGGAAGACGTACAGCTCCATCCGGCCGGCTTCTCAGCACTTTTCAGAAGAAATGCTGAAATTATTCCAGACAAACTATAAAATATGAAGAAAGATCACAACACTAAATACACTTTAAAGGATTGTTTAATTATCTTGTTTCAAGCATTTCAAACTCCTGACGAAGACTACTCTGAGAATAGAAAAGTGCCACATTAATTTATTGTTCTTAGAAGTGCTCTAGGCTGAAGTGAGAGATTTAGTTAAACTAACCTATGTTGGCGTCTTTAGAGCACTGTTGTCTTTTTCTTCAGTGATGCCATCATATAGAAACTGACCAAAGTAAAGAATAAATACAGGGTGATTTCTCAAACTCTTGTGTTTTCGATGGTAGACTGGAACACGGCTTCAGGGGCAGACACTATATACGAAATGCTGTTGGAGAGAAACAGTGATTTTATCAAGATGGAAACGAAGACTTCAAAGACACCAAAGGAGTCAAAGAAGAAAAAAATCTTCATGTTTTCAGACATATCAGCTATGTCTTTTTGATTACCCTCTAAGGCTCACTGGATGTAGGCAGGTCCTGTGTTTAGCCCAGAAGTCTGCAAAACCAGTTCTACGAGAGTCCAATCAGAGCCATAGGCAGCAGAGAGCAGGAAAGTCTGCTCCCCCAACCTTTGTCCTCCACCCCTGGAGTTGCTTTGGGCTTTGTTTACGTGGAAGCCTGTGATAGGGAGTGTGTCACTTTATTGAAGGGATATTTAATAGATTGAAATGATTAAATGGTATTTTGGTGAAGATGGGTTAGACTGGAATTCATATACGGTGACTGATCAAGATCAGGGTTTGGGAGCAGAACTGGTGAAATGGCATGATTAGAAGTGCTCCAGGGTGACTGGAATTATTAATTAAGGAATCACATTAAATTCAGCTTTTGCTGATACTGAAAGGCATCGGTCCTTATGGAGCTTTTTTGTTTGGTGGGCTTGCAGCTTTTTTCTTCCAACACTTTGTTGCTTGTAGGTTCAATACTTGCACTACAGCACCTTACATTCATAATGGCGTTCTAGAAGCAGAGCTGTCAGAAAATTCTGTCACGGCCACTTGTTTTGTTGAAAAGCTTTTTAGGAGTCTGTGGAAAACAACATCACTTGTATCTATTCTGCTAAGACCATAATTGTCTGCGTCCCACAAAATAGTACTTTGTACTTCAAGGCTGCAGTGTGGTGAGTCATGGTGAGGAATTTCCCCTTAGAACAAGGTAATAGTCTGACAGTGGAGAAAAAAACCCACCACTTCATCAAAGATGCACTTAGAAATAAGTTTGTTTCAGAAATATTGCAGAAGACTTAAGTATAAAAATCAATTTAATCATAATAATAAAAAAACATATTCTTTATACTACACATTAATGATGCACCAGGCAAAAGTAAAGATCACGTCAATATTTTGGCAATGTTTTTTTTGGCAATTTTTTTAAGTACCACGTTTCACTGTGTGAAAATATGTTTGACATCAGCAAAACATTTATCACAGATTCACTGGTGCTGATTCCATATTGGTGAATTATGCTTTTATAGGAGACTAATTGTTGCCAGCTCACTTTCATAAACACGTGTAGAGTTTACACTTCATGAGTTCATTTTTCAGGTGGTGTTTCAATGGGCCGTGCAATGGCAGTGTTACCCCTGGGGGTATTTAAAAAATGAGTAGACGTGGTGCTGAGAGACATGGGTTAGTGGTGGACTGGCAGCGTTGGGTTAACGGTTGGACATGATCTTACGAGTCTTTGCCACTCTAAATGGTTCCATGATTCCATTGCCATAATGGCTTCGCAAAGGAAATCATTCCAAGTGCTCCTTTCTGGAGTTTCACTCTGACCAGAGTCCGCGGTTGGGATTATTGGGTTCAGTAAAAAAAAAACAACCAACCAACATTTATCTCTTTGCATTTATACCACAATTTTTGCTCCTGAAGCCAGAGCAGAAGTACGACTTTGGACCACAGGAGGACCACCCCGGGCACTGTGACACAGGGGTCCTTCCGAGGGGGTGCAGAGGCTGAAGAGGCAACATGAGGGGCTTCACAGATGGAGTACTGGAGATCATGACAGTGGCCACAGGAGCACTGCAGGAGCCAACTGCAATGCAGCTCCTCTACAGGCTACTTGTGGAAAAAAATCACCCTTCATTCATACGGAATAAGACGGAGCCTCTTCATTTCTGATTCTCCAAATTTCCTATGTTCATTGTTTAAAACTGGCCACCCAGAACCAGCACATTTATAAAAACTGATTAATCACATCAACTTAGCAGTCAGCTTGTTTATGAGGGTTGTCTGTGGTTTACAAGACAGGAAATTAAACTTGGCATAGGGAATAAAATTTGATTGTTACTATTTCAATCATTAATTGTACTTCACTTGTAACTTTCATACCGTCAAAATATATTCCAGTTCCTAATTAGTTTAATAGCTTTTGTTTATTCCATCATATCAACTTTCCTCTTAATTTAAAAGAATGTTTACATCTGAAAACTGTAATTTCATGACAGAATTACGATTACAATGCGAGTAATCCTTTCCAAGGAAGTGTTTAATTATTTGGGATGGATTGAACCAAGTGTTCTGGAGGAAAAACTGAGGACAAAGAATACAGTATCACTTACTTGATATTTTGGCATCAATATGGACTTCAGTTGATTATTGTGACCTGGATTCTAAAACAGATTCCCTACATGCACACATACGTGCCTGCACACATACAGCCTGGATATTCCACACGCAGAAGGAGAAACTTAAACCTATAACCAGTTCCACACACAAGTACCCTTCTTGTGTACGTCTGCACATACCTGTCTCTAACCACATCCATCTAAATCTACTCAGAAAATCACTTACCTTCTGGCATTGCCTAAGCACACACCAGAAAGCGTAGCTATAAATGCAGACTGACTTACCCCAGGGAGCAGAGCTCCTTCCCCCAGCAGGCTGGACACGATATGCACTTCCCATCTATTTTCCCACAGTTTTTTTTCCATCTCAATCTGAAGTACTCTGTTACTTTAAGACATAATATAACTTTTTTCATACAAATATCATGCAAAAGCAAAATATTAAGGATATTTTGTGAAGACCCATCTTTAAAACATAAGTGAAATTAGGCAGATTACAAAAAAGTAAATGAAAATATTGACGAATATTTCAGCCTGTATGATATTAAAATTAAGCCAGTGGAGCAGAGTAAATCAGGATAGGAGCTTCACTATTATCGTCTATTAGCTATTTATTGTTACATAATCTGCTATGTATAGGTGCCCTTAATACCTTTTAAGTATTCACCCAGCACTTCTAGCAGCTAACACCTTTTATAAACAAAGGCAATCCCAAAGATTAAGTATTTTTACAATGGTTTCAATCTGCTGAAAATAAATGCAGTCTATGCTACTGTATGTCAAATGTTCATACCTGGGTGGGGTTTTAGCGCGGGTGACTCCTCAGTTACCTCAGTCCTGGGAAGTTTATCTGTTTCTTATCGAAACAGCTCTTTTAGCTGTTTCAATAAAAGATACTGCTTCACCCTATAAACTCGCTTTCTCTCTCTAAGTAAATTCTAGGTACATACTGAATCTTATTTATTTCTTTTTTATAACAGAAAAAATATACTGAAAACTTGGTTTTGCAAATTTAGGTTTATCCTCGACTAAAGTCGTTAAAAATAATTTTCAAGTAGGACCACTGAAAATACAAAGCCTTATCACAGGCACGCAAAGCACCACAATCTTTCCTGAAAAAGCATCCAATCCTTTATATAAGGAAGTAGCATTCATATTCCAGAACACAAATGGTTGGAAATACAGAGATAGTCAAACACGTACACAGGAACTCCTGCCATCTGCATATTTCACACGTGTCTCAAGCATCTCCTATGCAAATCCAGTGGGATATCATGAGCTTACTTCAGCCCTGTCCTCTTAATGGTCCAGGAGCACAAATTCCACCAACTGTGAAGTCAAAGGATATAAACCATCCAGCTTTTTGACATCCTCCTTCATGCCACACTCAGCCTTCAGGAACCTCAATTTGAAATCGAGATACTGACAGTTATATTTTACTTACTTATGGATAGATACACCCTCTCATAGTTACACTGGAAAAAGAATAGGTGGATTTCCCTCACCTAATTTTAACTACTTGTAACTACCATTTAACTGCCACTACTGCTGCCAGCCACAGCAGTGAGCCCTGCAGGGAAAGCTGGCCACGTGGAGCCAGCGCAGAAGCCAAACACCTCCAAAGGAGTCATTTACCCCTAGCTGTTCCTTTTGGGTTGGGGTGAATCAGCCTCTGGTGGTGGTGGATTTTAGACAACTGGTCTAAGTTAGATGCCTAAGTTTCAGATAGCTGAATTTAATTAAACTTAAAAATTTTATTTACATTAAATTTTAGTGCAGTTAATTTCAAATTGAGAAGAACTTTAATTCTCTTTAACTTGATATTGCAAGATCTTGGTTGATAATCTTAAATGTAAGTCAGCTCTTCCAACTGTCGAGGTTTCTGAATGTAAACAGTCTGAATTTATCTTGACTTCAGCATCCCTCACTGTCACATATTTTAGACCGTTCAGATGAATGTGGTTGTGTTCTACCCTTAAAATATTTTTCAAAACCATTTCACCATAGGGATGTATAACCAACGTGGAGCTCATTTTGTTTCCCCTACTATTTATCTTCTAATAAAAGCTAGCCTATTGCTTTTGCTTAAACGAGGTTGATGGCTGTTAACTGATGTGTCTGTAATAACCCAATACTGTATCATTTAACACACAGCACTTAGATTAGCAACCACTGCTAACGAGCCTTCATAACAACTATATGTACTGTCACCTCCTAGGAAAGACACCTTCCGTTACATCGTGTATCATATCCAAACAGTCAAAATCTCTGAAATGCTACTATGGAGCCTGGAAAATAACCTAGCCAGTATAGCATAAACACTTATACATTGATACTACATTTTCAAGTTTTTATCTCCATCTGTGTGAGGCATTGAGCCGGCACATGGACGTTCATGCATGTTTGATGGACAATTCTTGTAGTTTTCATCTCACACATAACATTACCCCCAACAGCACTTGCAAGGTGCAATGGATTACAGAGGTTGAAGTGACTGGGTAGCTGGGACAGTGAGAGGAGGAAACATTGCAAAGAGAACAAAAGGTAACTGATACTGACATTTTAGCAGCTATTTCTTGCTTTGCTGTGACTGCACAAAGTGGGTAAGAGCAGCCATCAAGGCAAAATTGCTGAAAGCATTATACTTTACAAATGTTATCAGCTTGTTGAGAGCCTCAACAGGAGCTGAGGATTGTACTGAGGCAGGGCATCGCACAACGCACTTGTACAAGCAATTGGAAATTACCAGGGGTTTATAACTACCCATCTGAGGCTGCAGCAGTCGCTGCTGGGGAAACACTGGACAGATTCTCCAACGCCCTTCATCTTACTGTGGTTAGTGCCTTCCCGTCCAACACTGCTCCGTTCTCCTCTGCTCCGAGTCCTCCCCCTGCACAGCAGAGCTCATCGTGCCCGTAACGCGCTGTGGCGCCCGCAGGCAAACGAGGGAGCTGCTTGTGTTCACCATGGAGACGTGGACCAACTGGCTTTCCCGGGGGAGAAACGCTACAGAGAATTCTGTACCCTGAATTCTTGGGGTAGGCACATGGAAAATCACTTCCATGCTCTCAGCCTGCAAGAGAACGCTTTGTTAAGCCCAAATGGCATAATTTCCTTAAAGATTCATGCAACTCTGTGGACTTACTCTTTTTGTGTACTTTCTTAGTCAAAAAGCATCACATTAAGGATGCCCTTCACTTCCACACTTGGTGCACTGGAGCTCCGGGCTGGCTTTGCACTGAGGGCTTAAATCACCTCCGTGATCTTGGTGGTTGCAGGGACTGTTGGTACATCTTTCTTGTTTTAGGTGGCACATAGTCATTGGAAGCAGAGTGAATACGAGCAGCTGGAGAGTTGGTTTCTTCTGCTCCTGTCAGTGCATGAGGAAGAATATGTAATTCCTACATGAAAGGTAGAGATGTCTTCCTAAATCTGAGAGATATGGAATTAAAGGCAGATGTTTCTGTAGATATTAAGGTTGACTTGAAAGAGAAAACTTAGCATTTTGAAAGCCGATCAGAACATCAGAAATTGCTAAAATGCTTCTAACATTCATGGAATTAATGCTACCATAACATAACCTTTGCTGTACACACTGGTAAATTATTCAGTCAATTAATGGCATTTGAATTTTAGTGCAATTGTACAGGTCCCTAGACTGTAGTTATAATTGGTTTAAAATGCAGAGTCTGAAAGGCACTTAGGTGGAGCTCTGACCAGCAGTGGAATCTGGGGGGCTAAAACCATGGAAGAGGGGCTGCAGATGGGCTGGGAGCAGGCGAGCAGAAGGGATGCTCTGCTTCATGCTCCTGGGCAAGGGGGCAGACGTTCACAGGCCAGCGTCCCAGCCCCGTCAGCTCTAGGGAGAGTGAGGAACTCTTCTACCTGCAGAATTCATGGCCAAGAGTAGGCACAGAGCTGCAGAGGGACTACGCTGTTCTGGCTACCTCCAAAAGACGTGACTGCCTCAACAGTACAAAGGAAAGGAGTGGTGTTACCTGAAGATAGAAAACCTACTATATAAGTAGATTGTAAAATATGTTGAAATAATTTAATTCACCTGAATGAGCCCACTGCCTTGGAATTTAGTGCTGTGGTCATTCCCTCCCTCCCACCGGGGAAGCACAGGGGCACAAGCTGACAGTGGAGCTCCGTCAGCCTTTCCCCTGCACATTCCTCCCTGATGAGACAAACACTCTGCAAATTTAAGTCCCTATTTGCGTTGCCGTTTAATGCTAGAGTAGCAGATCCTTACCGAGACTCCGATGTTTATATACTGTAATTATATCCCGCTCAGCCACTTTTGTCTGTTTTACAAATAATTTGTAAAATCTAATGTTAGTCACGCTACTAAAAATTAAATAGTTCAGATATATAATTTGGAAAACTAAGCTATGAGACTTCTGAATGGAGAGCTAGTCACTTAAGAATGTGTTTGTTTGTCGTTTGGCTAAATCAGACCCAGACAATGTAAGTACCACCAGCTGGAAACTATTACTATAAAAATAAATTAAAAAAAAATTACTCCAGAGAGGTATATTTGAGCATGCACTGGCCTATATCGGTACTTAAATACCCAAACGAAACCTGTGGAACTAAATATCCGTATAGGATCATCCTGAAATTTGCAAGAGCAGGGAGAAGCCTTCACTGAAGGAGTCCAATTTCTTGTGAAAGACAATGCGGAAAACTCCAGCCAAGTTTAATAGCGGCTAGGTGAAACCCTCGCAGTAACTGAATCTTTCTCCAGCATAAAGACGAGATGGCTTGTCATCCAGTATCGCTGCATGGGGCCATATGTGCTGGATCATTAGAGGCAGCTAAATTAAACAGATAAGCAGGAAATCCAGACTGGATTTACAAATCTAAAGTGCAATCAGCTACTTCCACAAAGCCAGTATAAGTGGCCCAGAGCTCAGCAATCTGAACTATGAAAAATGTTTATGTGTTTAACTCATAAATTGTCCTTCACAGAATGCCTGGGACATGGGAATGAAATGTTTGGCTTGTGACTTTGAGAGAACAAGTATTCTTACTCCATAATAAATATATATTTTCGAGTCTGTTATTTAAAAAGCTAAATGCATTAACAAGGAAATAGGGGCCAATAGGGCAGTATGGGCCTGCAATACCAAAAACCACGGCAAAAGCATTGACCGAGTGAGGTGAGAACTGACCTCTCGCTTTTCTGCATGTAAAATTCTTGTTCGGGCATCATGCAAAACCCCAGTGTGTCACTTCTGAAAGCCCAGTTCTGCCCCTCCAGAGGGTGCTCTGCAGCTGGAACCTTCTACAGCTTCCCACACTGATCCCAAGTGGAAAGGGTTTCCTGAAAAGCTGAAAGTTAGAGCTCAATGAAAAAATGAAAAGTTTACCAAAACCAAAAAAAATAATATGTTTGCATGAACTTAAAATTTTGAAGCTGCTTCTTGGTGGAACAAACTCCCCTCAACTTCATTTCAGTTCCCATTCTCTTTCTCACCCAACTTTGGAAAAAATGTCTTGCTTTTTTTTCTCTGCAGCCACCAAAAAAGTCCCCAGAACCTGGAATGCTGCTCTTCTCATTTCAGGTCATATCTGCAGTGACAGCCCATAAAAATCTTCTACCAAATGGCTAAGCAGAGGCTTATATTCTACTACAGGGTAGGGTATTCATGGAAATCAAGAGCTATCAGTACTATATTTTTCATTGATCTTTTTAAAGAATATGAACGGAAGAAAAATATTAATTAATGGGAGTAGCTCTATTTTTTCCCAATGTAAGGTACATCCAGCCAGCTAACATAGCTAGGTGACAGTTATCCACAACACGTGGCCTTGTTCAAAGGGTGTGCTGAAAGCAGAACCTCCAAAGCTGAGCCAAACAGAGACATTCTGAGGGAGAAACAGAGACGGAGCTGATTACTTAAAAGGCAGGTGTTACATATTGGTATTTTTAACGGATCATTATTTATTTTGCCAGAAAGCCTGCCATTTCCATACAGTGTGCCGGGGTTTTTTTAACAGTTTTATGCCACGGGGCAGTGTCCACTGATGAAACGCAGCCAGAAGAGCTGTCTGTGTAAGTGCACTCGCGGTGAAGCGGTTCAGTCCTCTCCCCCGGCACCCGCTCGCTCTTATTCGTATGCAGTGCCTTATCCCCTGCTGTCTGGCCTGTGAATTATGTGTCTGCTGGGACGTCTTCTGCCAGTGTTTGCTCATCACCGCTTGGTCATTTTTCACCTCCTGAGATACACACTCATCACAGTTACCAGCGCTACTTCCACGATAGAAAATGAAAAGTATGTCCTTTTGCTTCAGTATTTAACCCTGTTTGTGCTAAAAGGGGCTGAGAACTACTCCAATCACAACATGCTTTTTTTAAAAAAAAAATAAAAAATTGCGATCGATCTGAAGCTGAAAAATTAGGTAGTGTTTCCTTAGCATTTCCTCACTGCAGCTCCTAGAGGCAGCAGCAGCCCCGGCCTCTTGTCCACAAAACAAACAGATGCCTGTGGGGTTACGTCTGCTCTTCCCTGTTACGGAACAGGTTGGGCTGAGGGGGGAGAGACAAATGAAACAGAGACGCACACACGGGAGAGAACGCTGCGGGGCGAGAAGGGTCTCCTGGAAGGAGCAAGAGGCATTTGATCAGTGGCAGAAATCACTCGCTCCCCAAACCGCGGACGTCAGAGCACGTGTCCCCAGTGCCATCATTAATGCTCCATCATTCCCCCCACCCACAGTGCAAAGTGCCAGACACTGGTGCAGAGACTGTCTTCCTGCCAAAATACTGCCAGGGCAGGTGTGAATGGGGGGAAAACCCACCAAAACAGGTGGCTTTTCACACTGAATCACTGGCACAGAGATGCACACATTTTAATGAAAATTCTGTTCCCAGAAGAATGTTCAAGAAATCCAAGTACCTGCGGGATTTCCAGGAGCATATCTCAAGGGGATTCCTCTATCTATTGTGATTTTTATTAAGAAATTAATTGCTGATAAATTTATCACACGTGTGCGTAGATATTCAATCATCTTGGGCTGTGTGTCTCCTTACAGAGCTTTGCCCTTGACCATCTCAGCAGAGTCTCCAGGGGTGCCAACAACAGCAATACGTATGGAAATTGCTTGGCCCCAACTGGATGCCAACAGAAAAAAGACCGATTAACACTTTGCTAGTAAAACACCAGCACTGCTTACAAAGGGAAAAACAGACTGGAATAATTATCCCTTTATGAAATGCTGAATCATGGACCTAGATATGCCAGAAGCCCCGTTTGGATCTGTTTCCCATCCCATCTGGGTTTTTTCAACAGGCTTGAAGGGGCTGATAGAAATGAGTAACTTTATCCAAATCACTGGCTCTTTGGAAGCAGTTATTGGGAAAAGATTTATCATGTCACAGCAAGCCCATCTCCACTTAGGACCTTGCCGTTTGCCAGCCCCCGCGGTGAAGCTGCCCACCCCCAGGGAGCTGCAGGCTTTGCCAGGGCATGGGCTGGGGACCACCGGTCCTTGTTTCTCACAGGCGCCGAGGAAGAAGGGCACCAGTGGCGAGGCCAGGGGGGACCAACGGGACAACACCTCCAAAATGCCTCCCATTAAAGTCCACTTCCATGGCACAAAAAAAGTAAAATGTTGCTTTTCTGAAGACTTGAGCTAAATCCCATGCCACAGAATCTTCATGGTTGGAAGGACCTTTGAGATCATAGAGTCCAACCATAAAAAAAAACCCCACAAACAGACACAACCCAACAATCTCGGGCACTAGAGCATGCCCTGAAGTGCCACGTCTACATGTTTCTTAAATACCTCCAGGGATGGTGACTCCACCACCTCCCTGGGCAGGCTGTTCCAGTGCCTGACCACTCTCTCAGGTAGTAATTCTTCCCAATATCTAATCTAAACCTCCCCTGCCCCAACTTCAGACCATTTCCTCTGCTCCTGTCATTATTCCCTTGGGAGAAGAGGCCAGCCCCCACCTCTCTACACCCTCCTTGCAGGGAGTTGTAGAGGGCAATGAGGTCTCCCCTCAGCCTCCTCTTCTCCAAACTCAACATGCCCAGTTCCCTCAGCCTCTCCTCGTATGACTTGTTCTCCAGACCCCTCCCCAGCTTGGTGGCTCTCCTCTGGACACGCTCCAGCACCTCCATGTCCTTCCTGTAGTGAGGGGCCCAAAACTCAACACAGCCCTCGAGGTGAGACCTCACCAGTGCCCAGTACAGAGGCACCATCATTGCCCTCCTCCTGCTGGCCACGCTATTCCTGATCCAGGACAGGATGCTGTTGGCCTTCTTGGCCACCTGGGCAGGCAGGAGGGCTCTGGGAACACCCTGAGACATTTGCTGCTGGAAAGCAGAAAAGACAACACCTTCCCAGCTCCCGTTACAATTCCCGAAACGGCTGCGCTGCGGCAGCGGTCTGTAACCTCCCCATTTCCAGTGCTGCCAGTGCCCTTTCCTTCACGAGAGCTAGAACCCGTGTGAGCAGGGTATGGCAAAGGCTGCCTGGTACCAATCAAAGCCATATGCAAACCAGAGTGTAGAAATGAATACGCAAGAATTGGTGTTCCTGCCCCTCCTGCAGCGTGCAGCAGCCCAGGTCTACATTGCCCAAGGCAGTGGAAGCTCAGCTGAATAAAACATGGGCATGGGGTACTGATCTTGTAATGCTTCAAAATATAGCTGGGTAGCTAAATGGTGCTGCTGGTGGGACCATGTCCTACAGAACCAGACCAAAAGGCTGGGAGCTGCCTGTGGACAAGGCACCTCGGGTTTTGCCCGACCAACCTCTGCTGCCAACACTCATCTGATCACAGACTGATTTTTACCGGTAAGGAGAGAAGAGGGTGCTCACCGAGGCACACTCATGGCAAGCAGACCTCCCTCAGAAACCCGGGAGCCTCGGGGTTTGCAAAGCAAAAGTCCAGACAAAGCTGGGAATTTTAATACAGTTTGAAAGTTTCAGCAGGGACAAACACATGCCTTCTCTCCCTCAGGACCTAAGAGCATCTCCCACAGACACAGTAAAAGGCCTTATTTTTTCACCTGTCCTGGTTTGAGGTAAAACAGAACCAAGTTTCTGTTCAGTAATTTTAGTTTTCAGTTAAGTCTCTTCTAATGAACCGTACTCTCTGAAATCAATGGCGTATTTTTCAGACAGTATCCACTTCTAGCAGAGACAAGGCCTGCTGTTTGTAGCCGGTGCCACGGGACGCTGTGGCTTCCACTCGCTGCTCTAACAGCCACGGCCAGCGCAGCTCCTCCTGCGCCCCTCGGAGGGTGGCAAGCGGAGAAGCGGAGCGGGGTCCCACCTCTGGGGAGGAGGGGACAGGAGAGGGGACCCAAACCTGACCAACATGTTCACATTTACATTTTGTGACACCGATAAAACAAGACATGCCATTCTGGTCGTCTTTGTCAAACACTCGAGAACAACATCCTAAAATTTGAAAAGTTCTCGTATGACACGTGAATTCTCCTGAGGGCTGAAAGATTTTTAGGACGTGTCTTTTAAATGACTACTCCATTGCCAACTATCATCTTCTGCCATCTGCAATTTTGAAGGATGTGATTGAGTTCCAGTGCCCTTGAAGAGAAGAAAAAAAGCTGGTTTTCTCTAGTTCTGGAGACTGAAACTACATGGTTCTCTAATGCAAGGGCCAATTTCTATAAAGAACATCTGGAAAAAAAAAAACCCACCCAAACCTTTCATCACTTTGAATATAGTCTAGAATAAGCAAACCTATTTTATTTCACACTTGTTATTTTGACTTCATAAACATCATGGGTTCAAAAAGCAGAGCGGTTGGGAAAGTGAAAAAATAAGAAAAATTAAAAAAAAAAAAAAAAAGAACATGAAACCACAGAAAACAAAGGTGATGGAATGTTCAACTGCACAAAAATCTGGAGAAAAGTGGAAATAACTTCTTCCCTACTCCAAAGGCTGGATTCCTGGTGCCTGGGTTCCTGCACCAATGGTGATCTTTCCAGCTTTACAGGATGCCAAGGCAGCCCTGGCCTTCCTCTCTGCTCCCAGCAGGGGTGACAGTTACACGGGTAGGGGGCAGCAGGGTGGCCCCGGCCTGGGAACATTTTGACTGGACATTAGGAAACCATTCTTCACAGCAAGAGTGGTCAGACACCGGAATAGGCTGCCCAGGGAGGTGGTTGAGTCACCATCCCTGAAAGTGTTTGAGTCGTTTAGATGTGGTTTTGGGGGATATGGTGTAGGGGAGAACTTTGTAGAGTGGGATTGATGGTTGGACTTGATGATCCCAAGGGTCTTTTCCAACCTGAATGGTTCTATGATTCTATGAAAGCCCTCAATCCCCAAGGGATGCTCTCCCAGCTGGCAGCCCCTGAAGGTCCCACCATGGCCCCACAGCAGTTCCCATCACTGCCAGAGGCCTCTCAAAGGGTCTGCTGGGGGCAGCTGGTGGGGTGTCATCTCCAGGACATAAGCAAGGGGGAAGAAAGTGTGGGGGAATAAGGCATACTTGCAGGTCAAGCTCTCCATGTGCTGCGAGGTCAGCAGCCTGGCTCCTGTCCTGCAATCGCTTCCCATGTCCCCGTGGGACATGGGCCAGGACAGTCCGTCTTGACAGTGACCCAGGGCATTTCCCAAAGCACGAGGGATAAGACAAACAAGAAACGGAAAGAGGTGACATTCTGTTTCCCAGCTGGTGCCAGCAGTTGTGATCCCAGCAAAGGTCCACAGACACGCACCCTCCCCACTGCCGGCAGCGCTCGGCATCTGGTGGTGCAGCAATTGCCCTTTCTGTCACCTTTCCGAACAAAAGCACCAGAAAGGAGAAGGCACTGAAGCGCGATTCTGGCCCGCAGGATGAAATTACATACTTCCACATCTTTTTTTTTGTTTGTTTGTTCAAGTCAGTAGCTTTCCAGCAAGTTTTAGCAGTGCCAGGAGTTGTGCCCAACCGGCAGCGCGGGGCCGTGGACACGACGAGCGCGAGGAGCCCTCCTGCCTCACCCACCCGGGGTGGCCAAGCACAAAAAGGAGTTGTGAGAAAGGAATTGTGCAAACTCTGCTAAACCAGACTTGTTGGTATACAGAACCCTGGAAGGGCCTACTGCTTTTCATCACCCAAAATTACAAGGCTAAAACCACAGATTTAATAGGTTATTTTTTCAGTAATTAGGCAAATCCTTTCTCAGGCAATCACAGAAGGTTTTGAGGAAATTATTACTGCAAATGCTGTGTGTACACTATTCTGCATTTCTCATTCAATCTCTTCCACATAAATTGACTTTTATAATTTACTGTTTTAAAAAAGTACACCAAGAGTCATGAATGCTCTGAAATAACATGAAACTATCTTTCATGTTTCAACTTTCATCTTTCAGCCATGCTTAAAGAGAGCTGAAAAAATCCCTTGCACAATATTTAATAAAAATGTGACCTTAATATTTAAAAACACAACAGGAAAATACCCATATCAGATGAAAATCCTACAGGCTATTAGAACTTTCTCTGATTTAGAATAGTGCAGTATAAAATTAACTTGATGCTGCCAGATAGAATCATAGAATCGTCTAGGTTGGAAGGGACCTTACAGATCATCTAGTCCAACCATCAACCTAACTCTGACAAAAAAATAAATAAGAAATAAGCAATAAAAAATCACTAAACCATATTCCTGAGGACCACGTCAACCCGTCTTTTGAACACCCCCAGGGATGGTGCCTCAACTACTTCTCTGGGCAGCCCATTCCAATGCTGGATAACCCTTTCCATGAAGAAACGTTTCCTAATATCCAATCTAAACCTCCCCTGGCACAACTTGAGGCCATTTCCCCTTGTCCTATCTCCTGTGACCTGGGAGATGAGACCAACCCCTGCCTCTCTACACCCCCCCTTCAGGTAGTTATAGAGCGCGATAAGGTCTCCCCTCAGCCGCCTCTTCTCCAGGCTGAACACCCCCAGCTCCCTCAGCCTCTCCTCATAAGACTTACTCTCCAGACCCCTCACCAGCTCCGTTGCCCTTCTCGGGACCCGCTCCAGTGGTACTGACGTGTTACTACATGTTCTGTTACTACAGTTCAGCAAATGTTCACTTGAAACAAAGCGTATGCTATATTATAAAAAAAAAAAAAAAGTATGTACATACATTATGGTGGCATTAGTGATAGCTCTATAATTAAAACTGAGAGGAATTTTGCATGAAAATCAGGAATTCACCCAACCTTTAATACTTTACAGAACTAATTTCAGGCTGCAAACAGCAGCCCCACAATCAAGAACTCGCAGGAGAACTTTGAATCGGGAGGGATTCAGTTGAGCCATCATTTATTTTCACTTCATTAGAATATTTTTCTGAATTTGCAGTAAGCATCCCAACCAGAGAGATGCATTTCCAAACAAACAGATGAAGTGATTTTATCCATCTTTACCAGCTCTCTCCTTCTGTTACATGTATCGGTAATGATGGCTTTCCACATTAAGACTGGTTTTGCTAATCATTAACAAATGTAATCCTACCTAAGATGTTATTCAATTAATGTGTACTTTAGAGTTTTCTAGGGAATGTTTATTTGGAAATGTATTTAAAATCATGCTTTTCAATAACACCTATTAATCGGTACATCAATGAATTTAAGAATAACAAAGAATATTCAGTTTAAGTTTTCATTATCTTTTTAAAACTTTGCCTATTAGTCCTCTTTTATTCCTGAACATATTAAAGCCATCTATTGATTCATTGTTTATATATTCCAGGAAAGCTTGTATTCTCTTATCTCTTTTTGGATAAAAGCTTGTTTTCCTTACTCTTTTTACATTCAATGGAGATTTTTTTTTTTAATTTTAAGTTTACTTCAGTTGTTCATTTCAAATTGTCGGATGACTTGTATTCATTAATGAAAGACTTGTGTCATTACCTGTATTCAGTGTTCAGAGACATCTACGCAACGCAGTCAAACCCCCAAACTATGGAAAGTTTATGATTGCATCAACAGTGTTGGCAGATATTGAAGTCCTGTTTGTTATCATAATGATCGTTATTAGTTCATACTATTCTTACAAAAATTCCTGGAACAAGCCCAGGTTCTTTCGCTCCTGTTCCCAGAGAAAAGCGAGGGGCTTTTCTGCTGTAGATCAAGGGTAGTTTTTGAAGAGTTCACCAGTTTCAGCGTACAGACAAGGTATTCTCCTTAATTCCCTTTCAGCCTTATTTTCTGTGGTTCTGCGAGTTGGCATCTGATTTTATGTAAGTTTGTATATACACATTCATAAATAATATATACAGACATTTCTTGGTATTTGATTATCACTGTTACACAAAAAAGGTCTATTATTTTACTGCAAATCCTGAATTTCTCTTGTGTCACATAACCATACACCTCTCTGCTGCAACACAGCTGCATGTTGGTAGGTTTGTTCCCCTGGAAGGTAAACTGAGACAAATATTTTGTACTAATTCATCTATTTTTATACAGTAATGATGTTTTCTCTGGCAAATAATTTGCTTGTGGTAAGCGAACCATATGGGCTGTGAACAGTCAGTTCCTAAATTCTCATTGCTAAAAGGCATTGAATTTACACCACCCCCAAGGACCACCACGAAATCTACGTGCAACAGTATATATTTATTTTCTTTAGGAAGCACAGAGCTTCAGCTACCTATGCTCTTTGCAAATCCGTATTGCCACTGGCTTATGCACAGCCACACGTCTTATCCTAGCAAGGGGACCCACTGGTGGCGATGGGGTGAGGCTCCACACGCTGATCCCATGGAGAGTTTGCTCCAAATTCACATTGCCATTACACCGGCCTTCCACTAGATGCCAATATACTATAGCAGATATTATAATGGAGGCCAACTCATACTAACTCAAGAATAAGGAGAATAACATATAATTTTTCACGTATTATCTTGGACTGGTGTGGATTAAAATGTGTGCAGGTAAAACTCCATCAGATTTGTATGAGCTGCCAGTCCTTGTCACAGCCGAAACTGGAGTCCATTCTGACCAAGAGTCATTTGAAGACTCTCTAAATTAGCTAAGTCTGGCTCTGTAAATGCTCTGTAAATGCAGCAGACACCTAACTGGATGATGTTCTGAAAAACCATTAGTGACCCTGGGCAGCACTGCTGTGGGCAGTCGTGTTTCAGCTCAGCCCCATCTGTGGGTACCACTTCACAGAATCTCAGAATCATAGAATCTTCATGGTTGGAAGGGACCTTTGAGATCACAGAGTCCAACCACAAAAAAAAAAAAAAAAAATTAAAAAATTCAAAAAAACCCCAACAACAAAAAACCAAACAAACCCACAAACAGACACAACCCAACAATCTCGGGCACTAGAGCATGCCCTGAAGTGCCACGTCTACACGTCTCTTAAATCCCTCCCGGGATGGTGACTCCACCACCTCCCTGGGCAGGCTGTTCCAGTGCCTGACCACCTTCTCAGGAAAGTAATTCTTCCTGATGTCTAATCTAAACCCCCCCTGCCCCAACTTCAGACCATTTCCTCTGCTCCTGTCATTATTCCCTTGGGAGAAGAAGCCAACCCCCACCTCCTTTTCCCCACGTCCTCTACAACCTCCTTTCAGGGCGTTGTAGAGGGCAATGAGGTCTCCCTTCAGTATCCTCTTCTCCAAACTAAACATGCCCAGCACTTGATGTGCTGTGACCACCGCTGGACCGTGCAAACCACGACGGACTGTATCCATCACACAGAGAAGCAGGGAATGGATGTCTGCCCAGCACCACCCGCCCACGGCACCCCTGAGGTGGTGACTAGCACCACTGAGACATTCTACACTCACACTGTGGCAGTGACGACGGGCTTTGGTTCCACAGTATTTCATTGTTATGGAAACTCCTAATTTCAGTATAAGTCACGGCCTACCCTGAGGAGCCTACAGACGTGAAATGCAGACTTATGGTACCCCTTCACAACGTGAAGCCTCCCGTCTGTCTTACAAAGCCATGGAGCTGCCCCATCGCACACGCTGGGTTTTAGCTCTGCTGCAGAACTGGCGACAGAGAGGTCGGGAACTGCGCTGGCATGGCAGCCCGCCCTCGTGAGCCACAGCACGGCCCCCGCGCTGGCTGTGCCCCGGAGCCCGCAGAGCACAGCCCACGGCAGAGGCTCCGAAGGGCTCGCTGGCTGGTGGCCATGGCCTGGGGAAGTTCTGCTGGTAGGGTCTGACCACCAGGACATCTGCCCCGCTCAGCGCGCCGCAATGCTGAGCCGCCACAGGCTCAGCCTCTGACTCCTCTTGGGCTCCTGCCACCTTGCCTTGCCCTGGCACTGGCCGGCGGCGCCCGGCTCCCCGGCTGCCGGTGACCGGGCACAGCACGGGGCTGGCAAGGAGAACCACGGGTCCTCGCTCCAGGAGAGGGCACAGTGCCTCCCCCCACCCCATCCCCGACCCCCGGGGACAGGGAGGTGACAGCGTGGGAACCGGAGGGAGCGCCCGGTGAGCACCCGCTGCAGACAGCAGATTGATCGGCACCAAACCACTTCCAACCTCAGTTGCTCAACTGGGGTTATTTTTAACTCTAGACTTGCCTTTCGCAGAGTAACAACTTCTTTAGTCAGATTTCAAAGCCAGCGTGCGAGAGCCAGGTGACCCTCCCTCTTCGTACCCTGCCCACTACCCACCCTGCTGGGTATTTTGCCACCACAATTTCGTTTTTCTATTGATTCACCTACTTTATTGGGAGTTTGTACCTTCTTATGTAGCAACGTTCTTCTTCCCCCTTCAGTTTTACATGAATTTCATTTGAATCCCTTTGAATGAGAGCACTGCATAATCCAAATGAAGCCACGCTCTCATTAATATTTTTTTAAATAACTTTTTGCAACTCTGGTTTTCTAACTGACTATATAAGAGAAGTTTTAATGAACAAAAGAGAAAATCTGTAATCATGCAATCTACTGCAAGGAAAACCAAGGAAGACAGACAAGCTCCTAACAGGTACCTGCTGCTCTGCAAGTTTTCCATCTCGTCATATACAGTCAGGATGCCTTTTTAAATGATATTTATTTTCTTTTTCTTAATATAAATATGTACCGTGCTTAGTTTGGGGTTCCTGAATTCCATAGGTTAATCAGCTATCATACAGCACAATCCTTTGTATCCACACAGTGAGTGGCTATAACACTACTGTCTGTGCTGTGAGTACACCCATACGCATCAGAGATTCCCAATTTTCACTCCTGGGTTTAGCAAATACTGATTATCTATAACTATTTTTTATGGCCAGATACGCGCTGGGAACCAGAAAAGCCTCTTCAGTAAGCAGACAAAAAGCTTGCTTAAGGTTTTTGAAATGTAATACGATGATTAACAGCGAGTCTCACAATGCAGAGCAGACACACAGATTTATGTAGGATAATAATGAGAATGTGAAATTTGGGACTATGTGCACAGTAAGAAAAATAACTATTGAAAGAAAAACAATAAATGTTTTACACTAAAAGATTACTTTGAAAGACTAACAGATAGCTACCTTATTGGATTAAACTAATTGCAGTAGAGTGTTTTACAGCTTCTGTAAATGAGCTGTTGTCTGCAAGCACATCTCCAGCCCCTGAGGAACAACAGCCCCAGGCTGCGTTTCACTCACCGGGATAACAGATGACTTAACCTCCTCCTTCACTACCCTTAGCTGCTGAGCGGGACACCTTCCCGTCTGGCCGAAAAACCCTTCTTTCCCCGTGGATCTGTTCTTTCATAAAAGTCAGCACAGCCTCTGCTCTGCCTCTGTCACTTAAAACTAAAAAGAAGTCAGTCAGTATAGCAGCGTACTAGGAACCCTTGAGTTCCTAGGGGTATTTTTGCCCTCCTTTTTTAAAGACATATGCTGAAAATATTGGGTTTTTGTTTAAAAGAAAAAAAAAGAAAAAAATGAGAGAAAGATATTTCTCATTGAAAATGTTTACTTTATGATTTTGTAATATTTATATAAAAGTAATCTTCAAAAAAAGCCCCATGTTGGTATTTGGCAAGTATTTCTTCCCTTGCCAGACAGAAAGCTATTTTTACTTAAAAATTAAGGCACTTGCTAAGATGCTTCCTCAAAACTATTTCTTCCCACACAACTATTTTGTCGTATGACTGCTAACATCAAAAAGAGGATAATTGCACTGCACTGACTTTTCAGAGATGTTTTCAATAAAACATGCTGGCTGGAGAAAAATCTGAGTGTAGCGTCAGTTGCTGGGCACTAGATACTGTAAATCATTTTGGTGCTGTACAGCGTTCCAGTGGTTCGCAGGAGCTGCTAATACTACCCTTGATTGTAAGTTTTGGCCGCAGGTCACTTTGTGTCTGAGCTCTCTAGTGATGATGCACTTTGTGTTTTCAAGAGTCAGCCATGATTTATACAGCACGCAAAGCTAACACAGAAGCCTGAGTTACAACCTTGCTCAGAGAAATTCGAAGTGGCACTGAGAGCCACATGCAAATGTCAATATTATTCTCCATATGCAAATACTCCCTTTGTTTGCATCATCCTCAAGAGCCCCGTGTTTCCACCCCTGGCTGCTGCCCAGACCAAAGGGCACAGTGGTGGGGGCACCGGCAGCAACGTGCAGTAGGAGAGGCCCACAAACAGTGAAAGGTTTTGGCCTTGGAAAAAACAAAGTTACCAAATTCCGTCTCTGGTTATGAGTGTGTCAGTTTCACACATGACAAGTGAACTTGTCAGAAGTCAAACCCAGGAGATACTGCCAACAGCTTCAGCCTCCTCCCGCAGCCCCCATCGCCCTCAGCAGAAGAGAAGCCACACCAACCATTCCACCCTGGGGCGTGCATCCACACCGCCCGATAAATGAAAATAATACTTTACAACCCAGAACATATCCCCCGCTTCTAGTCAGGTTTTTTTCATTCAGCCTTTGAACTGGCCCTCAGCGCCCCTCAGCGCTGGCCACCGGGGCCATCAGACACCAGGCACGGACCAAAATTTCTCATTTTCTTTAGGTACCGACAGCTCTTCACACTCACAGACCTCTGCCTTTGATGTTGGACACTTCTCTGACCCAGGAATCTCCCTGGAAAGGCTTCTTCACAGGCCTCCCTCGGCTCCGCCAGCTCCGCGTTCCCAGCACGGGATTCAGCTCAAGCTCCATGTGTTCAACCAGCAGTTCCTGCTGAGCTTCTCAGGGGACCCTCATTGGCCAGAGGAAGGGTTTTTTGCTGCAGTACTCTTCCTTCAAACCAGCTACTTCTTATTGCAGTCCATTTCAAAACTCCCACTCATGCCAAAACCCTTTGTCATCCTCTAACCCATTTTTTAAATCTTGGGGTTTCTTCCCATGAAGCACACGGGTTCCTAGAAGCAGGCTCGTTCCTGGCCTTGTTGGTTTGGTTGTGTTTGTCAGTAGGAAGCACGGCTTTACACACCCACCTCCACGGCCCAAAAACTATTCTTGCTTTCCATTGCACAACCAGGCGCGGCATATTTTATTTCCAGTTTCACCCCCCAGTTTGCCTCCCACCATTTATTGCCTCAGACAGGCGGCACGGCAACCTACCCCTGCGGGGAGGGAGCTGCATCTTCTTGGCTACTTTCCAAACAGGGCTATTAGCAGTGATGGGGGGCTATGAGCAGTGATAAGGGGCTAATAGCAGTGATGCAGAGTGATTAGCAGTGATGCGGGGCTAACAGCGGTGACGGGGGGCTAATAGCAGTGATGGGGGGCTAATAGCGGTGATGGGGGGCTACTAACAGTAATAGGGGGCTAATAGCAGTGATGCAGAGTGATTAGCAGTGATGCGGGGCTAACAGCGGTGACGGGGGGCTACTAGCAGTGACGGGGGGCTACTAGCAGTGACGAGGGGCTAACAGCGGTGACGAGGGGCTAACAGCGGTGATGGGGGGCTATTAACAGTGATGGCAGGCTATTAATGGTGACAGGGGGCTATTAGCAGCGATGGGGGGCTACTAGCAGCTGCAGTAACTACCACCTTTGCCCTGTTTAGGGGAACAGACCCGCCCTGGCCCGCCGGGGGCACCCCGCTCCCTGCTGCCTCTGGCCCGAACCGCCGGCTTTGTCAGCGAGCGGGCCAGGGCCGCGGGCGGGGCCGGGCCGCCCCACGGAGCCGCCGCACCGCCGACATCTTAGAGACAGTTCTGGCTCCCTCTCGTGGAGGACTAGCCCCAGGCCACCGTCTCCTCACGGGCAGGCCGTACCGCTTACACTCTCTATATTGCCGGCCCTCAATAACAGGACACCCCATTTCATTAAACAGCTCCAAAGTGCCTCACGCTCTCATTCCTACAGAAGCAGATGCTTTATCTGCACTCTGTCCCCACACTAAACCGCCCCGTCCATCAGCACAGCACTGGGTTTGCTCCCCAGGCCCCAGCAGAGCCCCCCGAGGTCTGTGCCAGCTCCACCTGCCGGGGCGCCCCCGGCTCCTGCCTCACCCCACCTCCCCGTGGAAGATGCTCCTTCTGGCAGAGCTCTCCCGGGGGGTCAGCACCCTGCCGAGTGTGGGGAAACCCAACCAAACAAGCTCTTTTTGAAGACAGTATTTATGCTTTGCTCTCGTGTTTGTTTTCTGAGCTGTTTCAACTTTTTTTTTTTTTTTTTCTGCAGTATCCCTTCCATAGCGGTGACTCTGCAATCTGGTAAGAGAACAGCTGATGCCACAGCAGTCATTACAGAAGTATTACAGAAGCCACAGAAGAATTACACAAGTAATACCCATTTCCCTGTTCTTCCTTCATATTTCCATTCCGCTCTCCACAGATGCATAAAAATATGAAGACGACATCGTCTTCCTAAGTGCCCATGTTTGTTTGACAGTCCTTCAAGATCCAAAGTCCTTCCTTTCCTTCATTAAACAGAAGAAAAAGCCAAGTGAAACAAGAACCAGAGGGGAAAAAAGCATCCTCTAGACTTAAACCCACACAAGGTGCTCCCACATCGTGTCTGACTGGCGAGAAAGTGCTTCGCTGTTACATTTTTACAGGAAATCATCTTCTATGTGCTGTTTATAGAAGGTATTGATATTGCATATCAACATAAGCAGTACTTTGTTCCGGTCAGAATTCCACCCCATGTCATGTCCATCACTGCACTTAAAGTACAGAACACACGCAAGAAGGCAAGTTTTTGTATGAACCCCATTTTTGACAAAGGAAGTTGTACAGCCTTACAGATATGAAAGGGAAAGTGACAGCATGACAGCAGCTACCTGTAGCGCTTATAATGCCATTCGCTACTCCTGCTGTTCATTAACGTTATTGCACCAAGTAATTTTTATATGATGTGTTTTGTTGTTGTCTATATAGTGGTAATAGATATTGTGACTGATAAGTAAAAAAAAAAAAAAACCAAAAATCACCCATCAGACTGCCAGCAGGGAGATGGAGCATCTTACGCAGAAGCATCCCTTCGGGAAGGGGCACTTGCATTTTCCCAGCCCCCGCCGAAGCAGTGAAGCGCTTCCAGCACAACAAAGTGCTGAAATTCACCTTTATGGCTGCAAAGAGAACAAATTCCACAGCTGCTTCCCTGGAAAGTGCAGCCAAAGTGAGTGGTATGGGTGCTCCTGAAGAGAGAGTGGGCACCTCCCACACCTCCCCCCTGGACCCCGGGCTCGGCAATGCCTCTGGTCCCCGTCAACCCACAGCTACGACTCTGTGATCCCAGGTTCAACGCTTCAGACAGCCTAATCTGAGTTACTGTGTGACCACTCACGCCAGCGATAAAGTAATAAATACTAACAATGCTGAGTACAATCTCCCTTGACAGGATTTAGTAATTTTGAATTCAAACTTCTGTACTAGTGAAATGTGACAGAAACAATAACCATCGCTCGCAATTCATGCTTCTCATAAATTGAGGATGATACAGGGGCAATATATCTTCGCTTATATTTGTTAAGTGTCTTATTTTCACTTAAATTGTCAGAAAAACAATTACCCCTTGTAAAGAATCCAATTTGAAATAACATAATTCTGCAGAAGCACAAACGAAGCTTAGCAAAATAAGAGTAACATACTTTCGTTATGGTTCTTGTGACTGGTCTTTGCAACATCTTATTTCAGTATTTTGAGGCAACTCACAATCACCAAATTCACATCCAGCAGCAATTTACCCCCCTGCTCAGATGAACTAGAAGAAATAAGCGGCAAACACTGATTCTGCCGGTGCTGGTGGTGCTCAGCCACCCAGAGCTCCCAGCAAAGAAGACTTACACAGAATAATTTAATTTTTTTTCAACTAAACCAACCCCCAAGTGTGTCTCCTTATTCTACCCTTGAACATAAACACAAAGAACATCCTGCAAATTGCTCCACACATTAACTGAAATTAGCACGAGGCTTACAGAAATGCCAAAAATGATGTATGTCTTGTTAAAACCTCCAAAACCCTGATAAAACCATAACCTTTGCCTTGTTACCGTCATTACAGGCCAAGGCAATATTTTATTTGTACACAAGTAATCAAATGATATCTCAATTGCTTGTCACTTGGCAACCATTGATTTCAAGATAAGTGATCAATTCCCGCGGACAAAGAATAAGCTAAGTACAACCAGGAGTTACCAGGTAGCCTTTAAGTAATCACTAAAACCAAAGAATCAGTCTTTTCTCTCCCCAGAAAACTCCTCTTTTTTACTCACAGCTTCAAAGAATCAGAGAAGTTACATTTGTGCGGTTTTGAAAAAACAATCCCTGCTTTTAATTATGTATGGAATATTAAAAAGTTTGTATCAAAAATGAAAGTGAAAGTGAGTAGGAGAGACAGACTTCAGTGGCTCGGAAATCTTTTCTAAAGCTCAAGTTGGGAAGCTCTTGTTGGGTCATTTTACCCCGTCCCCTACAGCCTCCCGGCAGGAGTATCTTCATGTTGTTCCGACACTCTTTTTTTTATCTCTTTTTCTATCTCTTTTTCTCTCTGCCACTACACAGCCTGAACGCTGCTTTTAGTGGAAACTCCTCCAGAAATGTGTTTTCTCCCCTGGTTACCAGTCATCTCCCACTGTCTCCCCTGAAGTTACCTCTAACCTGCCCAGGTGCATTTGTTGGGGCAGCAGCGGCCCACCCGCCTCCCAGCCCTGCCGCCCCCTGCTCCCTCTCCGGATCTTCCCGAGTAACAGCCCGTTCCCAGGCTCCGGCAGGGAAGAGGCTGATGCCTCAGAGCTCCGGTTTGCACTAGAGGGTCTGCCCCTTTAAACTCAAGCCTCTGCATCAGTTCTTGTCAACTTTTATTTTTCTTGGATATGCTCCCTTTCCCCTCTTCCAGATCTGTGTTTTAATAGCATCTTACCACTAACATTTCCTCTCTTCACTGGAAACGTCTCTCCTGATGGCCTACCAGTTATATCTTACTAGAAGGGAACAAGACATCTGGCATGATTAATCCTTAAAATAAGTCATACGAGGTGGCAAGGAAACAAAACCAAATAGTCCTTCCACGGAACGCTTCAGACATCTGTACCGCTGAAAGAAGGGAGGGAAACTGAATAGAAGCCCCTGAACGGGTTAAATATTAACTCTGATTGCCTTTGCCAATTAGCATCGCTGAGAATGGATGGGGTAATTTGTGGGGGGCTGGATGTAGAGCAGAGTGAGGAGGACAGCCCGGGTGGGGGAAGAGGCATGGCAAGGGAACAGGGGCACCTGGGGAGCAGCCCTTTGGCATGGGGGAAAGGTGGAAGAGGTTATGCTGGAAGTGACCAGGGGAAGGTGAGGAGACCCAGAACCCTGTCAGAAGAGTGACCCATGGAGGTGTTCAAAAATCTGTCTCCTGTGTTGGGAAAGAAAGGCAAATTCTATTAATGATTTTGGGGGCAGGAGGGTGGGGGGGACACGACAGGATGGGGGGGGACACAGTTTGACAGAGAAGGTGAAGAAAGCAGAGAGAGAAGGAGACTCCCAATTGGTCAGCAGCACTTAGAATCATAGAATGGTTAGAGTTGGAAGGGACCTTAGAGATCATCGAGTTCCAACCCCCCTGCCATGGGCAGGGACACCTCCCACCAGACCAGGTTGCTCCAAGCCCCCTCCAACCTGGCCTTGAACCCCTCCAGGGATGGGGCAGCCACAGCTTCTCTGGGCAACCTGGGCCAGGCTCTCACCACCCTCACAGCAAAGAAGTTCTTTCTGGTATCTAATCTAAATCTCCCCTCTCCAATTTAAAACCATTACCCCTTGTCCTGTCATTTCTAGAAGAATCAGCTGTGCATACACAGGCAGGTCAAGTAGCTGAACCATTCCATGCTGGTTTAGCATTTCTAGGAAAATAAAAGAGGAATAAGAAGAACAGTGGGCACCAAGATAGAAGATGCCACTTTCAAGGAACTGATTATATTTCACCAACAGAAAAGCAGTGAAAGTAGTTCTTCAGAGAAAACTTAAAGCAATCACACCACTTAAGAACAAGGAAGCTTGACAAGAGATCAACTTGACAAAGTCATGGGTCCTCAATAATCTGAACTCAAGACAAAAGTGTACGACAGGAAATGAAGGAGGAGCAAAAATGTTTGTGATGCACAAAGAACAGGATCCAAGGCACAAAGGCAGATCCAACAGGCAAAGGTCCGAAACGACAGAAGAAAACACTGTCCACACGTACCCACAGATATTGTAAGGGGAGAAGCACAGAAAGATGGTACAGAAAAAGGCAGCATTTATTCACTGCCTGCTTTAGAGTCACGTCCACAAGTTTACGTTTTGCTTTTGTACTGGCTTACTCCTACCAGTTGCAGATGTTTCACACCTTCCTGTTGAAATCCTTATTTCCCTTCTCCTACCCCCAACACTACTAGCTCATCAAGGTTATTTTCACTATTTAGCCTGTTTTCTCCAATAGGCATTATACCCCTTACAGTTCCATCTGAGAACCCAACCGCAGACTCTCCATCGCCTCGGCAAAACAGGGGCTGGTAGGAAGACAAACCAGGCCCTTGCAAGAGCCCACCCAACATGTATTTGACAGCACTCTCACCACCAAGCATGTTTGAAATCCGAATTCTGTGTCTTGCAGCCAGCTAACTATACATTGCCTTGGTCATATTTCTCTAGCTTATTTACTGCATGAGCATATCATAAATAACAGTATCAAAAACACTAGTAATGCCAAGATAGATTAAATTTACTGCTTCCTCTCTCTCCAAAAGACATTTTAACCTATCAAAGAAAGAAATAATATTGGCACAACACAACTTATTGATTATTATTCATATCAGTTTGATCTTTCAAGTACTTACATGTATTTGTAATTTTTATTCCAGAATTTATCTGGAAATTGGAGTTAGTTGATTGGTCTAGAACCGCCCATCCACCCCTTCTCTTCCTCCTCTTTCCAACTAAAAATAGGTACCACATCTGTTTTCTCAGTGCTTTCCCTGTCTCCCAAGCTCGCAGTCAATGCAAGCAGGTTTGATTTTCAAACAATTTGAAACCATTTTAATTTGGGGTTCCATAAAACTTTGGCTGAGACAACATCCTGCCTCTTCATTGCTGCTGTGAATGCTATTACTGGAGAAGGGCAATAGCTCTTTAATAGTGTAAATTACAGACATGTCTCCCTACAAATATTATGTCCAAATAGCTCAGACTCAGAAGCAAACAAACAAGCCCCTGTTGAAATTAAGGCTGGTTGTATAAAGTCTAGAACTTTGCACTTCACAACAGTAAAAAAATAACAGGAATATGCTAAAATAATCAGTAAATATTCTGTATATCTTTTATGTAAGGGTCTATCAGACATCCTAGCTTAAGAAAACTGAAAGAAAGAAGACTGGAAACCAAAAGTGAAAAAGTTTAATATATTACAATACTATGTTTACGCTCATGAAGGTCATAAAAAAGGCACGGGTACTATATAATTTATATAAAGGTTTTGGGTTTTTTTTCTCTCATTTCTAAAGGAAAGCTCTTGAATAGGCAGATACTTCTACTCGCTACGTTCCGAAAAGTAGACCACAGCGTAGCCTGGGAAAGGAGAGCCTTGGCTGAAATCGAAGACAAGAAAAAAATCCGTATCTCATAACAGATGTCTAGTCTTTGACATTTTAAATATTCTTTCTTCATGCTTGCTGATTCATTTCTTGACTCTCTCTTTCCTGGAAGCCTGAGCTGCTCAGTGTCGCACCCTTCACTTGTGTATCTTTTGAACAAGAACATAATTTCTACCCAGTGCTGACAACTTGTAATCTTTCTCCCAAGAATTCATACTGAGAGACTCTGATCTTGCGGTATATCCAAGATTGAAAGAATCTGCTTTTGGTTTTTGCTTAATAAGCTAATATCTATAAACAACTCTGGTACATGAGGTTGCACTGAAGTACTGAAATCCATTTTTTTTTAACTCCTCTTTCTTCTCGGTGCGATTCTTTATTTTTTTATCCTTTATTTAAGAATTATTTATTATTTATTTAAGGTTCCCTACCTGGAACCCTGTTTTACAAAGCTGGTTGAACCCACAGAACTCAAACAGGGTTACGTTGCTTCCTCTAATCACTTCTAGCAGCTGTGCTTCACCTCCTCTCAGGAGAAAGTCTCCTGGAGTTATTTTGCTTTTCCTTCTTCCTCATTCTTTCCCCAGGGATGGGTTCAGAAATGAAGGGCTGACCTACAGAAACTCTGGACTTATATTGTCAGCAGTTTTCAAGCCTGAAGAGTTGTTAAAAAATTCCTCATCATTCAGACATGGCCATACCTAAAGTCATGACGATAGAGGCAACGACTCAGCACCTTGGAGTTTTACTCATATAAAATAATCCTCACTTATTAGACTGGGGAAAAATCTATGTAAAGTACGTCTCATGTATTAGACCACCACGATGCCATGTCATACCTCTGCACAAGATGAAGTCTAAGAAAAAAAAATATTTATATATCCTGAGAGTACAGTGGATATGCAAAAGAGCAAATAAAATCATATAAAAATAATGGTTTGTTCAAGTTTGTTTAGTTGCTTTTCTATTAACAAGAAAGCCTTTGGTGGCTGTAATTTTACTGCACTGGCTGTTGCCCTTATATAATATTAGAACAGAAGTTCTCAAATGCTTTTCTCACAGGGCAGTGATATACAGAGTTCACTACTTCCATTTGCAGTCACACGAGATCCACCTCTGCCCCACAGAACCCCATGAGATACCATCCAGTACACACTTAGTGTCTGGGGCAGCGCCTGTGGTCAGCTGTCTGAAGGTCACCAACAACTGTTCTGCAGACCAGTGATTCCAAATCCCTTCAAGGAACAAATATTTAGAGCATCCATGTGTGCAAAGATGTTTTCTTACTACATTTTTCAAACCCACAGAATAGCCTTCAGAGAGACATAAAGGTGGCAAAAGGGCTCCAGAAAACACCATTTCAACTGCACTATTCCTTTTAAGCTCTGCAAAACTCAAACATGCCTGCTCATACAAACTCATACATGCTCAGAAATGTCATCCATCACAGTTTGCCTGGGCAACACAAACCTGGGAACAGAACTATGAGCACACTAGAGAGTCATTCACTTTTGACCTTTCCTGTTTAGAAAAGGGCAAACAACTTCTGGTTCTGCTCCATTAGGAAAAAACCATCACGAGGAACCCTGCAGCTCTGTTAGGACACTTCAGAGGTGCCCCCAAGCCCTGTTCCTCCACAGAGGGATGGTGGCACAGTGCCATGCACAGAAAAAACCCACCCACAAGTGCAGAGAGACCAAACCACACGTGGGTTTCTCTAGCTTTGTCTATTGCATCTGCAAACCCCGAGGTTTCATAATCCTCTCTCCCAGCTGATTATCCGACCAACAACAGAAGTGCAAGTTTACATTAAAGCCACTCACTCCTCCAGTCAAGGCATTGGGCCCCTTCCACCCCGCTGACCATTTTCACAGGACTTGCAGGAACTGCAAATCTTCGTGACTGCTGACTTGGCTGCTCATCTCAACCCATGGAAACAGCATTTTGGGACCGTACAAGCCCAGCCAGAGCCGGGCCGAGAAGGTGGCGCTGGGCTCAGGAGAGGAGGCTGCAGTGACGATGCAGTGGGCAGGGAAGGGCTCCTTGCAAAATATATCTGTTTATAAGCCAAGTACTCTCTAAATAAGCTCTTTTTAGAAGAGTACTGACAACAATTAAACATCTCCAAAATTGGTTTAATTTTATTACAGTTCTAAGAACATCTTGGTTCTAACAAACTTATTTATTCTATCTAGCCTTTGAACTTTTTTTCTCCTCTCTGCAAGAACTCATATGTAATTTATTTTTGGCAGAGAAAAGGGTGGATAATGGGGGTTGTCTAATTCTTATATAATCCTCTTACTAAAAAGGAAGAGGTTTTAAGGGAAAAAGTAAATATTGTAAATGATTTATAGTCTGAGACTACACACAAAATATTACTAGTACTCTGGCAGTTTGGTTGCATATTGGTAATTGGTTTAAAACCAACTGTAGAATAACTTAAAAATACATTACATATATAAAATCCGTAGCAGGATTCTATCAAATAAGAAAGTTTAACCTGTGCTTTCTAGAAGGCACTGAAGGACACCTTTGTGACACTCAGCTAGGAGGTACTGTTCATGGTCTAACTCTGAAAGAAGCTTGCCAAGCCTACATCCAACAACTACTGCAGGACAGCACGACCTAGTGCTACAGGGAAGTCAATTATTTAATAAATGTTTGAAGCGGTGAAGTTTATAATACAAGATCTTGCATCCTTCCCTGTCAGCACTTCATACCTTCATGTATCAAAAAAATTAAAAAAATAAAAAAATCATTAGGGCACCACTTCTCAGAGTAGCAGCCTGAAGAGATCTGTAGACCAGAAGTTTAAGATTAATTAGGAATACAATAGGTGTTCCAGAGACTGACCCACTTCTGCACAGGTTATTTTGTTAATTTTTCTAACTGCATTCTTTCCAATAATGCAGAATCTAGAAGCAGAAGGAGACACCTGTAAATATACGGCACATTAGCAAAAGTCTGGTGTATTTGGAAGGAGTTGGTAGAAGTTAAACGACTATGAAAAGTCATCGAATGCATGTATAAAGCACATACAACTTCAGATAGCTGCATGCAACAGGTCAGTGTTATAATCTCAACTAAAGCAGCAGCTATGGGAATATTTATAAAAACTTCTAGAAGCACACAGAAAGAACTTCTTTGCTGTGAGGGTGGTGAGAGCCTGGCCCAGGTTGCCCAGAGAAGCTGTGGCTGCCCCATCCCTGGAGGGGTTCAAGGCCAGGTTGGAGGGGGCTTGGAGCAACCTGGTCTGGTGGGAGGTGTCCCTGCCCAGGGCAGGGGGGTGGAACTCGATGGGCTTTAAGGTCCCTTTCAACTCTAGCCATTCTGTGATTCTATGATCTCTGAACTTATTAAACTGACGCCCATTGAGGATGTGGCCTAATCCAGTGACGAGCGATGGGGACAGTTTCACACCCACCGCAGTGACACATTCCACGTGCAAAACATCAGCCACACCAATTTCCACACAGGTGAGACCAGAGCTCCTGCTCCCATCGCCTGGGATTGGACGTAACCCCCAGGCAGGGTTTGTAGTAACCAAAAGGTAAACACGTCTAGGCAGAGTTTGCCTTCGCCGTCCCACTGCCAAGTCTCAGCGCCGTGTGTTGGCCAAACCCCGCTGCACTAAACAAGCATTGCCCAACACCTCTCGCCCAGCCTCCGGGCTGGGATCCTCTCACCCACGTCAGGAGACAGAACCAGGGACTCAGAACGACTGCCGGGCACTTGTGCCTTTGGAGACGAGCCTGAAGATACCGTCTCCTTCTTGCCAGCTGCTGAATTCAGGCGACTTTCTTTGTTAAAGACTTCTCAGATGTGATTTCAGGTAAGATCAAAACTGCATTTGTCTTTACCATGGAAGGGGGGTAATCAAAAGCAGAAAGCATAGTTATTGAGTAAATCTTTTTTATCGTGAGCTCTAACAGGTTTTTTCTACAAAAGCATCTAAAATAACATGGCATCCTGAGATGTACCATTATTCACTTCAATTAAAAAATACTAGGTGCTTTATGACCATCAGTGTTGCTCAATACCTACCTGGCAGAGTTCAGAAGCTTTTGGCATACTGACCTCTTCGACTTGAAGCTCCACCAGAGATAATATATGTGAAACATAAATAATTCTTCTGGTTTTTAGCAGGTCTTTGTATCCCATAATTATCTTCTCCTCTGTGAAACTGTAGAGCATTACTTCTACCTAATGGGTCATTTTCTTCAGGGCAAGAGGGAAATGACCTACTAGATATAAAGCAATAGTGTCTGCATGCTTCTTTTTCTGTGTCAAAGGAAGGATCAGGAGGACACTTAGCAATGGTGGCTCTGAGTGCAGCAGCCACCGCATTAATTATTAATGACAGCACTGATGGCAGAGGAATTAGCTGAAGCAGTAACTGGGCAATAATCCCTGTGGTGCCTGCCACTGGATTCAGTCAGGTTACACTTACCAGTTTATCACTCTACAAATCAAATAAACTATCTTTCAGCCTTGACACTTCTACGATACTACTTTTTTGTCTCTGTTATTCAGCAGTATGTATCTCTGAAATCAATCTGCATTCGTGCCCCAACAAGGGCAAAACATGACTGACTCCCAGCTGGCATGGAAAGGGGAAAGCAAACAAAACCTTCATTGGTTATTCAAAAGGAGGAAGGGAAATCAGATTGCTTTTTGATAAAGAACAAAACAAATAATAAATTACATGAGAAACAGCACGCAAATGTTTCCGTCACATGCAACACCTTTTATTTTGGCCCTGCCTGCGGGAAGCAATGAAGGGCTTTCCACGCGCCCTGGCCACACGCTTCCCACCGGCTCCGGAGCAGGTCCCCTGCTGCAGGGCCCCGGGACGGGGAGACAGGGCTCCCCGTGACACCCACCCGCGCCCCCGCAGCCAGCAAACACCCAGAGACCTGAAAACGCCAGCGCAGACGGGGCTACAGCTGACGGATCACTCCAGCTTTTAACTGGAACCAGTCAGCCAAATCTTCTCCCTACGTGGGCAGCCAGAGTGAAGGAGTCACACGTGCCTTATCAAGTATTTTCCTCCAGCACTTGCCCTCCTTTCAGAAGCCAACCAGCCCGCTTTTACTTCATTTTTCCTCAAATAATCTATCAATAACGTTGTCTGGCTGGGAGCAGACGTGCCTCTCTCCAGTTTGGAAGTAAAGGGACACAAGGCTAAAGCGGCAGCCAAGAAGCTGTTGGACCATCAATTTTACGTGTAATTAAAACTAAGCATTACAGTCATCGTGGGGGACTTCTCCAGCTCAGAAACTCTACTCTAGCTTACTGCCCTCCCTCCAAATAGCCTCGGAAGGGAAACAAAGACCTTCAACCTTTTTTGGGGTGAAAATATGTTTAGTAAAGAATGATTTGCCAGTTATCCCGGTAATAGCAGAAGCTAGAGATGCCTTACCTAGTGGAGCATGCTCTATTCACTTCTCCCACATATTGTGTTCATTTGTGTAACCTCCCAACTCTTCAGCACTTACTACAGAGACAGTGAGAATAAAAGCTGTATGTGAATGCCAGTCCTCGCTTCCAGGAGAACTTCCAAATTGTAAGAAACGGACGATTTGATTTTTAAAAGCATGAACATTGTGGGGAACACCTGCAGCCAGATCTCCCCTAGTGAGCAAGGCACCATGTAAGCATTGTCACCCTCTTGGGGCCAGAGCATCCTGCATTCCTGGTTGCACCTCCAGCTTCTCCAGACTGCCTAGCTCATAGCCTTGTGCCAGAAATCTCCATGTGGTCCATAAAACAAAAAGCAAAAGCAGCACCTTCTCAAGTCATACATGCCTGCCCCTTCTTTGGGTCCATCTCACACCTGACCAAGCGTTTTGCTGCTGGCTCTGCTGGACACACAGGCAGCCTGGGGCACTCCTTTCACAGGTGGCACCCCCACAGCCCCTCTCACCCCCAAAGCAACGCGCTGAGGCTGCCTGGGTGAAAGAGAAGGCTGATTTCCAGCCTGCCCACTTTCCTCCCTCCTCCTCCTCCTCCCGTCTCTCTGGTGCCCCTGTTCAAACAGGACCAGGCAGATGTGGTGATGTAATTTAACAAGCAAAACCCAACACGGGAGCTGGCAGCGGCTGACACCCACCCACGGTGCTCACGTGCGCATGGGTTTGTCATTTTGCTCCTAAAGAGCCGCTTCCCTGTTTGCCGTCCGGGCTCTGGTGGCAATGCCTGCGAGAGGCAGGGGTGCTGGGCAGCGGCTCAGCCCCGACAGACACACGTGGACCGGGACGTGGGCAGAGCTTCATCCCGCTGCCACCCGGGGCTCTCAGCGCAGCCACGTCACGAACGGACCTCCGCCTCTGTCCCACCTGGCCACCAGCCCATCTCCTGCCACCACAGCCAGGCTCTCTCTCACGTCCTGGGCCACCTCCGCAGGAGCCTGTCGCCAGGCTGGGTGTGTTCTGGCGGGCTGCCTGGGGACAGCCAGGAGAGCTGGCGGGGGAAAGGGAAATACGGAGTCCTTGAGTTTATTCGGAGAGAATCTCCTACGCTTTCACGATCAGTGTAGGAAAAGTCCCACCTACTTCGCCTGCTTGCTATTCTTTTTAAACACAATTTGAAAAAAAATAAAAATAAAAATCAATCTGCCATACTCACGACCTTCCGTTCCTGTCTGTGGTGAGGCACGTCAGCCACGAAGCACTCTCACACGGTGCTTCTGGAGCGAAGAGCAAAACGGTGTAGCCTTCTCCTGCCCCGTGCCCGTAGATGACACAGCCAGCCCGGGACGGGCAGGCTCCCCGTGGACACCGGCACCCTGTCACCCCCGTGGAGCCGGCTCCTCCTCGGCACTCTCCCACGGGCACCGCAGCGCACACCCTGGGTGTGGGGCTGAAACGGGAGGGAAGGAACCCCAAAATAATTCCTAGGTCTGTTAATCACCTGCTCTGTCCTTGTCCTGCCTTTGCACACCCCCCCGGCTGCCCTAAGGCTCTCATCCAGGCAACACCCCAGGGCTGATGGCAGGGACTCCAGCCTTGACAATCCTGAGCACTTCTTACTTTTCTGGACCTGGAAGCTTTTTGAAATGCTTCTAGAAAAGGGGGAAGAATAATTCAGTTGGCACCAGAAGGACCTGGGAGGCAGGCATCCCACTGAATTCAGAGAGCGGAGGGATGGGAGCAGCCATCCCCTGTCATTCTCTACAGATGTGCCTTGGGGCAAATACCTTGATCCCTTTCCAAAGCTCATGTTGGAAACACCTCCTGGGTGACCTCCTCTCCCCCCTCCCTAATGGGCCTGCCCTGTCTTGTTCTGCCAACAGCAGTTTCTTGACTGCCTGGGCAGCATCTCCATATTGGACTGAGGCAAGCTTGGAGGGTCACTGTAGGATGCAGGTTTCCTTGGCGAGCTCCTAGGTAATTTGCCTACAAAAGTTACTGACAACAGAGAGCTGCTCTGCAGGACAATGGCTAAGGAGATATCTTTTGACAGACTCAATGGGAGGCAGGTTTCCAGCAGCTTAAGCCTGATTCCAGCACCTTGTTTAGGTTATTCCAAGAGCCTTTCTCAGGTGGCTTCTAGATGAATAGAGGACACTTGCTACATGAGGAGCACGGCCTTGTGCCAGGTGGGCAGGAAGGACAGGACAGGAAGAGGCTTATAATCTTCCAATGAGCAAAAGTGAAAAAAGGCTGGTAATTGCTAGCACTTCCCACACTTCCCAGCTGTTGGTAATTTATATGCACTCTGATACGCTGAACTGCATCTAGAACCTAGCTCAAGAAAGATCAGCCCTTGGGAGATGGAGTCCAACTGGTGGTGATGACAGTGGTGCTCATGCACCATTGTACCTTCACGTTGCCCTTTATGTAGTCCAGTTTCAAAGGAAAATATGCCTGATAGTTCAGTCCAAACTCTTTATAATGTTTGCGCTGCTCTGTCACGTAAAATGCTGCTTGTGAGACAGACTTGGCTTTTTAACAATTTTGTGGCCTGCTCACGTAGCGCAGGTTTGTTTCTGCCGTTTGGCTCAGCTCTGGTGAGGCAGCAGAAGAGGCTGCTGCTGGCGAGGGGGTCACGGTCACTGGCTGCTGCCATGGACCCACAGGAGGTCTCCCTATCACAGAGAGACGTTAACTCCTACTTTTTATGGGTACATTCTCTGTTCACCACCTCCAGGTCCTAAGAGCCAAAGTGTCCTGGTTTATACAACAGTAAATATGTTTTTTCTTTTACCAGAATTAGAACATTTGGTATTTTCTTCGTATCTTGCCTCCTAGAGACTCACTTCCCTAGAACCTCTTTTCCTAAAAGCTCAGAAACCCATGTCTTCCGCTTGCCAAACTGAGCAGTGGTGAGCTCTGATTGCAGCCCAGAGGGGGCTTCCAGTGAGGAGGAGAGGTTCACGTGCCAGGGAAACTGAGGCAGTAGCAGCTTCAGCTTGTGCCCCAGGATCTGTGGGTGGAGGAAGCTGGTTGAGACCCTGGCCCAGGTTGCCCAGAGAAGCTGTGGCTGCCCCATCCCTGGAGGGGTTCAAGGCCAGGTTGGAGGGAGCTTGGAGCCACCTGGTCTGGTGGGAGGTGTCCCTGACCACGGCAGGGGGTGGCACTGGGTGGGCTTTAAGGTCCCTTCCAACCCAAACCATTTTATGACTCTATGAGCTCCCGAACACCCCACCGCAAACCCATGGAAGCAAACGCTTGAGCTTTTGACCTGCCAGTATATAGACCGATAAGCACTGGGGAAGACTTTCTGCCCAGTTTCACAAGCTGCATGACGAGCACCACTGGGTAACATTTACATTCAAACAAGACACTTACAAGCAGAGCAGGGACAAGCAATATTGAGTTGGGGCAGGAGAAGTGCAAGAAGGATGCCACGTGGATTTGAGACTCACGTTTGCCCAGGAGCGCTCCCCGTACGGGTGCACCAGCAGTACCAGAAGTGCCTTACGGGATCCTACCAGAAACGCGAGGAGACCATGGCACGGGGCTGCCCTTCAAGGGGGGCAGAAGCCACTTCAGAAGCCACTGAAGACGGTGTATGTGACGCCACAACGTCTGCAGGGCTCTGCCTCCACGCGAGAAGATGTGGCAGTTCCACCACCTTACAAACCCAGTCCTCATGTAGGAGACTAGGCTGCCAGCGATGGACCAGAGCTGCCAAGGAGGCCCGTGTCTCCCTCCTGCCACCCCCACCCCTCTCCCTCACAGTCCCACAGCCTTATCTAGGCACATCTTCGGCTGCCCGGCTCCCAGCCGGGCACTAATCTCCACCATACGCAGAAAAAGGCACTAAATTATATCATCTGGGTCAGGCAAGATAACAGACAAGGCTGGGTGTGACACACAAGTGCCACAGCTTCTCCCCACCCCTATGAAAACACACCAAATTAACCAGGTGGCAAAAAATGGAACTCTGCCTGCGGAACAGCCTGGGAATTACTCCAAAGTTATTATTCCTCCCAAAACTGCGTGGCCCAGAAACCAAACAAATAAGCCAGGGAAAGAAATAAGAGGTGTGCAGTATAGTTTTTCAACACCTCTAGAGAGAAAGGGGCTAAAAACTGCTGACTTGAGAAACATTTACTATCGATTTACTAACTTTCATTAGCTGTGTCTGCTGTTGCTCCCTCCAAATGAAATGCCTTTTTATAGGCATCTGCCTTGAAAGGGGCTCAAATCTTCAATGTGAAGTGGGGCATTCTAGAACTTGTTTCTGAAATCACAACAGCTTATTAAAGAGCAATTAATTTAGACAGAAGTAATTGCGGTGTGAGGGAAAGAGAGTCTGAACAACTACGTTCAGCTTTTTCCCTCATCTTCGTTTTAAAAATGTGACTGTTGAATATTTTGAGAACAATTTCTGAACATCATTTAAAACAAAAAGGCTACTATTGATCCTTCACTCATTTCTTCCTCTTACTTTTAGAGTTTACGCTATTATTTGATCCACTTTTGTAGGTAAGAACAATTTATAGCTCTTCCCACACTTTCATTTCAGGTGCCTTGAGAGACGACGCTGTTCCCCCGGCTGAAGGAGAGAACATAAATCACGGAAAAGCTGAAGGAAGTCTCAGGCAGCACAGAACAAACACCCGTGTTTCCATCCATCCACTGCTTCAAAGTTAGCCCTTTAAAATGCTTGTGACAAAACAAAAAGCGCAGAACCTGCGCCCTGTTCTTAGGAAATGCATTGGCTAGGTCTGCCTGGGATATCTAAGTGTAGGTGCTCTGTAAAGAAAGAAATTCAAGCCTCGGCATGCACCAGTTCTCTGGATTTGCCAGGAGATGTTTATCAAATCAATCGCACGGGCAATTGGCACACCATAATTTGGTTGTGCACCATACTGTGACTGTACACCATACTCTGACTGTACCTTTTCCTCCCCTCGAGCCGCCCCCCCCAGCCCGACCCCAGGGACCCCCCGCGCCGCAAGGGAGGGAGAACAGCAGGTTTGTCCCGGGCGTCTTCAAGGACAGAGAAGCACTTGCAATTGTTTCGGGGTAACCCCAGGCAGCAGCCAAATAAACGCCGGGGAGAAGTCGAAGCCTCAAAGCAGAGATGCTCTACTGTCAGCTGAGCTTCACATCTGCAAACTCGTTTTTCCCTTCCGAAGGAGCGTGTCGGTGGGACACGCTGCCGCCAGGGCTGCGCGGGCACACGCCTGCGGGGTGAGGACCACACAGCCCACGCCTACAGCAAGTCATCTCTGCTGTAAACAATTGTGTTGTAGGGATTGATTTAAAAAAAAAAAATATAAATCAATGTTACGAACAGACCTCCTCCCCAGGAGAGTTTACTGAAATGCAATACATGCAGCTCCTTGGCAGTAAAGAGTGCATTTCAGAAGATTTTTTTTATGTGCTTGGATTTAAACATGTTGCTGGACTAAATAAGTCAAGTAAAAGCTGTCAAGACTGGGAAGGCACCGTTAGCACCAGAAAAAGCCCTGAAGCTCACAGAAGTCACCACATTTAAATTGTTTTCACACTTGGAGAAACCAGTCGGGTTTTTTCATGTATGAAAGACACAGAATATCCTTCCCTAAAACAAACATTTATTCAGAGAAGAGATTTAAAATTTAAAAAAAAAAATCTGATTAAAAAAAAAAAGAAGTCTTTCAATTAATTTAGTAACACACCTAAATCCTTCATCAGAATGGGTGCAATGGGACACATGCATTATTAATACACATCCAAAGCAAAGAGAAAATAACTGTTAGCACCTCGCAATGTATTTCCGAGATTTAAGACCTGAAATTTATTCCTCCGGGACACTCTGGTTCTACAAAATCGCAGATATTCAATTTACTCCCTGGCACAGTGGCTCCATGGAAATTGCTGTCACTTTCCAGGGCGACCCTCTGCCTGCTTTAAAAAAACAGCTCTCTTAAAAAAAAAAAAAAAAAAATTAAAACAAAAGGAAAGAGGAAAAGAAAGAAATGGAGTATTATTTCAGGGAGAGTTTGCCATGGGTATTACTCACTAACCACGTTTTCTCAAAATAAATAATGGGCAATGAAGGAGAGGAAAAGAGAAGAGAGGAGAAAATAAAAAAAAAAAGTTCAATAATGCCTTTTTGCATGTGCATACGTATGTGTATGTAAAATGTACAAAGTGCCACCACTAGAAGACACGTAAGTTCACACAAATCATAAAATAGAATTGATTATAATTTTGGAAAAATAATTCTAAAAGCACACCACTACAACCAAATGAACTTTCCAGACCCTGAAAAGCAATGAAATTTTCATCATTTCCCCACGGTGAGTGTCTGCAGAGACCACTGCTGCTCCCAAACCTCCCCCCTCCCTGAAACCACACTTTTTGAAGTCGGAAAAGCCAGAGAAAAATGCGTGGAGAGAAACCCCTCTCCCCACCCCCTGCTCTCTGCTGTGGGTCACTAACGCAGGAGCAGGATTTTCATCATTTGTCCCGGCTGAAATATTCCTTTCTCCCAGCCCGGAGAGCCCCGTCCCAGGCACAGGCACAGACGGGAAGGGGCTGGAGAACCTCCGCCGGCTGGAGAGGACAACCCCGTTTATTGGCATCCCTTTATTGACATGTTGGTCTTGATAAGATCTTTATTGGCATCTTCCCGTACGGCAAGAGAGGAAAATAAAATCATTACTGCTTTCTATTGAAGGAATAAGCTTTTCAACAGCTTGATTATAAAAATTTCCTGTGAGCTTCTCACACTTCCACAATTCTTATCTTAATAGTTTTCCATAAATATTTTTTTTTAATTTCCTAACCTCCATTGGGAAAATTACCTTCAATTCGGACCAAAAAAAACCCACAAAACCATACACATTACATTTGAGTGACTATAAGATATAATTCTGCATTAAAAACCAGAGTATCAGTCAGTTTGTGTTTTTTCCAGCGCACAGCCCGACGACAGGACGAATGATTTGTGCAGAAATAGCAGCAACAGTAATTCAACAAATGGGTGTTCTGGTGCAGTGACAAAATTAGGTCCCTCGGTCTTGCTTGAACACGACGGCAGCTTAGAGCTTCCCAGAGCCGAGTACCAGCGGGAGCTCTGGGTGCACAACAGACTGAACTCAGAATCTCAGTTAAGTGTTTTGCTCCAAAATAAAATTAAAAAATGTATACCTTTTCAAGTGATTTTATCCAATGAGAATCACTCCCTCGTGGCAGCGTAAGTTTGCCAGCGGCCCGAAGTCAAATCCCCAGTCACGAGCACAGGACCCTCTCAAGCTGGTGAGCAGCAGCTGCAGAGGAACCTTCTCAGAAGGGCTTGGGCATTCCAGAACGGAACCCTGACAAAAAATCATGGGCTTTGCAATCCTGTCGCTACCCGGGAATACTCTATGCCCGCCGAGGTTCATATGTAGTGCCAAAATAGCTGCTTTTCTAATGATAAATTTGAGCAGGTCAGGAGACAACTGGATCTTTAAATTTAAACTTGTTTAGAGAAACTCTCCTCAGAAAACAGACTGAACAGAACCACGGGGCGTGTTCATCCGTCAACAGCCACAGTTACTGGTGCCCTCCAGCTCTTAGCTATGCAATTTGCAGCAGCTTCTTTTACGTTTTTAAAAGTTATTTTTGAAAGCAGGGTGAAAGAGAGAACTGCACACGCTTGCCCTAACGCCCTGCGTTCGGACACATCTTTCCAGGAGTCACTTATTTGTCATTTTACTTAGTCAAATTATTTACACAGTACAGCTAATAGATCTCTTAGTAACACAGCCAGCCCTATAAATCATCGAGGCATTAGAAAGAAGCGGGGCCGTTAACGTCTGAGGAGCGCTACAGCAATATCTGGGTTTTATTCCCTGCCCAGAGGTTTCCCCACATGCGCGGTGCCGCTCTGAGGGAGAGCTCTCTGCTCCAGCCCCGCACCGGCTGCGCTTCGCACGATGGGCAAACTGGTACCGGTCATTCGCACCGGGGCAAGACTTCTCTAACAGTCCTTCAAGACTCCTCTCATGAGTTCTTGATTAAAACGGGCTATGAAGATGATATTCGTAAGATCAGTCTTAAATTCTCTCTTTTGATATTTCAACTGGCTGGTGCCTGCTCTTTCTTTAAAACCCAGGCAACTACGTCTGCTGAACGCGCTCTTCCGAAGGCTTCCGTTTGATCTTTCTGCAGGTAATCTTTTCAGAAAAAAATCATTGCTAAATCACTAAAAGAAGTGTTTTGAAAACAAAGTGCACGTAATGATTCATGGTATTTTACAAAGCACGTGAAAGTTACACACCAGGCTTGAATATTTAAGCCCTCTCCGCACACGCATGCATTATGACATATATATATATATATAACATCTCTACGGCGAGTGCACGCCACGGTCCTGGGCTCGGTCACGGAACAGGGGTTGACTGGGATCGAAATACAGGATTAGGGTCAAAGTACAGATCGCGCCATCTATTTGCCACTTGGACTAAAGGAAAAGTTCCGCGTACACTCAATGGGCAGACTCTCCATCTTCTCAAGAAACAGCCGGCCAGACCCTGGCACTGCCGGAGGAAGGCGCAGACCCCCCGCTGATGCTCCCGCGTCCCCCTCAGAGCCCCCACGCTGGCCTCCCCCAGCAGTCACACCCCTTTCGAAAAACGTATGTTGAGGCAATTACCGGTCTCCCGGCGGTTTCAGGCAGAGAACTAGCATAACCAGCAGTTAACCAGCAGCTGAAGAAGCGTTGCTTTTTATTTTACACCCCGACAATTTACTGGCACCTGCGTAAAGCGCCTCATTTTGTGGGCACACGCGTGCCGTCGTAAGAAACGGGGAGAACTGCTTGCCCAGAAGAGAACTTCATCTTGTGGGTGAGGTTTTGCCTGCGGGGAGCTTTATAGTGCAGCTTTTTCAAAGCCTCTGGCTTTTGAACAGGCCAGTCTCCAAGTGCCAGACCCGAGAAACAGCCAGTCACAGGTTTGCTCACACCAGGCAAAAGGAGAGTCCGTGGCATTCCCCGGCCGGCCCACGCCAGCAGACCCAAACGTGCGCTGAGGGACATTTCAGACAATATTGGGCAGAAGAGAGAAAAAAAGCCAATAAATGAAAAGATAGAGTGACTGCTTGAGACACATCCAAGCAGCAGATTGTGCTCGCTCTTTGTGTGGGGCTGTGTTGGTATCCGTCACCGTGTCCCCTGCCCAAACACCACAGCAGCGATGTGAAACTGTTACCAAAGCCAACCCGCTCCGGGCTGAAGGGGTGGGGAACCCCCTCACCCCTGAATCCCCTCGGAATACTTCCGAAGAAGGATCGATTAAATTTTTTCCGGGGAAAAACTGATATGAAACGTACACCCAGCCCGAAGCAGAGCGCGGTCCAGGGACAAGAAGGCTGAGCACCTCCTCCTGCGCCAACGCAGTGGCACGATTCAAGAGCAGGGGGTGAAACCCTCCTGAGCACTCTGCGCCTCAGCCAGCTCCAGGGATTCCCTCCTGGATACCCTCAGCACGGGATTTATCCCCCCTTAGATAAGCGCCCCGGTGAGAAGGGAGAGGGGTCGCAGGATCAGCCCTCTGTGCTCAGGCAGAGCACGAGAAGGGATGCGGAACTCAAAAAAGTACGTTAGAGATGTGAAGGGGATGCTACAAAGGCATTTCGCGCCCTGTTTTATTCCGAGCCTCTTCACCCGCACCGAAGCATCAGGTTTTGGGTTCTGAATTTCCGGAGAAACGGCAGGTCCGGGT
>VXAK01018992.1:9285-47773 GCA_013399435.1 Arenaria interpres | reverse complement strand
TTTTTTTTTTTTGCGTTGGGAAATCCTGGAATGGTAACTCTTCCCGGCTTTCCTGTGAGAAGTTTTTGGGGCTTTCCAGAATGGAGGTTTTGGGAGTTCGCTGGAAGGATGGGGCATTACCAGTAAGAGACAGAGCGCTGGTTGGATGGAGCGCTGTCCGTTCCGCTTCTCTCGAAATTACTCATTTTAAGAAAAATCCTTTCAGTTTTAGGACGTTCGTCTAATGTGTTCCGGAGANTTTTTTTTTTTTGCGTTGGGAAATCCTGGAATGGTAACTCTTCCCGGCTTTCCTGTGAGAAGTTTTTGGGGCTTTCCAGAATGGAGGTTTTGGGAGTTCGCTGGAAGGATGGGGCATTACCAGTAAGAGACAGAGCGCTGGTTGGATGGAGCGCTGTCCGTTCCGCTTCTCTCGAAATTACTCATTTTAAGAAAAATCCTTTCAGTTTTAGGACGTTCGTCTAATGTGTTCCGGAGAACTCCTTTAGGAATGGCTGAGCGGGTTTCACCGCGATCCTGCGATGTGTCAATGGGCTTCGTGAGCGTGCAGCGTCTCTCGGAGAACGATCTGCTCTCATTCCGTGTTTCCTCAGTTCAAAAAGATTCAGGGTCTGTCCAGTACAGAGAAAGTAAAAATAAAGAAATAAAAGTGACTTTGCAGTTTTCACCTCTTGTCTCCACTTGTTGCTGGAGAAAGCAACTTTTAAGTGGCAGAATCTGTAAGATTGATTTTATTTTAGAGGATTGTTATTTTTATCTTTTGAAGCGTGTTTTTGACGTAGCGTATCCGTGTTGCTTGTGTCGCTGTTGATTTGGAAACAAGCATTGAAGTTCCTTTTTTTTTTGTTTGCACTGGAATCAAGAGGTGACGTGCTATATTGGAAAAAAGTTGTCCTGTAATTGAGTTTCTGCATTTTTTTGTGAACTTCTTTTAAAATATTAAATCTCAGTCCTACAAACTGACAGTTCGCTTGGCGTAGATGTAGTTCGCGGAGAGATTTACAAAGGCAAAGCTCTGTGGAGCTCAGGTGTTCACGTGAGTCGTGAAGATGGTAATAGATTTGCCTTACCTAGTTTTCATATTTAATACATGTAGGATCCGTTTAGCTCTTCAGGTTCGATGTTTTGGGATACTGATAGACATCTGTTGATCGGTGTATGAAAAGGTTAGAAAGTCTGGTTTTCAGGCCATCAGATTTCCCATTGAAATTTGGCGGGCAGCTTGCCACGAGCAGGATTTGGGAATTCAGCTTGTACGGGTAACATATCTCCGGTGCTGTTTGCAGGACAGAGACACGTCACAGCGTGTTGACAAGCAATCCACAGGAGAGAGGAGGCCTTGGTGGCCGGGGAGAGGGGTGGGCACTCAGCTTGGAGGTGGCAGCGAGCGGTGGGGTGGGTGGTGAGGGACCGTGGTTCTGTGGATGGCGCCTGGTCTGACTGCGGCTCTTGCGTCCCAGAGGTTGGGGCGGCTCAGGAAAGATGAGTTCCTTGCTTTCTCCTTAGTTATTCGGAGTTATTAGTTATTCTCTGAGGCTGGGTTTTACTGGAGAGGCCCCCCATGGGTGCTGGGCTGGCTGCGCTCGGTGCTCCCACCCTGGCCAGGGGACGGGAGAGGACATCGGGGTGAGGGCATCCCTCAGCCTCTCCTGGCTGCAGCCCCACGGCTGCTCTGCGTGGGGCTGGGGCTCCTCCCGCCCCGCAGAGATGAGCAGAAACGGGTCCAGGAAGCTGCTGGGATCTTTGCTAATCCTCCAGCCTTCATTTCTAGCTTTGTGTTTTTCCAAAACCTTCCCTTTAAGCGTCATCCCAGCCAGTCTGCCTATAGGCCAGAGTCCAGTTACGAGCTTCCTAATCCCGATACCGTCCTGTGCCCAGTCTCCCTCATTCCCAGCACCAGGCCAGTCACCCGCAGCCTCCAGTTACCCTTTTAGCCCCTTCAGGCTCTTTTGTTATCTTGGTCTTGTCTCTCTGCCCAGCCTCACAGAAGTCATATTTTCTCCGTGTCGTGCAAAGACAAAAGATGGGGGGTCTGAGCAAAGCAAGATGAAGGGAGAAACGAAGTAAAGGGGCAGTGAGATTTGCTCAGAAAGATTGCAAAAATCTTGCAGAAAAGGGTGTAATTGCTGCCTTATCTCGTGTTACGGCCACTAGAGTGGATTTGTGCATTTGCTCACCCTGAAAATTCATTTAAACACACTGTTGCTGTAAAGCTGTGTTCGTGGGCGTTTGTGGAATTTATTGTGTGAAAAATTGATAGTTAGGATGGGATTCAGCTGCAGATTAAGACCCTCGAATATCTACACCTATCTGAGACGCTTGTTTGTCTACAGATGTGCTGGGGGCTACGGTCGGTTTAGGGTCCAGTTCTGGTGGGGTTGTGGTCAGTGGGAGGCCCCGTCGCGGCTTGCAGGGAAGCCCGGGCATCCATCCAGCCCCAGCAGACCCCAAGCGCCTGCGCGGCTGGAGAGCCGTGGGCTTTAACCGCGCCGGCTGAGCCGCCCCTGAGCGTGAGGGAGTTGAGACACCCAAACAGTGCCTTCACCTGGATCCGAGTCCTTCCCTCGGGGTGCAAGTCATTTGGTTTTACAAAGATCCCTTTTAAACCATTTAAAAGGATTACAGGATGTATTTGTTAGTACGGCGTACGCTCTGTGGCATTTAATATGTACTTAACTGCTCCTGTTGTAATCCAGCCTTTTTTAGATCTATCTTTCGGGTTCTGCCACTGCTCCTTGTTCTGTCTCCAGCGAATTCATCTGGTTGTGCAATGGGAAATAGAACAGCTGAGATCCGTGTCAAGTATGAGAATATTCTGAGCCACGACATCGATGAGCTGGTAAGTAATAGCTCTTGGGCTTTCAGAAAATGTTGGTTATTTTTAGATTATGGCAAATAATAGTAATTAAAAGCTGTAATGTTAACATATGATAAGAGCCCAGTTTAAAATCACAGGTTATCCTGGAATGCTGGCTTTATTTGAGGGGGTGCAACAGTTCAGTTTTTTTGAAATCTCTGAAATCTGTGGGTGCTGCCTGTGTGCACGTGCAAACGCTGAGACACAGGAGTTTGTGCCTGTGCACCACGTAGTTCTACACATCTACCATTTGGTCCTAAATGGTATATTACACTTCTAAGCACTCTTTTCTTAAGTAATTTCATTACTACTTCCATTTATATCTTCTTATCAAGAGCAGAAAGCGTTATACGACCTGCAATTTGTTGTGCTAATTGTAGACTTCTTGACTGAAGTTTTATGTTGTCCATTGAATGCAAACGCACAGAGGCACAAAATTCATCCAGGAATAAAAGTGCCTTTGTATTTTACCTATTAATATATCTCGTTTCGCCAACAAAGAATTAACTTTTCTAGATGGCAGCAGAGAAACACTTAACTTTCACAGCTGTAAATCTCCTCCTTTACGGCTTTATCAGCCAGATTTATTACAGTTTGGCAAAAAAGTATCATAATAGTTTACCGATCCATGCCCAAAACCTACCTTCCAACTCTTCATCATGAATTATCAACCATTAAATTAATCTGTCAAGAACACTTTCGTGGGAGAAGGCACTTTCCACAGTTGGATTAGCAGAGGCATTTCTACAAAAATGGGATTTTTCTGGCAGTTTGTCACTAAACGAGAACCCACCATTCTGTTGCAGTCTGAAATCTAGATCTGTTTGCATGAAATACAAGTGATACACAGTGCTTTTCCAAGGGCAACATCAGGAGCCATTGTAGTTCTTCACACTTTGGATCCTTCAGAGCATTGTGCCAGTGGTTTCCAACCGTTCCCGACTGAGACCTATCAGCCCTCACCTGGAAGCAAAATACCTTTAGGGTGAGGGAAGGGCCGTTTGATCTTCAAAACCATCCAGATCATGTTGTGTTTGTTGAGGTTTTGAAGGAAGGAAGGTACTTCTTCATAGATAACTGACCTTCTCCTGAGTGAGGCACCAAAGCTGGGGGAAATACTCGTGGTCGTATTAGAGCAGATAAGTAGCCCCTTTAGTTCGTCATCGTGTTTCTGAGAAAGACAAGTGTTTCCTTTCCTGATCTCTTACACCTGGGGATTGAGAGCTCTTACACTCCGTGGGAAGCGTCCTTTAAGATCTGCCATCTCTGTTCTGCTCCCTCGTCCCCAGGGGCAGTTTCCCAGGGTGTCCCATGGACTAACTCCCTGAAGAGCTGGCGGTTTGCTTTCCTAAAATTGAGGGTCCCGACTTGACTCTTCCCCTGACCCACATCCCATGAGAACTCCACCGGTGTGTGATCACTGCAGCCCAGGCTGCCTCTGATCTCCGATGAGCTCTCTTGTGCCGGTGACCAACAGGCCCAGTATCGCATCCCCTCTGGTGGGGCTGTCTATTACCTGCCTGAAGAAGTTATTCTCGGGGCACTCCAGGAACCTCCTGAATTGCCTACAGCTCACTGTTTGACCTTCCCAGCAGATGTTGGGGTGGTTGAAGTCCCCCAGCAGGACGAGAACCTGCGAGTGCGATGTGTCCTGGAGCTGGAGTGAGAGGGCTTCATTAATAGGCTCCCCTTGATGGGGTGGCCTGTAGTAGACACCAACCGCAAGGTTCCCTTTGTTCCCTCAGTCTCTAATTCTTACCCAGAGGCTTTCAACAATAATATTATCATGAGCTGCCTTTCTTAAAGCCCTTCTGGTTGTAGTAGGTTATCTGGATACAGGCTGAAGAAGAAAGCGAAGGAATTTTTTTGAGTTGGGTTCAGTTTCATCTTGATGACAAGCATGAAAGTAGAAGGAAAAAAAGCCCCAGAGAATATAGCATTGATAAAGGATTATGATCACGCAAAGGGAGGTGGTGGTGATGCTTAGAACATGCTCTGTTAGTGCCTCTGCAAAGTGACTGCCAGGATCTGCTGAGGTGCCTGGGGCGCGTAGTTACTGAGACAAACATTGACAGACATTGTATTTGGTGTCTCTGTAAGATTTAAATATTCCTGCATGTTTTAAAATGTCAAAGAATGAAGTGACTTGATAGACTATGAAGGTTTAAAATGAATAGATTTGTGTTCAGTTCTGGGCTCCCCCATGCAAGAGAAATATGTAACTACTGGAGAGAGTCCAGCAAAGGACCATGAGGGTGATGAAGGGACTGGAGCATCTCTGCTGTGAGGACAGACTGTGGGCTGGGACTGTCCAGCCTGGAGAGGAGAAGGCTCTAGGGGATCTCATTAATGTCTATAAATACCTGAAGGGAGGGTGAAGAGGACAGAGCCGGGCTCTTTCCAGTGGTGCCCAGAGACAGGACAAGGGGCAACGGGCACACCCTGAAACACAGGAGGGTCCTCTGAACACCAGGAAACACTTGGTCACTGTGAGGGTGACCGAGCACTGGCACAGGGTGTCCAGGAGGTTGTGGAGTCTCCATCCTTGGAGATACTCAAAAGGCACCTGGTCCTGGGGAACCAGCTGTGGGTGGCTCTGCTCCAGCAGGGGGTTGGACCAGCTCAGCTCCAGAGGTCCCGGCCCACCTCAGCCCTGCTGTGATTCTGCGTGTTTCTGTGAGTGACTTTAGAACCTGCAGCTGGATTGGGGCTTTCTTTGCCTGTTTGCCAAGGAAAAGCTCAGAACTGTACCCTGACCCTGCTGCACCCGGGGAGGTGTCTTGCAATTTAGTGCAGCTGTAGTGTGCAATGTAGTGCAGAGCAATGTAGCGTTGATGTCTCCGGATGTTAGCGAGAAACCTGGCTCCACTGATCAGAAGTGCTTCCATGTCTAACCACGTATGCTGTCTTACAGGTAAATATGTCTGCAGAGTATCGCGACAGGTGCTGCAAGAATAAAAAACATGAAAATAGCAAGGTGTTTTTCTGCAATGATACTCAGGTAAAATTTAACTTCTCAGATTTTCCTTTAGAGAATAAAAACTCAGGTGGGTTCTTTGTACAGTCCAGTCCCGTCCCTGAATAACATACAGTTATAGAGAGTAATGCTGCCTTTCAATAGTCAAATCATGATATTCAGTGATGTTTCTTTTTAGAATTTGGAATCAAACAACTTGTCATATAAATTGATATTTTAAAAATTAAAATATTAAACAATCCCATATACAAGAAATGTTTTTTTTTTTTCCTACTGTAAAGATTGTTTCATATTTTTAATCCAAAAATATACAGAGAACTTACTTTATTTTGCCAATGGAAGTAAAGATAATTTCCCAGCATCTGTTCTCATTTTTCTTCAGGAACTCAGAGCTGTTCACTTCAGATCTGAGAGCTTTAAAAGTAATAGTTTGGGCAGATCTCGAAAGACTTTCTATCTCTTTTGCACAATTGTCAGCTGTTGCTGCAAATTGTATCACGACTCGGTGAAAGGACTGACTCCAAAACCCATTCACTGCTTTCCTGACTGCATCGGCTGATGCCATGGCAGCTGTGGTTTCTCCCTAACGCCCCTACGCTGCTCTTATTACTACCACAAATTGATATGTTAAATATTTTGAAGAGGTGGCAGGTAGGTCAGATTACTCCTGTTTTATTGGAAAAGGTAGGTCAGATTACTCCTGTTTTATTGGAAAAGATTGGCACTATGAAAACAAAAGAAACTAATGGTAAATGATGGAGCTTTGTTTTAAAAGACAGACTGATATTATAAGGAATGGGCGGTGCGCAGGCGTCTCAGGGCCTGTTTTCCTTGCTCCTTTCCAGGAAGTAGAATCACTACAGACGATGGCGTGCAACATGCTCAGATTCTTCCATAAGCAAAAGATCAGCAGGGAGTTGAGATGGAAGGCGGCGTTAGTCTCCTGCGGGACGTTACAGGTTCTACAGTGCAGGTGTGAACGACTTAGAAAAGAAAAGGTGAGCGTTGGCGATGGGCTCCGGGTTACTGGAAGTAGGTGACTGACTCCTCAGAGCTCCCCAGCACAGACTGCCGTACCCACCTCTGGGGTTCAGTCACCACGGACCTCTCAGACACGGGATGGATTTGCTCTATACACCGCATGTCTTGTCACAGACGTTACGCCCAGTGCAAAGACAGAGTAATGCAATGGTCTGGGAGTCTGTAGTGAAGATACGTATCCTCTGGTTCCGTCCTGAAATACCTGAGTTAATGCTCCAGTACAAGAGAGAGACCGCACTCACGTGAAGAAGGCCTTTAACTTCTCTAGCGTACAAAGTCATAGTTGTTACTTCTCATTGGAGTTCTACCCTGAGATCAGTATTTATTTTGGTGTGTTTCAGCAAACAAATAGTGGGAGCTTCTCTCCTTCGGATAATCCCTCTGATCTTTATTTTAACGGCAATATCTCAGACTCAACAACAATGGTTAGTTAGGAAAATATTTGGATATTTAGTTGTTGGCAGAATCTACTCTTTGATGTCACTCCAATCTAGTGCAATGATCTTCCATAGCAAAGGAAGAGCCTTCTTCTGTGTGTTCTTCTAAGTTATTTATGGAACACAAAACTATTGATCAACATCAAAACTATTGATCAACTCCCCATAGGCACCAAAGGATAGAATTCTCTATGATCAGCTTAAATAATTGGATTGAAGGCTGTATTTCACTAATTATTTTTCCCCGTGAAATGGAGAGACTTCTATAAACTAGGAGCAGATCCTCAAAGTGGTGTCGGTGTCTATATTTTGCTTGGCCACCTGTGATGAATCCATCACCTGGCTTTCCATAAAGATGTCCCAGTACCGTGGTTTAACCCCACCAGCAAGTGGAACCACGCAACCGCTCGCTCACGCCCCACTCTTCCTCCCACAAGGAGGGTGGAGGGGAGAAGAGGGGAAAAAAGGAGGGGAAAGGGAGGAAAAAACCAACCTTGTGAGTTGAGATAAAGGTAGTTTAATAGAAAAAATAACAGAAAAGGAAAAATAACTGTAATAGTAATCTCCCCTCTACTCTGCACTGGTGGGGCCACAACTGGAATACTGCATCCAGTTCTGGGCTCCCCAGTTCAAGAGGGACAGGGAACTGCTGGAGAGAGTCCAGCGTGGGGCAACAGAGATGATGGAGGGATTGGAGCACCTCCCTGATGAGGAAAGGCTGAGAGAGCTGGGGCTCTTTAGCCTGGAGAAGAGAAGGCTGAGGGGAGACCTTCTTAATGCTGACAAGCATCTAAAGGGAGGGTTGAGGGAGGATGGAGCCGGACTCTTTTCAGCGGTTCCCAGTGACAGGACGAGGGGCAACGGGCACAAGCTGGAACATGGGAAGTTCCACTCAAATCTGAGGAAGAACTTCTTTGGGGTGAGGGTGGCAGAGCCCTGGAAGAGGCTGCCCAGGGAGGGTGTGGAGTCCCCTTCTCTGGAGATCTTCAAGCCCCGCCTGGATGCAGTCCTGAGTGATGTGCTCTGGGCAGCCCTGCTTTGGCAGGGGAGTTGGACTGGATGGTCTCTAGAGGTCCCTCCAACTCTGACAACTCCGTGATTCCATTATAAGAATAATAATGCCATGGGTCACCCTCACCGTCCCGAGCAGTGGTCACAGCTCCCCCCAGCCAGCCTCCGTTTCTGTAGTGAGTGGGACGTCCAGGGTGTGGGACATTTCATCGGCTGTCTGTGCTTCTGTGGGAAGCTGAAAAAAGTCCTTGAGTCATATCAATATCACTTAGCAACAACTAAACCCAACAGGTTTTATTGGCATTCTTCTCACAGCAATCACTAGAAAGAAAATTAACTCTTTCCCAGTCAAAACCAGGGCACCCGGTTAAGTCATAGAAGTCAAAAAGTGTCACCCCTGAAACTCCCGCCTTGCCTCCTGGGTGCCTGGTTTTATTTACAGACCAATTAAAGTAATTTGGTAAAAATAATGAACAGTTATTGACGATGGACAAGAATCATGGTCTTCTTGTCTCTGGGTGAGATCCCAGACACGAGGCCACAGCTCCAGCCCCTGGGGACAGGTCTGTCTTGTCCCACCAGACTCAAGGTGCCACATAGGATGTGGCCGTACCTTTTGGAGTTTGGCTCCCAATGTCATTGGCTTTGTTTTGCCAGTCCTTCCAATAGCGGAGGATAAATTCTAAACCAGGGACACGTTCTGAGTTGCACAGGCTGGTTCCAGCTGCCCATGCTAAAGCCACCTCCTGCTGGTGGGGCGGGCAGGGGGCCGCGGGGCTGTGCTCGGAGCGAGGAATCAGAGCGCTGCAGGCCATGGGCCACCACGGCACGTTTCGTGAGTAGCCCGGCTTGCTGCCATGGGAGGCACCTCCGTTATTTACTGAGATGTAAGGGACTCAGCTTGTTTTAGAAGATGTTCTACATGGGAAGAACAAGCACTTCTCAACTGACAGCACAAACTGTTCTTTTTCAGGTGTGCGTGCAGGTGAATACATACAATAAAGAAGATGCAGAAACGGGTGAACAGTCCAAAAAGAAATGTAACCAAGAATTTTGTGAACTGAAAGAAAATATATCTAGCCTTCGATCCTGCTGGAATAAATTTGAAAAAATAATTTCCAGGTGATTCCAGGTGCATCCTGCTCTTTCCTTTCGAAGTGGCATTACTTGGTATCTTTGCATTTAATGTGCATTCTTCGAGTAACTGTGCTCGCTTGTATGAACACTTTCTGCCAGAATCCTGATGGAAAGCTACGGTGCCTTGTTCCTGAGGCGGAATGAACAGAAACGGCTAAACCAGGCTGCCGAAATCCAGGAAGTGGGAGCAAAAGCCCAGCATTTGAGGCAAACGGCTGCAGAAGACTCTGTCCCACCTTCACGCTCTGGAAACTGCTTTGAATTCCCTGCTCTTTGGAGTAACTTTATAATACCGTCACATGAGAGCGATCTACTCACGTCTCCTGCAATTTATAAAACCACCTTAGAAGCTGCAGGTGAAGAAAACATGGAAAAGTAGCCGGTTTCTTTCTATCTGTATAAAACACATCAAGGCCCCAAAGGAACAACGTGCCAGACGAGACTCGGGTCCCTTCAGCTGATGCAGCAAGGCTGTCAGCGTGGGGCATCTAAGGGCTCTGCAAACTGCTTGAGGTTAACTCTTTGAGAACCTTTGGAAGGGAACTGATTTTTGAGCGATGTAGCACGCTTCTGCTGGCTGGGGCAGAGGCAGGACAGACAGAACCACGGAAAGCACAGAGGGAGAGGCCTGAACGAGGGTTTGTTCGGCCGGGCAGCGCGGCCTCACGTCTCTGGTCGTCCTCCGGCCGCTGCAGGAGGAGCTAGAATTCCTTACCTTCGGATTGTGATTTCTTATATGCAATTCTTTTATATAACGTGTTAGACAAACATGACTTCAAATGTGTGAATATTTTCAGAGAATAATATATTGGCATTTAACTAATAAAGTGTTCATATTTAATTTTGGATAAATAGAAGTATTTTTATAGTTGTTTATAACTCTTTTGCAATTTCTTACTTTGATATTATAACTTCTTTGGTAATAAAATATTTGTCTTCTATGGAATCGGGCTGTTGACTTTTTGAGTGTCATTGCTCCTTTTTTAGCGTTGTTTCCCAGCGAGTCATTGAAAGCGCAGCTGCTTGGGAATTCCCATCGCAAAATACCTGTTTCGCGGTTGCTTGTAACCTGGCCAGTTTCGGTGGAGACTTCCATCCCGGGTATCCTCCCTCCTTGGAGTAAATATTTAGGGCAATCTTTTGTTAAGTCAGCCTATTGTTCCCTGGTTCAGAGTGAAGTAGCTGATACTGGTTTATCTGTGCCAAAATAAATTTTCTATGGAACCACTCTGAAGAAGTTTCTTGTTTTCAGAACAAAGACCTGGAAAGCCGGTGGGATGCGCTTCAAAGACGTGCAGGGATCTCCGTGGCTGTGAGGAGATCTGCTGCCCTCAGCCCGGGAGGCCCAGCGAGGAGGACGAGACCGAAGTCCTCCTTGCCCTCCCGGCGAGGAGGAGGGTGAGGGCCGAGCAAGCGTTCTGCTGCGCTTCCCCCCATCCCTTGCGGTGAGGAGACTGCTTGAGGCAGGAGTGGTACCTCCGAAAAACTGCGACTGAGACTCTCACACCTTCTCTTCAGCTTCGGATGGAAGAGACGGAAACTCCCAAAGGTGGGAAAACCCAACCAACCCAACCTGTAACTCTTATATCACGGGAAAGGGAAACAGATCTCCTAATGTCCTCCTGCAGACGGGAGGTGGAGAATGGAACTACTGGTGTAAGGACTTCTCTGGAAACCCCTCCTACTGAAAGAAACCCCTGGAGACTTGGGCATTAAATTTTTCTCTGAAGTGCAGTTGCCTTTTTTGGAAATTCAGGAACAGTTTGAATGCCAGGATTTATTTCCTAATAACCGCTTGGCGAGGAAAAGTCAGTGGAAAGTAAAAGCCAGACACATGGAACAGAACTCAAGTTCAGTCAGCTTAAGTGACTCCAGCAGCTGCCCACAACTTCAGTCCTGAGGCAAATCAAGCAGTTTCAGGCCCATCCTGGGGAGAAGACCAAGGTTAGATCCAGAGCAGAATTTTAAACTGATTATGAAATTGCGGGGTTTTTATGGTTACTTCTCCTAACAAATACCCTGCCTGCCTGATTCTTACTGCCAACTTCCTGAGTCAACCCTTGCACGCAGAGACGAGCTGCTCAACGCGGTGACTTGTGCCCGTTGAGTGGCTCCTTCCATGTGAGAACCTGCTCTGGTCTCTCCTGAAACGACAAGTGTGATGACGTTGAACTGGGATGGAAACTGGGATGGGCACCGCCGTGCCCTCCCCCGGGTGTCACCGCCACGCCTGCCTCCCTGCCTCTTCCAGCGAGGTATTCATTTATTTGGCCACAGCAAAGAAGGGACAGGAGCGGCCCAAACCCATGATTTAGAAATACAGGGGATTTATGAGAAGGCGTCAAGGGAAAATGAGTCGGGCATTTAAATTGCTAGGAAGCCCTTTGGCAGCGTGGCTGCAGGGCAGCGTGAGAAGGCGGAAGGTGAGTGACCCTGTGAGCAGGAGAACGCTGCACGCTCTAACGGCGAGGATGAGTTCCGTGGCTTATACTGAGAAGGAGGAATTTCTGTTCCTCCTTTCTGGAGGAAGCCAGGTCAAGGAAGGCTCCTGGAAAAGATGTTCCAGTATCACTTTCCACCACCCAGGAGGAGCTGACAGCGATGGTTCTGTAGCGAAAGGTGCAGGAGTGACCCTCTCCTGGCTGGGTCTGTGTTTCCTTCCAGGTCGTCTCTGCAGCTTCCTGCTGAGCACAGAAGAGTTGACTTCACGGTGAGTTCCACTCAGCAGCCGCTTGGGTTTTTGTTGGGCCTTTTTTCGTTGCTGGTTTTCTTTTTCCTCTTGCTATCTGATTGGACTTGTGAACTAGAACTGGTGAACTACAACAGCGAGGGAGGGAGCCAGCGGGAGGGATGATGTGGAGACTCAGGAGAGACGACAGGTTTTGCAGACCCTTGGCACAGAAATGAATTTCATCCAGAACAAAGGAGAAACGTATCTGCCTTCCTCCGAAGAGGGTGTGGTGAACAAAAGAGCCCAGTAGGAGGAACCTTCCCCTAAAAAGAGGAAAGAGGAGTATTGTTCTCTACTCACTCATATTTAGCAAAAAAATAAAATAAAATCAGGAACCCAAGCCCTTCTTCGGATTCTGCTCACGTAAGTGAACTTCACAGGAAAAATGCAACTTCTGCTTTCTTTCCTGCTTAATCCTTTCATCAACAAAGCAGAGTTCTAACCTCACAAAGGAAAACAAACCCAGCTCAAGCTCAGGTTATATATTACACCTTACGGCCTTATGAAGAAAAGAATCATTTACTCCAGGTATGACAGTTACAGGCTCTGTATAACCCAAACTCTCCGTGTAGTTGGGAAAAAGAGGAGATACAGAGTTAAATTCGTACAACTAGATCACGCTGATTTACGTATCTGGCACACAGTGTTTTTCAAGGTGACTGAGGAATCCAAATCTCATTTCGCCAGTCAATTAAAGCCCCCGTCCCTTGAGAAGGCTAACTAAGCGGTTCTCCGCCGGCCCCTCGGAGCAGGCAGCGGGTGGTGCTCACACCAGGTCTGGGCGCCAGAGACCGAAGTCAGCACAGTGTGCATGAGGCTGAAATGCTGTTACCTACCCCTATGCTATTTTATTTAAGACAATTTCACATTTAGCTACAAAAACGTGCATCACAGAAAGTTTTATTGGTGTATTGGCTTTATTATTAACAAGTGGCAGATTAGCATTAGGTGGTGATTTACATTTATTAATTAAAACATAACTGACATTTTAAAATAAACGTAATATTCCAAATAAGAAGCAAACAAACCCAGAAATCCTGCAAAAAAATACTGGATGATCACAACCACAAATACTCGATGTACTGAGGGCAAGGCAAACATCATAAATGCAATGCTGACAAAATAATCACCTCAAACACGCGAATGAACACGTCATTTGAAAACGTGGAACATCAATAAATAAAGTTATGAAGGTACAATACTAAGTATCATACGAAGGATGGACACCAAGAGTTAAAAGAATAACATAAGGTAGTTCCGGTAACAGTCACAGGATAGTGAGGACTTTGCAGATCAGACCCAAATCCATTCACACTTCTGCCAGAAACCCAAACACAGATACGGCACTACGGTAAAGCACACACTGATTCAGAACTGAAGTTCAATATTCAGCTATATCAAACCGAATATGGGGTTTGCTGACTCAACAGCTGATGCTCACGTTGGAGAAATACGATTTCCCTATTGATTATTTTTGTAAAGAAGAAACGCTCATTAAGAGAAAATTGGAATAAGCTGTTTTCTGGCAACATGAAATGGAATGGGGTGAACCTGGATCCTCCAGAACCGTGTATTCTGGAATGACGTAACAAAAAAAGAAAACCCAAACCACCAAAATAGCATGGAAGAGTAATCTCTTGTATTGTGCATATTGGAAAGAACATACCAACCCAGTACCTGCTGAATATAGCTACGGAATCTTTTACCTAACATTTCTTCCAGCCAGTCAGGGAACTCAAACCTTGCTCAGCGAGTTAAAAAAACAGCCAACCCGGCAACAAAAGCATCGGGAGTCGGAATGAGCTGTACACAAAAGGCAACAAAACTGCTTTCACCAGAGTCACCAAAACAAACTTCACCGAGGATGATTCTCCGCCGTCACACGGCCCAAGAGCTGTTCGTGCCTCAGCCGAACCGCAAAGAACTGACGTTGCAAATCGCGCTCAGCGAAGGCCCGGTGTTGTCAGCCGGGGTTAAAACACCGGAGAAGGCGCCTTCTCTTCGCCTGTGCCCAAAGCCTGCGCGCTGGCAGACCCCGCAGCACTCGGCCGCCGCCCCTTCGCCGGGCGCGGGCTCACCCCGCCGCCTCGCCTCAGGGGCGACCCGAGCCTCGGCTTCTTTCTTTTCCTTTTTTAACGGGAACGGCGGAACCTCGGTCAGCACCGCAGTCAGACACAGGGGCCCGCGGCAAAACAGAACCTGCCCCAGGGTCGGACACTGGCACAGAAGTCGCCAACGCAACCCCGCAGGAGGAGCGGCACCCCCGCCCACCCCGCTCGCCCGCCACGCAGCTTCAGCCAAACAAGCCCTACGTCCGTGTAACGGATGAGCTGCCACAAAGCACACGAGTGCGCTCACACGCACACCCCACGCACACAGAGAACCGGGAAGGCAGGGGGAAACAGAGTCATCACACCCTCCTGTAATCTTACACGCGAACTGTAAGGAATTTAGGCTTTTAAGTTAAATACCCGTCAGGATGGCACCCAGAGGATGCCACTCGCTCAGCTCAGGCTCAGCAGGGGAGTGTGTCAGCGGTGCCGGTTCAGCCAGGGGGTTTATCTTCATGGCTACCAATGTCTTGATTCTCGAGCCTTTTTGGAACACTCCCCGTTCAGGAGATATATATATATATATCTATCTCTCCATGTTTTTCCCTCCCACAGAATCCAAGGCATAGAGGCGAGGGGGAGGGCTAGGGCAAGAGGGTTCAGACCTAGGTCTTTAATAAATTAAAACTGGGTGTAATATACCTAAAGATTAAAAAAAAAAAAAAAATCACCTCCCTTAACAGTTTGTTTTTGTTTTCTTTAAATGTAACAGATTTGTCTCCCACAGTCAGTTTTGCAGGGGCACTGTGAGAACAAGCGGCTATTTCTAAGAGACATTCCCCCGAGGTGCAGTCCGTGCCGGGGGTCAGTGCTGATAACCCCTGTGCCACACACAGCCCCTGGTCTGGAGCCTCAGAAGAGCTGAGGAGCCTCTGCCCTTCACCAGCAAGACCAGCTGAGGGAGGGGAAGCGTTCCCGCCTCACAGTCCCTCCGCACAGCGCTGAACTGCACAGCCCAGTGTGTTTTCACTGTCTGCTTGTGTTTACTGGAGGCTCAAACGCACATTACCCAGTATTACTATCAGCAGCCATTTGTGTTTCAACAGACCTTCTTCTAAGGCCAACTAAAAAGTTCAGAAAATCTTTTAAAAATTCTTCTTTCAGCTCAGGTTAATGTCCTGTCCGGTCCCTGTACAGATCTCAGACGTGTGAACAGGGTAAAGGATGTGTCACTGTGGGAATTAACTAAATGCTCCAGCGGAAGCAGAGAGTTCACCAACAGCTCAAAAAGCAGGTATTATGGTGACTGTACGGGAGTTGACTGGAAATCGGGGAACGTGCCACCTAACATTCAAAGAAGAAATGGCCAATGTGTTTCCTACCGTTACAGCCATCCTGGTCTGGATTTATTTCCCTACTAAACTTTCCCTTTGTAAAAGGCGGTTTCAATAAATGGTAAAATGCATCTTCCCAGCAGAAACAAGAACTGGCAATTCATGAGTCAGACGAAGGAACTGACGACTCAGCAGATCAAGAACTGCTCAGACCCACTCTGGGCTCGGATCTCTGCTGAGGGGCACTCTGCTTCCCACAATCCACCTCCAGGGCACACTGCCCTAAACCAGGCTTCTCTGTGCAAGGGATGCGGGATTCGGATTGTTAGCCACCGAGACGGATGTGCCAAAATATGGATCCTAGAACCTAAACCACCGAGAACACGATTTGGCTAAGATTTGTCAGCTCTAACTACCATTACCAGTCATCCGTCCCACCAAGCTCAGTAGCCAGCTCAGGCAAATTATAGTAAGACAAGACCACACTGAATGAAGGACAGTTTCGAAAGCCAATTGTGAATAAAAAGTGTAAGACAATTGCACACCGATGAACTAATTCCAAACCATCACTAATTCGTGGCCTGCAGCATGACTACATCAAGACCCTTCAATCTCTTACCCCCCAAGACCGGTACCGGCTCTGGGGACGCTTTTCTTCCATCACGCTTTCTTCAGAACCGGCCCCACTGACAGTGATCCCAGGTGCTGGGAATGTAAACAGTGGCCACAGCCCTGCCACAGCACCACAGCCTATGCGGCATAAGCTACAGAGACGTTACACAAATTGACACCAGTGCTGGTTGGGAGCTGAAAGTAACCATTCCTGACAAAAAGTCTGCTTCTTGTGGGAAAGGCACAATTCAGTTCTTTCCGATTGTTCTGTCACACGTAACTACGAGGGTGCCAGCGCTTCAAAGCCAAACTCCAGACACGTCACTACATTCACCTACAAGTTCAGTGATTTGGCCTGCGAACGGCTTTAATATACTGCATAATTTATGTAAAAACCACCAACACCTGCCAGGGCCTGACCCTTCTTCACACCACGTGGATGTGAAGTCCGTTACTGATTCCCAAAGGCTGCTGTTCAGAGCCCAACATGACAAAAGGTTGCAAACCCCACGCAGGGTAACAACCTAGAAAGCTGTGGAGCAGTCACTCCATGCGTGCTCATCTGTAACTCTGCTATTTGCACAGCAACCAGAATAAAAACCCGTCACTACGTACAACAAGTTCTACTGCTCTAACAACATACATTTTTATGGATTTTTTTTTTTTTTTTGTGTATTGGATACATCAAGAAGGCTGTTTTCAAAATAAGAGCTCAACGTTTCAGTAGGACAAGCATAGGCTTTGGCTCTCCTTCAGGAAAGGAGGGAATAGAAAAAAGGAGCGGGACTTCGGAAACCTTTAAAGAAATAAAGCACAACACTTTTAGATCCGTGGAGCAGAGGAGGAAGACAACAAGTACTTCTGAACAAAGGGAACTTAATAAAATAGGATAGCATATTTTTCCTTATAAATACATAAAAAGATTAACATGTTCTTACTGGAAAACAGAACATGGAAAGCCACAAAAAAAAAAATCTTGCTTTTCTTCTTACATGTGAACAGAATTCTCATATAGTTCTTCAAATTGATTCTTTAAAAAATCCTAGGACGTAACTGGAAAGTCCAGTTTGGATATTACTGTTGGAGAGTTTAAGGGATCCAGAGTTTTTGCACTTTTAACTAGGAATTTGTAAGTTCCTCGTGCTGTTTCCCCTTAGAACACAGTATCTGAGTTACTGTCACATACCAAGGAAATGCCTCCACAGAGAAACTTTTGAAGGCCAAGTTCTTCATGGCTATTTCCCTGTGGGTAAATACTATCCTGCTAAGTGATTTAAATAATCATTTATCTAGTAGGATTTACAAGAAAAATAACATTGAACCACTTCTGCTACCAAAGTTACTTAACACATTTTTACCTTACCTTCAAATATTTCCATCAGAGATTAAAGAGTATTTCATTGAATGGCACAGTTTTAGGTACCTGCTATTTTTACATACAGTATATATATTTGTTTATAAATAACTGCGTAACCAGAAGATTGCACTCAGAAGATGACAATATGATGTTTCAATAGTTTGCAGCATGAGGTGTAGCTGAAGATGTGCTCTAGCTTTCCGTGCAGCAGTACAGAGCAGACACTTCTCATTGCGCATTTTCTTTCTGCTTTTAAGAGCGTGTTCACACAACCATCCTTCGAATCCCACACTCGCAGCAGAACTTGGCCCATTCCACGGGATACCTGGTTCCACACTCGTGGCAGAACTTTGATAACTGGCTAGGAGAATTTCCCTCGCTGCCTTTGGCATTGCCTCCATTGACCGAGGACGGGTGGTCATAACCAATTTTACCGTCAGATCTGAAAAGCCCCAGATAAAGAACACTCTCTGTAACTCAGCTCAGTATAACTTGATGCAAAACATTATAATCCTTGCAGCAAATTACTGCCATTGCTTACACCTCCTATTTAGTGTTATACTTTATAACTCTACCTAGGCTCTCCTACCCATCTCCAGACACCCACCCTTCCCCTCCCTGCAAGAAAACAATAAACCCCAAAATTTTAGGAGCAGGATCAAATATTTGATTCACTACTTTGATTAACTAGCGCTCGAAAACTTAAAACTTAGCTTGTCAAAACAAGAAAGGCTAAAACAGCAATATATTTTTTCTCCATTTCTTTGTGTGCTCAGTGTGCACGCGTCATTCAACTGAACCTCTCAATTCCCATCTGTCCCATTTGTCAGATCATCCACTTTTTTCCCAACAGCTTCTAAGAGGTTTTTAACACTTCTAACACTCTTCTGTGCACATCTGAAACAGCTGATGACAAAGGCGTTCGGTTAGATGATGAATATGCAAAATATATTGAATATCTCAAACACGCCAAATAATGTTGACCACGAGTTACCCATTAACCGCAGAGGACCGCATTTTCCCCAACTTCTTTTGCAGTGAGTACTCCCCTTTACTGAAGGCCCTATTGCTGAAAAAATCCACTAGGTTAGAGCTACCTTGAGTAACCGTCTGAGTTGCTGGTTTTCCTTTTGTTCATTAGAGCACCTGTGCTCATGGTCCTTGACACACTGGGAGGGGTTGATGTCCGTGTTTTTGTCGCACCTCTAAAACAGAATAAACATTTGAAGAATTACAGACAAGAATAGGTATTTACAAATGATATGCATGAAATGAGTTCATCAATCAACACATCAGTTTATGAGAAGTGTAACTTAGTTCCTACCAAGAGCGGGCAGAAGAGCTTTGCCTGCTTTGGACTGGATACGACTTGAATCTTAGAGTGACAAGCAAAACGGACCAGCAGGTCCCTTCCTGTCCATGAGTTTCACCTGCTCTCACACCAAAACACGGGCAGATCCTGCACCGCTGGTGTTTAGTATGTTCTAATGTCTACCTGGACAGCCTACACGTCACCTTTCACGACTGGTAGGGATTTCAGAGAAACAGATAGCGCTGACTGCAGGTCTTCAGGTTTAAAACCATGTAGAAAGGATAACATATTCTCAATACTTTATAGCCAATACGAAGTGAGCCACAAGACTTTTTTCCTCATAGCCACAGACTTTATTTAGGATGCATACTTCTAAGATAATGCTATAGAGCCTCTTTCTTCAAAGCATAAATATTTTATTTGTAAGTATAAATAAAAGGAGGAGAGTAAAGAAAGTCTACCCAGCTGGGCGTGAAAGCCTAATTTTGTTTCTAGCCTTTCACAGCATTCTGAGTAGCACTAAGAAAAAGAGATAGAAAGGGGCATCCTTTTATCATCAGTCACCAAGGATAGAGTTTTTCATCATTGCTCAAAAGAATTACCACTCACTGGGATTTCTTCTTCTTTGGCAATACTTCAGTGACTATCACTTCTTGTGTATAACCCACCAAGTTTTTCTATTCTCATTCTTGAACACCGATGCACAAATGGAATTTAAGTTGGGAGTGGCTCATGGGCAGTAAAAAAACATTAGGGCAAGACTCCATCAAAACAATTAGTCACCAAGAGCCCAATCAGCAACAAAAAAAAAAGAGTGATTTTACTTTTTTTCTTCCCTTCAGATGAACTTAACAGCTCCTTTCACAATTATAAACAACTTAGTCTTGATTTGGTTTTCAGAGTATATATAAGGAAATGCATTCAACTTCATTGCCTTCAACTGCAACACTGACACAACTGAGAAACAATGCAGTAACTCCTGAATTTTAGACTTGTTGCATAAAGCCCTTCTTCATTCATGTTCTGAGCGTAGGCTAAAGATGGCCTTTCAGCTGTCCCCATCACCTACAACACATCAGTGGAAAAGTGATCAAACAAGCACAGAAGTGGAAGACAGGACCTAAATTTAAGATTCAAATTAAATGAAATTATATCTAACTAAAGTATTCAAGTTTAACAAGAATGGCTTCTACATGCAACAGGTAGAGAGGAACCACCAAAGAGTCTGGCTCACTGGGCAGGACACCAGCCTTCTCTGTTAGTTTTCCTGCCTGCCCTCTTTTTTAGCAAGGAGATTCTAAAGATGGTTTTATTAAAAAAAAAAAAAAATAGCCCACAGACTGAGAAGCACTACATAAGTTACATCAAAATTAAAACCTATTAAATGTTATGTCAGTCTTTCAAAATTTACAGAATACTTGAATAAAAGTTCTAAGCATAATCTCAATGACACTGTTTCCAAGTACGCACACCAGCACAGATGCCAAACACTCATCTTGTGTTACCTCCCCCAGCTCGGTCTACACTGAAGAGAGACCTTTTCTAAAAATTGAGTAAAATTCATCGGAGCTCAAGAATAGAAGAAACATACTGGACTGTTCCTTTACTTCTTATGGAAGCTAGAGAAGTACAGAGAGACAAACGCATCTGTAGCCCCAGAAATGGTGTGGATCATCCTGGAGCAGGGGGGATCAGACAACGATGCAAAGAACAGAATTATGTCTCAATTCCTGCTTCGACAACTCCAAGTAATTTAAAACAAATTTTTCAAAAGCATTACTGATTTAGTTTTCTCCAATTTTCAACTTGGGACCAACATTACTTTCTCCAAACTAACGGCATTAATTTCTAAAACTGAAGTCTCTTCAGAGTGTAGTTTGAATCAATCATTTTTGAACACAACACTGGGAGTCACAGATATTTAGAAGCAATTACAGGAAAAAGTAGTGGACAATTTTTCGTGTTATTTCAACTGTTCATGTCTCTAAAATATGTGTAATATATCCTCATCCCACTAGCTACTTTGAAAATTCACCTGATGCTTTACTACAAGGTGTATACTGGAGAAATTTTCCAGAAATCAGTGTCTTAAGCCCATGATTGGCATGGTGCCTGGTACAGCATCCAGGCCACCAACGGAACCAGGGGGAAAATAAATCAAACCACTGAAAAGCCCCACTGAAAGTGCACTGTCTGCCCCGTGTATTGAGGGAGGCAGATTCCCATGAACAGATAAAACATAATTCATTAAAGGTTTAACAGGACACCTTAATTCTGAAGAGTTTAAACATAGCTTTTTGCATAATTTCTGTAGATTCCCCCTCCCAAATTAATTTTCCAAAAATACAGAAAAAAAATTATCTATTTTCAGACTAGAAACTTTAATATGAGTCTTATAATTAAGTGCAAAGATTTCTGCCATTTGGATGAGTAAATCAACAGGAGTAGCAGGCATCCACTACCTATACCTTCATCCATCCCAGATCTGCACACATAATTAGCACCAGGTTTCATGTGCATTTGACGACAAATGTTGGAATCGCATCCTTACGTTGCAGTCTGATCTCTGGAGACAGGTTCTGATAAAGTCAGACCTTCTTCATTATCCCAACTTTTGTCACCACATCTTGGTCTCTTCTGCTCTGTCCCACCTCTGCCATTCCTACCTACTTGTCCACTTCTGTTGGTTTTCCTCCCATTTGGTTGAATTGTTTTGTTTGTTTTATTCTTGCAAAGGCACATAGATCCCTGTTCTAAGTTGTATCATATGAGGTATTGATGGAGGCAGCAGATGAGGTTGTGCACCAATACCACCTTGAACTCTTAAAATCTGGACATACCTTTAAAGACATTTATTATCCACTTTCAATTTCACGCAAAATGAGATTGAAGGGGACCTCCCTCCTAAAGCAGCTCACATTGTACACCTAGTTGAATTACCAGTACTTGCAAAATGAAAAACTGAAAGAAATTTGTAAAAGCAGCTTGCCTTTTTCTATTTACCTATTCACAACGTGGTTGGATCTGGCTATACAATACTGAAATATCAAACTTGCTTCCTAGACAGGGTGCTTTCAGACGTTCTTGACAACTATCACTCTCACTCACAGCAGCTCACAGTTCCGTGCAAAATCATAAATAAGTTCCCTATGTCTAATGGCAGGCATGCCAAAGTCCAGCCACCTCTGCCATAAACTGTGCCCATCCATGCTGCCGTGCTGCTCTGAACCATGGCTAGGAGCTGTTTGCGTTTGGCCAGTGCTGCTGGCACGTAACACACCGAATAACCTCCCACAGGGAAGGCAGAGTTAATTCATGAATGATCAAGAGCAGAGCACCCACCCTCCTAAAGGAGTTCTGGAGAAGAAAGATCAAATCCCTGCTCTATGGAGAGGGGCCATTGTAAGCACGTCTAGTAACTCACTATGCCAAATTCTCAACATTTCAGCAATGTATTATAAAATGAAAAGCTGACCTAATTTTGATGGTTCCCAGGATTTATAGCTCTAACTGAACATGCAGAGGAACAACAACAAAAAACTCTGTCTAAAAAGAGTTCCCCCCCTTCTGCTTCTTCAAATAGAAACCCAAGTTCAAATATTCTGGCCCTGTGTCAAAGAGACTTCAGCTCCGGTTACACCACTAAAATAGCAGCAAGAGATTTAGGCACATTTCTACTATTTAAAGCCTTCCATTCCATGTATGTGCCATATAATTCATTACTATTTTCTCTCTTGCAATATGCTTTAAGGTATTGTTTATGAAGAACCAGCCCATTTGAATTTGGCATCTTCCAAATGACATCAAAGTGTTAAATACAATATAGGATCCGTTTAATTTCTAAGAGATTGGAATACCCTTTCTTCCAAACTTAGACCTTAAACTTGCTGAATATTCACAAGTCTTTATATCAGGTAAGTTGGACTTAAAGACTTCACCTCTCCTTACCAAGCCTGCCTTGCTTACATTCCTGGACCACCATAGCTACCTTCCAGAAGCAGGAGATAGGTAAATATTTGACTTTAAGAAAATAAAATTACTTTGTCATAGAACATTTGCCTGTAAGGCAGATATTTGCACAGTATCAGGCTTAAATGCTCACTTCAGCTTTATATAATGCAAATTCAGATTCATCTCAGTTTTACAAAGATAAAAGTGCAATTACTCTTACTCCATAATCAGTCAGTGACAGAATAAATAAAATCTGAGAAAAGTCTTCACCTTTCCTGTCCTACCATGCAGCTGGTTATCTGTTTCGTGCCAGGTACTTATACTAATTATATTAAACACTCTTCTCCCACAGCATTTATATTGAAGAAATACTGGGCAGCAGATGTCTGTCAAGGTCACACTTTTACTATCCCAATGTTTTGGAGGAACATTTCTGCAAGAGAGATAAACCACGCTGGATTGTAATACTTACTTCTTCATAGGCAACAACTCATTTGGTCTTTTGACGGTACTGTCTGTTTGTGTATCAGTGTCATAAAACCTTTGCACATCTCTTCCAGTTCGCAGTGGTGGGCCTAACTTGTCCATCTTACTACTAAAATATACAAAGGGGTACTCATAAGGTGATTGCTAGACTGCCATTTAAGTTATTGAAAAAAATAAATTAACGTACAAATAATTAAATCCTTATATTCCCAAATAATTCCCATTGAATTAAAAAAAACGTACAAACAATCATTATCCAGCAAACAAAAGGGGTTTTCTTACTTTAAGAGGAAAGGACTCCATGGATTAGGTTTCCAATGCATTCTGTTTTATTCTGTTTTAGTCAAAACAAGAAATCCCTTAATGCCAGTTATCCTCACCAGCTGCACAATGTAAGGCATTCAGCATTTTCCTTTTAAGAACAGCTTTCACAATGTCAAACTCATCATATCTAGAAAAGGGGGCTCATAATTACAAGTCACAGTAACTTCATCAAGACGTTAGAAAATAACGGAGCTGTAAGTACAAGCCTCCTTAGCTTCTGAATTTGCAAGAAGGAAAAAAGTTTTCTTTCCTCTTTCACTTTTTATTTTTTTTGGTATGTGCTGAACATTGTGCGCAGAGAGAATAACATGCCTTCCGTTCTCTTTTCTTTTGTGGAGAAAAGAAAAGAACAGAGGAAAGCCTGAAAGAAAAACAATTTTGTTATAATATCACCCCCCCCTCAGCTCCCATATAGACAGTATACACACAGGCAATACTTTAATACTTTTTTACTATGATGGGTAACATTTCCAAACCAAAAAGAATAAACCCCAAATCAAATGTTAAAAATATTAAATGAAACCCTTACAAAATAAAACGCATCACCATCCCTCCCTCCCACAAATCATCATAAGGAGAATTGTAGCTTCTGGGAAATCACAACTTGTATTAGGAAAATTAGGTCTTCAAGTAAAGTTCCACGTTTTTAATCACCCTAATCTATAGAGTACAACCTGCAAAAAGCCCATTGTATCCCCACCTCAATTATGTAACACAAGTTTCTTCTTATTCTCAAGAAAAGCCTAGTAACTTAAGCCCTCATTGGAAAATTATGACACCTGGAGTATTTCTAGTGATCTTTCTGAAATTCCAGAACTCTGAAGAAACAAACCAAGCCAGACTGATGGAAATGGGTGGGTAGCTGAACCTCAGCTGTTTCCCACCCCTAAAGGGATGTCATCAGGAAAAACCAACCAAGCAAACCCAAAAAAACACAGCCTCAGACTGAGAGAAATTTTTTCTTAAAATTACTGTGCAGTTTTCTGATTCTTGCCATACAACCTTAATAAACCACAGTGCCTGGAAAATTACTACACAGCTAATTGCTGTCAAGGAAGCACAGTCTTTTCAATATAGCTTTAAATAAATAAATAAATAAAAATATATAAAAGGCTCTGGTGTACCTCCAACATACATATCATACTACTTTACCTACTCCTTTTAAAATAACATATTAAAAGGCACAGAACCTATAAAGTTTGCAACATAACTTGGTTTTTGGGAAGTTTCTGGTGTAAAGCTCAAAATCCACATTACATCTGTAAAACATCAGATGAAACCTCCCCATAAGAAACAGACACTCAGCAATGCTAAGTGATAGTCACTCATCATGAAGTCAGCAGGAATGCTAGGATTTCAGTCTTGACAATTCAGCCCCAGACAATACAGGCTGTGAGATAAGTTCCCCTTGAGTTCCTCTTCCCACTCCTCCTCCCAAACAGATGTTCTAGTTCAAACTAATTAACTCGGGAAATGCTTAATCAACTCCTGTTTGACCACATAGATATTCTTTCTGTCTTTCCCAAGGACCGAGAAGCAAGACTGAGGTCTTTGACTCCACGAGACACATACTCCAGCCTATCATGATTTTCTCAGCTCTCTGTTGACTGAACCTTTCACAATTTATCAACATCATCTGTGAACTCCAGACCTTTGTAGAAAACAGAAGACAGTAACCTAGAAGCAGTGACCACCAAGACCTTGATTTCATTGCACAAAGCTGTGTAATCTATAGTCTTAGTGAAAGGAACAAGCTATTTAAAAAATACAACGTTCTTAAAGGCTCCACATGCTGTATGGCAAATATATAAGTGGAATTTAAGGTTTACGGATACTGGTTAGGTGCACCATTCGTATTGCATTTTGGCTGTAAGACACGGATGTGTCACTAACAGACATGGGTCCCAGGAGCCATAACTTTGATCAGCCTAAAATTAAATAGTATGTTTTAACCCCAAAATAAAATAGAAACGATAAAGTAATCTTTAAGGGTTCGTTTGCCATACTGAAAAACATCACATAATTTTCCAAGTCTCAGGGAAAAAAACCAAGCGACTCCTGCCCAGCCATGGAACAGGCGTAGGCGATCGGTCTGCAGGGGCAGGAGCTCTGGCTGGGCACAGCAGCGGTGCCGGGTAAACCAGTTGGCCTGCTGGGGTGGCTACCCTGTTTGCTTGGCCGGAGGGCAGGAAGAACAACCCCCTACCCAACGCTGTCTCCTCAAGAGCTGGTTACTGCTGAACTTACCAGAACTTACCAGAACTGCCCTGCCCCTCAAGGAACGTAAGACAGCGCTAAACTCTGTACTCTTACAGAGTATGTATCACACTTAGGATCTTAATGTGACTCACTATCAAAATCTAAGCCTAACTACAATTTCTGTGGAATTAATTTTCCTTTTTCCAGTTCTTCAAAATCAAAAAGATTGCCCTGTTTTGGGGCAAGCGAAGGAAGGTTTTCCTACCGACCACGATGCAGAGTCCCGTGCTGGTCCTGCAGGGCTCAGAGGGTCCCCGCGGTGCTTACCGCTGCTGGGCTGGCCCTCTGTCCCTGCAGGGACATCCCCCGCAGCACAGCTCTGCCGACACTGCCCGCTCTGCGTCTGCATCGTGAGCCCCACCAACATTAACCCAGCTCCTCCCGGTGCTGTGAGCTGCCCTCTTAGCAGTCCTTCACTTGGGGAGCAGAATTAAAATGAAAAAAAAGGAAATTGCGTAGCAAAAGTGACTTAAAATAAGGGAGTTTGTAACATTTGGTTGCATTTCTTCTTATACACAATAGAAATTTAAAGTGCAATATTGAACTTGAAAGGAAATGTGGGAAATGAGCTAAGTTTTGCTTCAGCCGATTGATGTATTCTTGTTAGTGGGTCAATACTAATAAAGGAGTCTTAGTGATAGTAGAGTCTGATAAATTGTATCCAATTAATCCCCAGAAATGCCCTTGGTCTGTCAAAGAATCCTTGTTGGCAGAGCGTTATCTAGGAGAAGAGAAACAGACTGGAACACGGCCTTCAACACAGGAACCCAGAGGGCAGGGGAGTATCAATAAGGCCAAAGAAACCAGTCTTGGACAGTAAATCTGCCAAGTAGATGGTAGCAAAGACTGTGAAATAACGTGTAACATAGTCAACTAATCAAAGGCGTGTTTAGGATAAGGATTGCGTAGAATAGGCGTGTGTGTGCCTTCTGTGGGAAAAAAGTGTTAAATAAACCTGTAACAGGTCGAGCAGTCGGGAAGAATGTGAGCTCCAACTTCTGAGCCCATAAGAAGGGAGACAGAAACTCAGGCGGCTGGGATAAGGGTATAAAATACCTGAAAGCTGAAAGATCGTCATGCATCTATTTTTGCTGCACCCGATTCAGCGCTGTTTCGTATTAATAAATTTTTTTAACCTTTGCTTCGGTGACTTCGCCCTCTTTACATTCTAAGATGTGAGTCGGTGTTTCTCACAGAAACGAAGCTCAAGAACCTTTCCTTTACAGAACCAAACACCCCGGAGACCCGGCTCGTTTCAGCCTCCACCCTTAACATGGAGGCCGGCAGCAGCGCCAGGGGCTCCCCCACCAGTCCCAGGCCAAGGGTGCCACCTAAAGAGCGCGGGGGACACTGCACCCCTCGGAGCTGTCACCACCTTCCCCCCACAGTCACTTCTGCCCCATCCCATCACCCCAGAGAACAGGCACCGCGGCTCCGCAGGGGGACGCAGTGTCGCCCCCCAATATCCATATAACTCATCCTGGACGTTGCGTAACTTAACTGCAATTCTACCATTAAGCCTCACTACCTCTTTGCCAAATCCGGAGTTACAACAACCTAGGCAAAAATAGAAGGTTTCACTTTAATATATAAAAAACCCCAAAACGACGGTTTGCCTTACGGCAAACAATGGGAGCTTCCTACAGCAAAACCTGGAACTTAACCTGGTTGAAAGAAGTGTGTAGGCTCTTAAATATTTGACAAGGAGAAAAAATAAGTATATCATGATCTCTTAACATTGCATTTGAAAGAGCGCCCTTAACACAACCCCTGTGCCAGGCCGTGCTCAGTAAATCATGCGCCAATCACTCGGGAAGAGGAGGTGACACCCGGCAGCCCGAGCTCTGCCTGACTCGGGTACAACAGAACCCTACATCTCATGCTACGCCTTGGCATTTGGCTGGTCAAATCCTAAACAGAGCAAAAGAAATGCATCTCGTTTCATCCTAATGAAGGTTATTTTGATAAAATTTTAAAAGCCCTTTTATTTTATAAAATAATTGTAGCTGCAATTAGCTACAGCCTAAATTATAAGATGTTTTCACATTTAAAATCTTTGTCACTACAGGATTAGCTAATTTCACTCTCTGAGTTCAGGTGTCCACTGTTAGTGTCTCAGTCCCTGCTCCAACAGAACTGTGTAGGTATTTCAACAGAACCCTACACATTTCCCCCTCACACTCCAATACTAAGGCCAGGATTACGAAGGCCAAAATTGTCCCAAGTGACCAACGTGCAGCACAGAACTGTTCCGTGTTGTGACTGCTCCTACACCTCTGTGCCTCAACAGAACTCCTGGCAAACTCCTTCTCAGAAGCCAACACAAAGCAGCCAAAAGACAAAGGAAGAACGGCCAGGTCTCAAGTGTAACGCTTTGGAAAGAGACACGTTTCACAGCTCCCTGGGAGAAGCCTGGTTAGTATGGCCATCAAGAAATCACAAGGACTGGCTGGCAAAGACCAGAAGGGAGGAGAAGTGTTGTGGGACAGAGAGGTGAGAAGGACTGCAGGAAACATGCTCAGCACATCCATACTCCTAAGAATTGCGCAGACAATGAAGTGAGGGTATAAGCCCAGCTAACACCCGCTGCCTCTCAGCAGAGACCATTGTCCGAGAGCCATGCCAACCAGAGTCACCCATTGGCAGCTACAGCACATGTGAGCAGAGGGAACCCGTGCAAACACCCCTCAGAACACCACCTGCTGTTTGGTTCCCTCACAACTCCTCCTCCAAGCTTCAGAAGGTGGAACAGAAGAGTACAGAATATGAAGCAGTGAGTTCAGTGAGCAACCCACTGGTAAAATTAAATAGAACCTCCCTGTTAAGAAGTAAAGGCTAAAACCTGTGCTCCCTCACAAACCAGTACAGACTGCAATTAGAGACTCATCAACAGGAAAAAGCCCTTCCCAACCGCTGGGGGGTTGGAACCTGATGATCTTTAAGGTCCCTTCCAAATCTAACCATTCCATGATTCTATGATTCACCACCATGGCCAGAAACATGCCTTCAAATCATCTCAGCTGACTTTCTGTACTGTGGTTTGCAGACCTACTTGTTTGCCACCCATCAGCAGGTGTTAATTCAACTTCTGAAAGCGGAGAAATGCAATATAAAAACCAGTCAGCGACAGAGCCTGGGGTTTTCAGACAGTCAACGCAGACGCCTACAAGCAGTAGTGAAGCTGACCTGCAGACCAGGGACTACTGGGATGCGGGATGGACTACTGGGACGCAGGATGGACTACTGGGACACGGGATGGTGAGGGGTGGGTGGTGTGGTGCAGGGAATACATTTTCTGACTACCTCACAGACTCTGCCTCGGGTCTGTCTGAGAGATTCTGTAGGAGTGGGGAGAGCAGGGAGGGACAAACTGCATCCTTGTGTTAGATGGCATTAGGAGGGAGGTGGGACAGAGCTGCAATCTGTACTTGCATGTAAGGCTTAAGAGTGATAAACTAAAACCCACTAGTCTTATCTCATAAATAAAGTTCTCCATTCCCATGAGATCTTTCAGAATGCCCTTTTTCTTCCTCACAAGCTCAAGCAGCTGTTTTTCTCCACCTTATACAGCCTTCCCCAATCTGATACTCATTTTTACAGGAATATCTATCGCCAGTGTTATAACTGCAGTCTCTTTGTTGTACGTTTTATGTTTTCACTCAGTGCTCCTTGATGCTCCTCAAACCTCTGTACAATTGCACTACTTTTCTTCAGTCCCTTCCATACACTTCTTCTGAGACAGTGTGTGCTCACTGTCCCCACCAAAATGTCAGTAGCACCATTATCCCACCAGCACTTCCACTGAACTCCAGCAATCTACATTTACCAGTGGTGTTGCTGGTGGAGAGCACTGGTCTCCATTGCCTTATTCGCGCTCGTTAATTTCTTGTCTCTTGCGTATTGTAAGACAGGAAAGGCAGGAGGGAAAGTATCCACCCTTTTGTGGTAAGAGGGAAGATTCTCTCACAACAGGCTTGGGACCTGTGACAGAGGTCTCTCTCTTTTATTCCCACAAATTGCAGGAAATCATGCCTAATGTTTTCTTGTTTTTAAAGTCTCTTCACTCTTACAAAGCAAAAAAAAAATTATAGCTCCAACCACTTCTGCATATTCTAGAACATTTTAATCTGCCTTGTATCTATTTTTATCTCTTGACCCCCTTGCTGTTATTTTAACATTAGAAAATGCATCTTTGCCTACTCCAATGTTCCTTAAACATTAATTGTGCTTATAAATAAAGGATAGATTCCAAACACTGTACTTTCTAGGTTCACAGGAAAAGAAAAACGCCAGTGAAACAGACCGCAGACATTTCTAGAACTAGCACAACACAAATACGAAATAAAGCATAAATGACACCAGGAAATGGAAACTTACCCTGTTTGTGGGTTCACCATCCCCAGGGAGTTCTTATGAGCTGGTGACAACGTCTGAATTTTGCTGCCACCGGATCCAGAGGAAGAGAGGGCTTTACCTGAAGAGGCACCTTGCAGGTGAAAGCAAACATGGAAATATGAGAAAATGTAAGATTTTGCTGCCAGAATTATACAATTCATTATACACGTTCTAATTGTAAAATTCAAAATAAGACTTTTAGAAATATCAAGATGTGAACAACTGTCAAGATAACAGGAAAAAGTACATTTCCATAAATTTACAGAAAATATGCAATTAAGACATAATGTTGTATTCTAATAAAAAATGTTGGATCTCAATTACTTTCTTCAGAAAGAAAAAGGAAAGAAGTCTAAAATGTCAAAGTATGTACAAATAGAACATGCTTGATATCTGAAATCAGAGTAAGACCAGTGTTTGCATAATTACAATATACATGGCTTGACTATGTATTTTCACCAATTCATGATCATGTTCAGCATACAAATTAGTTACAGAATTAAGCAACAGAAAAATCTCAGGTAAGAAATCAGTATTGGCTACCATTATGCATTACTACAGAATGATTTTGCAGGTTCAGTTCAGAAAAAACACTAGTTTGACAGGATATATAAAACAGAAGAGTCTCCTATGTGCTCAAGAGTCTTCCTGGATAAATGCTAATCAATTCCCCTTCCAACTTTACTTTAAATAAATTCTTACAAACCACTCTATCAATTTCAACAATAAAGTATATAGCCATCATACATGTAGGTCTGAAAAAAATCAGGCCACGAAAACACTGACTAAAAAAAGTTGTATTATGAAAACCAGACCCTGTCTTATCCACTCATGTAACACTGAGCTCCTCCTATGGATATTTGTACTTTGTCAGCTTAGATCACTGGACAATGATGTAGAATTTCTTTCAGCTATTAAAATTATACTGATTTTACTGCATAGTTTGAGATCTAATATTTAGAAAGGAAATAGCAAATTCATAACATTCTTTTCCTACCTACAACAGTTTTGGTAACACCACTTGGCTGGGGTAAGCGTGATGATGATGATGGTGGTGTTGATCCCACAGAAGGCATCTTCTTAACTGCAGCAGGTTTGTACTGTAACAAAATACAACCTAGAAATTTAAGCAATTAAATCAAACTATCTCTATAACACAGTAGGTCGTTAACTCAGGCTTGTGGGAGAACAGCCTGTGATCACCGAGGAGGGAAACCGTTTCTGGTATGGGCTCAAGCAGACGGTTTCCCCCAGTCTGCTTTCTCACACACACAGACCATACCAGGAAGAAAGATTCTCTAACTTTACTCAGTGGATTTGGTTTTTGTGTTTAACTGTATGCCTTGGTGTGTTTTCCACTTTTCTACAGCTTTTCTCATCTTTTCCCATAGCTGTCTCATGAGATTAACGTGATCACCTCATTACCAGTTAATTTTAAAAAGAATGTTCAAGGACAGAATCATTTTTGTCTTCCAAGTCTTACTTTCACCTCTGCACTCTAGACCAGCCCCAGCACTGGGCCGAACACAGTGCAAGAATCAGAGGAACTGCTTTTGGCTGTTTAACTCTTCACAGCTTCCAGAAAAAAAGAGCATTACTACCAAACAAAAAAAAAACCCAAACCACATAGACTTTAATAATTTGTTTCCATCATAAGTTAACTGCTGCAGCTCTTACTTTAACATGCCTGAATTCCTATAATTAGCCAAAATACTGCTGTCAGTTCTCCTGTGGTCATCACCTTTATTCGACCACCTGAGGAACAGCCTCGAATTGGATTCAGAAGGCTTGGACAACAGAAAGTCAACCTTCTTTACAAACACTGCATCTCTGTTTCCTGCTGCTACCCTTACTTGGCATTTTCACAAATCTCTGAATGACATTTAGGACTGGTTCTGGCTTTGCAGCTGCTGCCATCTGATCTACAGATCTCAGCTACTCTCCTCAGAGAGGAAAACCCTCTCCTGTGTCTGACTTCAAGTCTAGCACAAATAACACAATTACAGAATAAAATAGTTAAATCCATTAAAGGGCAACACACTGGTTAACAAGCTTGGTTTGATGTCGAATGCAAGTTCCAAGTTAAGAAAACCATTAGTAGTTCACCTGTGTTCGAGTAGGAAGCTTCCCTTTGGTATCAGCTGCCAACTTCCCCTTGTTGGTAATACGGGCTGCTTGCTCCTTACAGAAATTGATGTGTCTGTCCGCTGCGTTCTCATTGAACCTCCTCTGACAATAGGGACACTGAATGTAATCTTAAAAACATAAAAGTCTAACATGAATAACAGGTTTTAAAAAATAAAGCGTCTTAAAGCCTTTTAAAGACCAGCCCCACCCTTAGAGAAAATTGAGGCCTCTTGAATCTGGAAATGAAATACAGATTTCTGGGGAAAAGAACCTTGTCCACATGTAGGGCAAAAGACGTTTCTTGTTTGATGGCTAAGAATGAGAAGAGTGGCTGAGGATCAGAAGTAACCTAAGTGCAACCAGGAACACTTTGAGAGGTGCTGTTCAGCAGAGAAGATGGCCAAAGAGGTGTATGGACGTGCCGGGGCTATCAGCCGGGAGGATGCAGAAAAGAGGCTAAACACAAGTTACAAACACAGTTCAGTTTGTTCAGGATATGAAAATGCATTAAACCCTTTCCCTATACAAATAGCAAAACACACCAAAATCTGTTTCCTCTGGCAATTTTGAAAGGACTGGGAAATACTAAACACAACTGATCATTGGAAAAAAAAAAAAAAGAAATTGAAAACTTCACAAAGAAAAAAATCAGAGGAAATCCAGCCGAAATTAGGAGATATCTTTATAGAAACATGCAAAACAGGATAATTGGTGGCTGTATTATTTTTCAAGATGAATTTAGTCACATTACAAACAGTACTACCTGTAGAAAATATTACTACTAACACTGGGGACAACCCAGAAAGGCTATGGAGGTGTTCAGAATACTAAGAGATCCCTCATCTGTATGCTGGAAATACACTCCGTAAAATCCACTGCCCTCGGGAAGTAAAGTGTTCGGATACAGTTTCACACAGACATTTCATGTCTGGAGATATGGATGCTGAATTCCTCAGATCGCAGTATTCAAAACCACGTAAATACCGACTTCTGAAGGGCTGGGCACTGGCAAAGCAGGTTACATTAGCGTGTTCCCGGGTGATTTTAGAAATGTTTTGAAGAAAATGAGGAGAGATTCAACAGTCACTGCCTCCAAGACTCCCATTAGATATTATACAATCACAGTAAGATCTGGATTACATGTTACTCCAAATGCAGCAGATCTCTCTTAAATGGTTATCCCTTTAAATTAACAAACAATTTTGAGTAAGTCAAATGATGTAGCGGCCACCAAAGCATGAGCTGTGACCCAAGAAGTGTGAGCAAAGGACACAAGAGCAGCACAGGAATCCCTTTGAGAAGTGACAGCGTGGGAATCTCATGTGACAACAGCAATAGATATTTATTTATTTATTTTACATAAGCTCCACCACTGTCAGAATACTCAAACATAAACTATACCGTAGCAGATACAAACTCAGAAGAAAAAGAACTATAATACCTGTATGGTCAAGGCAAGATAGGCCCAAATAAAGTTAGGGGAAAAAAAAGAAAAAAAAAAAACAGATAGCTGAGTAGATTAATAAAACAGCTCTGGAAGCCCCTAGATAATAGACATTTCTAGCTGGAGCACAGCTCAGCTCCCACAGAAGACTTTCCGAGCCCGCTGAAGTAAAAGGACCAGATTGCAGAGGATTAATGTACACTCTTTTCAGAACGAGGGATTGTCCCTTCATCCTTCTGTAAAATGCTTGGCACCCGTCACCACCTGGCTGTCTGGAAGTACTTGCTCACACCGCCCCAAAGAACTGTAAGGACTCAATGTAAGCTTTATAGAACACAAACTAACCACAGTAGGTGGCAGTACACATGTGCCACCCAGTTCAGCGCTAACAGAGTGACTTAAGGTCCTTCTTAATACCATGAGGCTATTCTGCACTCCTAAGGAGAAGTGGAACAGAAGGTGGAAGAACCAGGTACACTGCTTGTTTACAAACCCAAAGCATGCAACTAAGTAGGGAATATTAATAGAGAACTCTTTAAAGGAAGAAGAATAGCAGCTAGTTAGAACTAGACATGCCAAAGAGAGAGCTGAGCAGGAGGGGATAGATGCACCCCATGACACCATGCCGAATTCTCCCTCTCTCCGACACGGACAGTGGAAAAGCTGCCCCTGCTCTGTTTGAGAGAAGAGAACCCACTGATCAATTTGTACATCTTATCTTCATTCCTGGTTCCCCCCTCCTAAGTCTCACACACTGCAGAGGATGAAGCCAGGAGACTACAGACAGTAAGATTCAGCTTGGAAAAGTAAAAACAGGCAGGAGAGAAACAGAAGCGTAATGGCTTTCTCTCCCCTTCACCTCCTGCCTGCTTCCAAGTGAGCTGAATAGTCACCTCCTTTGCATGAAACGCATTTGCGGCCTCTGGAACCACGGGAGCACCATTTGAGTAGTTTTTCCAAGCTCGATTAAGTTTGGGCTCTTCTGCTCGTAACTCAGAATCTATACAACTAGATTATTAACGATCCTTTCCATGATTGAGCGTTATGTCTCCTGTCCATAGCATTAGCTGTGGTTTACTCTCAAATGTATATGGCATTTGAGGAGGTTGTGTACTAACTGCTGAATAACACAACCTCACCTCTTTCACTCACAATCCTAGTACTGGACTAACACATTTCCACTACAGAAACGAGGTAGGGAATGCTCACACCCCCACTTAACCACAGACAGGCAGAAGCAAACACGATTTTTTCTGGTTTTCCCAGTCTTTCTGAAAACAGCCATTGAGCTGGATCAAATGGTCTAGCTCTTAGGACAAGAGGAAGGAATACATTCTCCAACCTATTATCACATCACAAAAGTTAACTGACAAGTCTCTTTTCTGCTCCCTCGCACCAGGCTGCTTCAAGCTTTCCCCAGCCTCAGCTGTAAGGGCCCCCGCGCGCTGTCACTCCCTTGTGAATGCAAACCCCACACATCTCGCAGACCCAAACCACACAGAAACCGGCTGTTGGAACAGCCTGTCCAGCCCGTGGTTTCTAAGACAGTAGCAAGGTGCAAGGTCGCCACAACTGCCTTTCCATGTGTTAAAAACAAAGCTGTGGGCTTGGAAAGCTACAGAGGAGGCTAGCCAGCCAGCCCCGACCACAAACCAGCATCTGCACAGGGATCATCAGATAGTCATCCTTGACAACTTGTGAATATTGTAGTCCAACAAACCCCTCCCCAACTCAATTTTTTACAAATTAAGCTAAAAAAAAAATACATCTCTAAAAAAATGTTTGTTTTACATACCAGGGTCATATGACGGCGGAGGTGGTGGAGGGAGTTTTCCACCATCTTTAAGATTAAGTCCTTTGGCTGCTCGTATAGTTGCTATAAACTCCTCGTGCTTTCGCCTCCAGTTGGATGGTTTTTTGGGTGGTTCTGGCTAAGGAGCCAAAAGAGAAAGAGCTTTGTAAGTTCGAAGCTTTTACTTCAAGCTAAGTACGTGCCTTATTTCAGTAAAGAACATTATAGTTAGATTTCTTCCAGATCCTGGCTGATCTAATTATCACAAATTGCCAGCAGAAAGAAGCTGTAATGCATACAGAGTTTGCCTAGAATGTTCCTCTGCAGAGGAAATACTAACATACCCGTGGCTTAAGAGGTTTGACTGTGGGAATGTCAGTTCCTTCTGCTCTCTGTCGGCTGGAATCGAATGTCTTCCTTTTCTTGGCAGAAGTTTTTTGGCAAATGGGTCCATGCTTTTTCTACAAGTAGAAAAACAAAAGGAGAATATAGAACTTAGTTCTGAAAACATAGGTTATTAACACATTATTTCCCTCTTTCTCAATATGCCAATCAGCAATCAAGGCCCAGCTCTCGATGACTAAGATAAGACTGCTTTCACTCAAACAGTTATGCCAGCCATTACTTTTAAAACAGAACTACAGGAATTCACAAATGCATACACATGGTCACCAGAACTTGGGCGATGAAGAATAAAAACAGGAGGCATCTGTACTTGCTCCTTGCAAATAAAAAATTGATGGAAGACAGGCAGCATTTGCACCGAGTGGGAAGACAGATCAGAGGTGTCAGAAATCCATATTCATATTTAAGGACAGACCAACGTCTATTAAGACTGGAGAGCACAGTTATGTTGAAGATGGCCAAACTCCTTCATTAGCTAGCTGAGAATGCTTAACACTAGGGCTTCCATCTGCAGAGGCAAGAAAGGATTCTCTGACCTCAGAGAAGACGCTTTTACAAGCATATATTTTCAGAACGTGATGGGATGCTGAAATAAAATTAACCTCCTCCTAAGGAGCTTCAAATCTAAGACAACTGGAATCAATAATCATTTGGTAAAAAAACCAAACTTTAAAAACCCCACCGAAATCAAGTATCTACATGCACTTTATTTAGCTATAGTGACCATCGCTTAACTCTCATCCTAACTTGTCAGAGCTAAAAGCCAACACGTGGTCATACAACTTACCAGTGCTGCTGGAAAGAACGTCCTCCCACAAATCTTACATGGCAACAGGTCTCCAGTTTGCACTGCAACCTCACCTTAAAAAAAAAACAAAAAACTTCTGTAAGAGAGTTTTGTTTAAATTTGTGATAAAAGTTTCTTCCTAGATTGCTAACTCCATACTTCACAATAGCAACAGTTGTTGCTGTACAAGTGTATATTCTGGGAACCACGTAGACGTGTGGCAGTCTGTTCTCCCTGTTTTGCTTCCCCCCTGGCCCCCCGGCTCCTGCTTGGGCCTTGGCCACCACGGCCATCACAGCAGCAGTTGTGATAACTTGCACCTGGACTTTGGGGGATGGCTGGCAACATAGTCAAAATACTCTGGAGGGGAGACCTAGAAATGTTGTTCCCATGAGAATATGACTCTAGGTGAATTATCTTACTGTATAAATAGCGGACAGCCCCAGAGCCCTTGGAGCTCTCCTGTATGGCAGCGGCTGCAGGCCAGGATCTCCCCTGTTGTGAGGACGCTCGCTTCAGGTTCTACTCCTCCAGGTTGAGAGATTCCTTGCCGCAACAGATTCTCGGTAAGTGACTAATAGCATGCTCCACTTTGAAATCTTAGCTAAGTAATGTAAAGGATTGATTGCGCATATATAATCCTTTAGACATGAACCGTTGACCAAGTTTGGGACTAGGATTGGATCCAGCCGCACCCAGACTCCTCTCTGAGAAGTTAATCCGTCCATGACAAGACTACGCGGATCAGAAAGGAAGAGATGATACTCAAGCCCTTATCTCCTTTGGGAAGCAGTCAGGGCCAGCAACATGTCCCCATCCATTCCGATAATTTACAGTGCAAAACTATACACCTTTAACAGTTTTGCAGAAATAAGTGAGAGAGGCATTTCATGGAAATACAAAGTGACACTGGCTTTAAGAAATTAGTCGAAATAAATCGGAATTAGTGATCTTGAAATTAGGTGTAAAGTATAAGATTAAGGATTTGACTGAGAGAATTCTTTCAAATACCTGCCTTTGTAAAAGAAGAAAAGCTACAGTTTCCAGCTTTTCCTCCTATTCACTGAACTCTGGAATTCGAGCCTGTGTTTAAATTCCTCATTCAAAGAAGTAGAGTCGATAGAAGTTCACCTGCTGGAGCAGTATTTGCACACAACATACCCATGAGTAAGGAATGCCAAGGAGCGCTCACTGCAGCTACGGGTCCCGAGCTGATTTCCCTGCAGCATTCCTGCCCCCTCTGCTGCTGGCAGGAACTCGGCCACTTCTGCTGCCAACACCTCCTCCCCATCACACACCACCGACCCAAAACACAACGGGAAGTTATTTCAAAACTTGAAAGCTCCTAAAGTTTTGTTGAAAATGGGAAGCATGCAGTCCTTCAGGTCTGCACACTTATCTCTTCCATTTTTTAATCATTCCTCACCTTTGTAGTTAATAAAAAACAAAACAAAGCAAAAAAACACCAACACAAAACCACAAAGCCTTAACATCTCTCTCTAGGAGCAACGCCATGAACATGAAATCTGGTCATTTAAAAATAAAACATAGGAAAACATTGTGAAAGTTAGATAAAAAGGCGGTTTTTATAATTGTTGTGATTGGGTTTCTTTTAATATTTATTTGTTTATTAAGGCATTCATGCATGATATCTACCCCACCTG
>VXAK01018973.1:43243-148066 GCA_013399435.1 Arenaria interpres | reverse complement strand
ATATATATGTATAAATATATATAATATGCCTCTATATAGACATAATAAATAATTTTAAGGTCATAAATTTTAGTCATGCATTGCTATATGTTGGTAAATTAAACATATTCTTTACATAATATTGTGGTTTATGTAATACATGGCATACATTAATTTTTAATAATTTCATTTTGATAACAATAGTGTACTAATGGACAACATGAAGAGACAGCTGGGAAAAATGTTTTTCTCAGATATATGAGTATGAACCCCTCTGAGTAGTACTTGATGCAAAATTTGGTTTGAATTTTGTATGAGGTAGAGTTTGTGCAATTTATTTAGCACCAGTTTTAATTTTCAGTATTTTTTCTTTATCCCCAGAGAAATAAGAAAGTTTTGATGCCAGAAGTTAAGGTTTTCAGGTTCTGTATTGATTCTTTTCAAGTGACTGAAATGTCTGTATGTGTGTGATTGCACTGTTCAGTCTTTAGTTTGGACACTTTAGTAGATCCTATTTCTGAATAGCATTAATTCCTTACATTTTTAATGATCAGAGCTAAGGTGGTGCTATCTCCATCATGCCTACACGTTAGACACTGACAGATTTAGACATTTCAGATACAAAACTGTATTAAAAAGGCTGTCCAAAGCCAACTTTTGATAAATCTTATTGCTGGTCTAAGAAACTTATCTCAGTCTTCAAGGTTATAGTGCTTTCTATCTGCAACAATTTGATTTCTGGACAGCGGTAACATAATTTCCTCTTGCTGACAATCCTATCAGCAGTAGCTTTTAACAACTAGTTAATTTAGGATCACAGAAATTTCACAGAACTTTTGCTGACAATGAATATATCTTGTGATCTACTGTATCCTTTACCTCATACAAAACAGATCCATAACCAGCAAATACCACATTCTTTTCTGCAATTTTAATTTTTTTTCTTGCTTGTCCTTTTTTTTTTTTTTTGTGAACTTTTAGGAGAAATCCCAGGATAGACATGCTAAAACTTCATATCTGCAGTGGATGAAGAGGTCTATAATTTTGCTTCAGAGGAGTGGCCAATGCCTTTTCTAGTACAACTTTAATTATTTATTACAGAAAATACCACATATCTGTTCTGAAACTAGCATGTTTATTTTTTGTAACTCATAAAACAAAGAAGAACCCATCATAACAAATATTTGTTTCAGGACACAATTTGCATGATTTTTTTTTCATCTGTGAAAAATCTAGACTCAAAATGTTGTGCTCCTCATGGTCTTTAGTCATGGCTACCACCTTCATCACACAGTTTGCTGATACCTTAATTGTGCTCTAATTATTTGAAGGGCCCAATTTGTAAATCTGAGCTCTGAAATATCCTGGATTACAAACAAAAGAGTGGAACAAGTGATTGCAGTTCACATGAATTCATGTACTATACTGGTAAGACTACAATTTGGTCAGTAAAAGTGTTCACTTGAGTGTTCATTCTTTGACCTTCTGTCTGGAGTGTAGGCTTCCAAACAGTGTAAAGATTAGACCTTCACCTTGCTAGAAAGAAAAGGGCATTTGACTACGTAGTTTTCAACCTATGACAAATTATATACGATAAGCAAGAAAGAGCTGCTGGTTTTGGGATTTTTTTTTAAGGGTGATGTGGTTTTTTTGTTAGTATGATCCCTGAAGTTCCTCTTCAGACTCTCTCTTTCTCTCTTCCATTTGTGTGGAGTAACCACAGGTGATTCCTTCATGAAACAAATAGCATGTTTTTTGTTTTGCACCTAGAATTTGAGCAAAGTGCCAGAACAGCTGTTTGTTGTAAAAAAAAGCTGAACTGACTTCAGCAAACATAAGAAACACAATAGCACAGCAGCTTTTCTGCTATTTTTAGGAAATGGGTGTTGCATTTAAACTTCCTAATCTCCCCACTGAAAGTAAATTAGTAAGCAATACTGCTTTCGGTTTTCCCATTTCCCAGAAGCCAACCTTAAAATTTCATAGTCAGCTACAACTTGTATATTGAAATGCTGGGCAGATGCACATTCCTGTAATATCAGTGAGTACCAGGGTGGACAGATTCAGTACATCGATTATTTGGTTTGTCAGTTGGGTGAAAAAAGTCCACGTCTGTACTTGACTTCATAAGTCTGTTGAAGACCTAACTGAAAGATCTTTGCAATGTGACTTGGGTGCGGTGTGTTGGAAAGGATAACAGAGCCCAAATGAGGCATTGTAACACATTATACAATACTGACCAGAGTACTAATATTTTGTGATAGACTATGTACTACCATGGAAACTTGGAAGGTCTTTTTTTCCTGCTTGGCAGTAACGCTGACTCACTGCATTGGTCTAAACAAGTCGTTTAAGCTTCTTTGACTCTCATTTTTTGCTACCTGCTAGACAAAGGTCGTGGTGTTTTGTGACAGAAATTGAGAGCTACAGACTAATGAAAGCACTCTATCAGCAGAAATATTGTTAGTATTAATTATATAACTGAAAATATATACAACATTGAGTATGTACCATCATCTGTTTTCCAGGACAGCTGTAACTCTTCTTTTGAATTTCTCTTCTCTCAAGACTGTATCATTATCATCTAAGAAAGCAAACATTTAAAGATACTGATGTGAAGCCAGGAACACCTGAGTGAGCTTTAAAATATATTGCAGTGAAGGATGACAGAGTACAAGTTGATATTGAAAGACTTCAAACAAATTAACTATAAAACATATTATTGACTTTTCTTGAGATGACTCCTGCCATTACATTTTTTTGCTTCCCTTACAAAATAAAATCCTTCATTCCTACATTCATTTCTCTCAAGGGAAGACAATGAGGTTCTGTGTCAACAATACAGTAAATCTGGTGTAAGGGATCCTAGTACTAGATTACAACCACTATGGCCACACTACAACTCTGATTTAGTGTATCAGTCTGGCAGTTCAGACTTCATCTGAATTTCTGACAGGCTAACTTTATCCTGTATCAGGTGTTGTCCGTTCCTCCATTCTTTAGTACAAATGACATATTACATACGTTGCCTAATCTAACTGCAAGGCTGGCATATGCCAGGCTTATTTTAGACTATTGTTATACTAGCAAGTGATGTAGTAATACATAAACCCTGTAAAAATTAAATATGGAACCACAGTCTGACAGATGCTTAACCATGTCACACTAGAGAAAGGTGGTCAGATGTTAGTTATATTAAGATTAAATAGAAAAGGGTCAATTTCTTGCCACATGCATGTTACCACTGTTTATAATTCACTGCAGACAAAGGTCACTTCCAAGGTTTATGCTACGTGATTACTTGTTTGGGATCTAATTTTATCCGTGTTGAAACCAAGAGAAACATTCGTATGAATGAATCAGTGGATTGAACATTTTGTCTCTGAGGACTTCTTTTATTTCTGTGTAGTCACACACATTTCAGCTGCTCTAGTATCTTGAAAAATATGGCCAGAGCAGAAGTCAGGTGCCTATTCAATATTGCAATCCAGAAAGACCTTGCTCAGTCACTTACCCTAATAAGGGACATCCCAATTTGACCTGAAAGTTCTCCAAATGCTTTGTGCTTTCCTGGGATGACCCTGCAGTAAGCAGCTGTGTTTCTATTTCTCGCCTCCATCTGACCAGGGTCCAGAAATGAAGCAGAGTGGCACGCAGGTTCCCAGCTAGGGGCTCCTGAGTTCAAAGCAGTCCTGACACACTGACCAGGGGAAGGTGTGGCTGCCCCATAAGAGCGCACTAAGGACACGTCAACAAGATTCTCTCTTATCTAACACAAAACTCACAAAACATTCGAGTATCAGCTGTAAGGGGTATTCCTCTACCACGTAGGAAATGAATGCCTTGAAGGGAGTGCAAAGTCAATTGGTATTAATGACAAGGCTTACAGCCTCTGCAGGTCTTCCAGGTACCTTGTGTTTTGCAGTCACTGAGAAGGTCCCCTGGTACCTCAGTCCGATATCTGACAAATCCACCTGTGACATGCTAAGGTAAGTCATCATGTTTTGGTATCTTTAAAGGGAAACCATACATTTATGGGCAATGTTGATAAGACCCAGAATTAGCCTAAGGGGCTCACCATATGTCCTGGGCAAGTGGAAAGAGATAAAAAATGAGCTTTTAACTGTACACAATGAGCCTCCTTATTCTCATGCATTCCAGTTATTTGGCCTGGAAGAGAGGATGAGATATGCAGGATATGTATCTGATTGCTTGAAAGTTTGTCACCATATATCCAAAAAACTGAGTCTTAGGGTAAAAAGTTACTGTGTTTTGCATATAAAATGAAAAAGGAAACAACAAACAAACTGGAAGTTTTCTTTGTGAGTATGGATGAAAATGTAAGAAACCAAGGGAATACAATCTTTACTATTGACTGTTTAGGACACAACGAAAATTAAACTGGGAATTATTTAATAGCTGTGAGACATGCAATAAAATATTTGTCAAAGAAAAGTGTATGTCATTTTTATGAAGATTTCCACCGGTGAGTATCAGTTGTTTCATGATATAAATCATACCTCACTAGCTTATTAGTTTGCTTTTATGAACACATCTTCCCGAAAGAAGTAGATTTTTTTCTTCCTTTTTTTTTTTATTATTGCTTTATTACAATTCATCATGAAATACCTGGAGATGGAAACTTTGAAGATTAAAAGCATCTTTACTTTAAATCATGTTATATTGAGTTCTATTTCTGTAAAATTATTGAATAATTTCCCTGTTTTATGTATTTGCATCTTTTTGATACAGTGAAAGTTTGCTCAAATTTGTTATCCAGCATAATAAAAGTCAAATAATTCAAAAGTGGAATATATTCCTTCTTTGCTGAACTAACAAACAACTTCACACATAGTACATACCTATGCTGCAGTATAATCTAGACATAGACAAAGCAGTTTAGCTGTCTGCAGTGACTCCTGGCAACAATACAGCCATGGCAACACAAAATTTGTTGGGGTAGTTGATCCCACTTCTCAGTCAGTGTTCCTTTCGGGATGTTACTTCTTCAGCTGGTTTGAGAAATCTTTCCTATTCATTCCTTCTTCATGCACAGGTGATTGTGCAACTACAGGACCTACGGTTGGCTGAAAGTGTCCTGGAGCAGAAAGGGTGGGGGAATATATTTTTTTTAAGCTGGAAAATATTTAATATCCTGTTTGCTGGTTGCATCTTTGAAGTGCAGGTGATAGCAAGAGGACAAGAGAGAGCATCCAGGCTGATGCCTGCATGAGGCATCTCCGCTGCTCAGACAGACCTGCGTAACCACTCTCTCTGTGATTGGAGATGCAGCTCCATGAATATTATCTTTAATGACATAGCTGAGCCTGTGCTGATCACTGAAATGACCACTGAAAAAGACTTTCTAAGCACTCCTCCTTTGGTGGGATTATTTTGAAATTACTTGGTTTAAATTATTTGGTTCATAATACAACTATCACAAACAGAGCTTACCAACACAGATAGGAAAGGCAGAAATCAGCAAATAGGGTCAGTCTGGGATGTGCTATTAGAGGAAAAAGGTGTTTTGAATTACATCCAGAAATGTAAACCAATGTTCCCAAACCAGCCTTGTTTTGAACTTTAAGCCCTAAATTCTGGAATCGGGACTGCTTGTGGAGAACAGGTAGGAATCTGACCCTTAACCTTTGGTCACTCAGGTATTTCACAGGTGATCACTGGTATGTTCTAGCACCTGTGCAGACCAAGAATCATTCCTGATTCCACAGTAGGGTAAACTTGCCTGTCTCCTAAAGTGATTTGATGCTGAGCTTTATTAAATACTAACACATCCTGACTCAATCTCTCTTTCTTTCATAGGCATATAAGAAACACAAATGCATGCAAACATAGTAGCACAGGAAAATGAAGATAATGAAAAAAGGAGGAGACAGGCGAACCATTGAAGTAAGTGAGTGAAAAAACTCAAAGAACAGTTTACAAATAGTTCTCCTAGGGAAATATTCAGACCACTTTACCTGTATTGAGACACTAGTCTTAAGGAGCCTTCAGGTGAACTCTGACTGTTTTGGAGGTTGTTATTCCCAGCTGATGTTGAGCCTCTGCGCGAGGTGAGCCTCTTGCCATACACAGCACAGTTGAGAGAAATGAATATATGCCCCAACCTGTGCATCTTCATTTGCAGCCCAGCATAGTACTTTGAACTGACTCAGGTTAGTTTTGGGGCTGTGCACCAGGCTGAGCTCAGCAGCAGCCAGCTGTGGGGGAGCTGGTGTGGGCTGGATGCTACCCAGTGCACAACCAGGGTAGTAAGTTTGGCAGAGAGGCCAGTGGATAGCAGGGTGTCAGTAAGTGCCCAAATAGCCCTGGAATTACTCAGATGATCCCATCTGGAGGTACACTTACTATAACTCAATTTTAGACCTATTTAACCCTATTAAAGATATCTACACTAGTTTCATTAAAACAGAAGATACATTCCACATATTTTCATAAATCATCATTTTAATTTCCCACCTCACATTTCTTTACTTGCTTTCTTCAGTTCTTTGATTTCCCTATCAATGCCTTTTTTCCTGCTTGCTCTTTCTTTCTTCTTATCTTTTAGTAGGCAATCCCCATGTTCACATGAGATAGGTTTGTAAGCACAAGCTCCATGAATGTAAAAGGGAGGCATACCATCCTAGTCAAGGTAAAGGTGGCAAGGAAAAAAAGGCTACAGAAAATATATGTGCTAGCCACGCAAAGATGCATAGCTACTTTAAGATGACAGGTTCAGTCAGCATATTGTTCAGTAGACTTGGGCTATTTCAGTTCTTTGCATATTTTATATCAAGTGACCTGCCAAATGTCATGAAGAGGTGAACAGGGAATAGAGAAATCAGTCAAGGTGATGGATGAGCTGCAGACTTGATTATTTATTCAAATTATTCCCACAACGATTGAGTCTTGCTGATTGCAGACAGCATTTTGTCACAATCATTAGGAAAGGGCAAAGGTGACAGGAATTTAATGGCCAAATTAGAGTTATTGAACGGTGCCGAGTATGATGATATTTTTAAAATCTGAAGCAGAAGACTCTCTTTATCAGTGACTAGCAGCATTCAGAGCTCTTTTCTCTAAACTATCTGGTTTTTTGCTCTTGAAAGTAGATATGCAACTCCAATGGTATTCCAGAGAGTTTCTTCAGTAGCTCCCAGTTTTCCTACAGGCCCTTTCTCTTAAAAGAGACATGACTTCTCGCCATTCCCTCCCACACCCCTTGAAATATTTGAAAAAATACTTCAAGTATGTCTTTGCCCCCTCCTCTCTTTCCTTGTTCTGTTAGTCATCACATCAGTGTGAGGGAAGCAGTGAGGAGCAGGTGGCATGGGAGGCTGATGCTGAACAGTGACCTGCTGCAGCCCAGCTCCTTGGCATCAAGGGGTCGCAGATTTCCTACAAAGACTCCAACATGTTTATGCAAAATTGTACACATACTTTTCATCTGCAACAACACTGCAGCTGTGCTCAATACACAGAGAGAAGAGAGTGTGGAGGGCACAGGGACTGTGAAAAGGGTACCTTTATTCCAAGTACCCTAGGTTTTGTCCTTTCTTTTCCCTCCAGAAACAGTTTTTTAGGTAAGTATTGTATTAAGCATGCGGATACTCTCCCTTGGAGGATGATAACCAACTCATACTTGCACTCCTAATACAAATGAAGTGTATACTCTGTTATACAGAGCACTGCAAATTGTTCTTGCCTCATAAGAATTCAGATGTTTAAAAAAATAACTTTCCACTTTCTTTGAAAGAAAAATAATATCAGCCTGGCCCACAGTCCCTTTCAACAGCATCAGCCTGTAAGAAATTCAGAGGTATTAGAATGTCATCATTGAATAGACATTAATTAACATAAAAAGCTGCTAAGAATAAAATAAATATTTTCTTCACATTATTAAATAATAGAATAAGCTTTCAATGAAATTGATTCAGTGTTAGTGAGATTTAGCCAAGAAGTTTAAAATGCTATAACATTAGAAAGACCTCAAAACATACTAGTAATTTGCTTACTTTCAGATATTGTTGTAAAAAAGGCAAAGAAAAAGGATATTCAGAATAAAAATATAGCAAGAAGTGAAAGAGAACAATGTCTAATCATAAATATGTTCAGTCCCATTGAGAAAAAATCTAGAAGTGTAGCAGACTAGATGGTAGACTGAAATATAACAAAAAAGTTTCTCCTGTCGTAAATAATTTATAGAAAATCTTCCTTTACCTCCATCTTTTAAAATGGCTCAACTAAACATTTATTTTTGATTTAACATGAAAATGTTTTAAATAAATAGCTTGATTATTGAAAACATGTATTTAAATATCAAAAGATTTGATCTAAGTTTGCACCTTTGTAAAACCTTTTGTGGCAGTAATTACAAAATGCATGATTCATTACTTTTTATTTAGGAAGACTATACAGTTAAACCCAGATTAATACCACCTAACTTTAGACAATTAACTGAAACACCTAAGACAGGACAGTCGTTTTCCTGAGTTCACTCTGCAGGCAGACATTTATAGCAGGTCATTTGAAACTATGCTTGGCATCAATTCAGTTTTTTGTGTGGCAAGTTGAATTTGGACTGTTGCCACTACTACCTGCAATTTCTGCTATGATCCAAGAGTTCAAAATTTGGAAACGAATGTTAAGAAAAATACACTTGTGTTTATTAGTTGATCAGAGAATTACTGGGAGTTGCTGGCGTTGTGCAACTGAAAAACAGATGACATCAGGGTCCGTAAGCTGAAACATTTGCAGCACAGTTCAGAGGAACTGCTGACATTATCAGGACTTGTCCAGCTTGAGAAGTACTGCATAAAAATCTCACCAGTCAGAAAAGATAAATTTATAGTGAAAGAAGTATTGAGAAGTGCCCCTTATGATAATAAGAGTGGAAAGCCTTTCTTATGAGAGCAGCCAAAACACTTCAGGCTTTTCGTCTTAAACAAGGCTGAGCTGACATGATTTCTTTCCATACACTTATCAGTTTTACTGCATGTGGGTCAAAAACACTAAAACAAACTATTTGTATAATAACAACAGAAAACAATTCATCCAATTATTTGGATGAATCCAGTTGTATATCTAAGCTTCAAATTAAAGATTCATAATTGTCAGAGAAGTGAGATTCTGTAACCATTTTCCAAAGACATCCTGAAGACAAAAACCTTATTGCCTTAATAATGCAGTTTACAAAAAACATTGCAAAATGTATATGACTGAATTCATGAGGCACAAAATCTGGTAACCCACTCTCTAGGCTCCCTGTTTTCAAGAAAATCTGCCTTTGATGATGAATGCTATGACAGTACAATTGAACAGATTAGACCTTGCAGACCGATATGAAGGAGTGAAATTCCATACTATCTCCATAATTACCAGTATGACAAGTTTTACATGGAAGGAAACTCATCTAGAATTTCCCAAAGCTACCAAGCTTCAGAAATAGGGAGATGCATCTTCAGTTTGCTGCTCTCTCCCCTCAATCCCCAGCTTTTTATTTTGAAGGGACTTACAGACAGAAACTATAATTCAAACCAGTCGTTAGGCAGAATGTAAAATATTAACCAGGTTTCTTATTTATTTCTCCTCTGTGTGGTCTCAAAGGCCTACAGCTCCTTGGTTGGTTGGTCTTTAAATAGTGTATGGTTATGTCTTTGATAAATTCCCCTTTATGTGGACAGGAGTGGGATCTGTCCAAGCATTAGTTAACATCCTTTATCTCTGTGACATAGAAATTAAACTCCACTTTCTTCTCAAAAATAGCACTAACATTTTGCAGAAAAGCATTCAGGTTATTTTCAGGTTTTTCTCTAAAAGTTTTTTCCAATTCCAATGTTAAAAGATATTGTAGGGATTGAAAAGGCTCCTGTGGAGCTTTTAGCGATTAAGCTCTTTGCAAGGTGTAGAAGTAAAGAGGTAAAATGAATATTGAGGGTGGGAAGACTTCAGGTTCCAGGCTCTTCATTATGACATGTTTTATGAGCTTTTCATTCTCACAGACAATCTTAGCAACATGATAAAGAGAGCTCAGAGAATATCGATTTGCATTACGTTCAGTAGAGCTGCTGACTGGAAGGCAAGTCAATGCAGAATCAGGTTTGGCCAGCTAAATCTTGATAAGGTCTGAAGTAAAACACTAACTGTTCATTCATTGCCTTTTGTTTGGCTAATCAAAGGCAGAGAAATATAACTCTAATGTGAAGCCTTATTTTGTAAACCATGGGAGAGCATCTAAACATGACAGAATGTAGCAATAATTGTCTAAATTATGTAACAACTTGCAAATACCACAGCTCCTTGTACTGCATTTATGGAATTCAGCATACTTGTACTATTGACTGTATTAACTATTATATTGAGTTAGGAACAAAGCAAAATTCTCTTATGCTGCTGAACTCTTACTATGTCAGATTCCTCTCTGAGAGTCTAAATTCAACTTCATGCACGGTTGCAGGAAAATTCACAGCCAAATAACTAGAATGCCAACAGTAAATGAAACAAAGAATTGACAGTAAGATCACCTGCAGAAAAAATGACAATTGTTATTTTGTAAAAGCAATTATTTAAGTATCTGCATATCACATATCATATGAATGAGAATGAGTTTCCAGCGTTCAAATCCAGTGCAGACATTTGTTGGTTTCTATTGCAAACATCACTAAAAGAGAAACACAAAACTAAACAGAGGAGTTTCTCTTGAGCTACTGGTAAACTGCCTTCGCCTCTCCATGTCTTTAGCTGAAGACACATATATTTGAGAGCTTGCCTGCATCGTACCTGTTCAGCTGTATTTCAGCAGAAACAGTATTACATTATGATATAATAATAATACAGGAAGATTAAAGCCTGCTAAGCTGTTTATGCTAATGATGTTTTTATTGTGAATAATGACCTGTTTCCCTTTCCTGTTCCACCTTTCTTATCTCTCCTAAAATGTATTGTATTATTGATAGGATTGCTTTTACAAGAAAATAAATTCCATTTAGTAGGAGAAGTTGTTTGTTTAGCCCATTTTTAAACATTCTCTGAAGCGTGAGTGTAAAAAAAATGGTTCAGATTCTTATGTATTGTACTAGCAGAGACCAAAGAGAACTCAACCGAGATCCATGAAGAATCTTGGGACTTATCCTAGTGAAAATATGTGTCCTAGGTTTTCCCAGATGATTTATGACAGCTGCCAAGTACTCCAAGCACTTCATTTCCTAAGTGTTATTTGTCCATTTAAGTCTACATCATTTGAAGCTTTTCACTCAGTTCTGAAAAACGTTCCAGGACCAGGATAAATGCTAATCTGGAAGGTTTGATATTAAGAAGATAATGCCTGCCACAATTTTAGAAAGCCATTTTCAGTTGCACCAGAAAGAACGGGAAAAGAATTTGCAGTGGTGAGTATTTAATCTGGGGTGTTTTGTTTAGCTTTTTTTAATGTGTATATTAAAAAATCAGTTCTGAAACCCTTTTAAATCAGCAACAATTAATAGATACAACTTAGTTGTCACATGTTTAATTACTAGTGAATTGTTTATTTCAGTCATCTCTCATTTGTGGTACTACTGGTATTTGTGGGTTGATAGTCTTCAAATATTTACAGATCATGGGCCTTGGAAAAAAAATGGTAGCAAATATTCTACAGATACACGTTTTGCATTTACGTTAAAATTCATTAAAATTTCTGGATGCATGAGCACAAATCTGAAGAATCTATTGGCTCTCCTACTATTTAAAACTTTTAACACTGGCTGCTAACCAGATCTATTTATATCAAAGATGGTATTTGTAAATTACAATATTTGTCAACCAGGTCTAGTCAGTACATACTAATAATGAATTGTAAATGAGAAAATGTGTGAATTTACACTGCAGTGTCCAAAGAAGGACAGCTAATCTGGTGAAGGGTCTAGAGTACAAGTCTGATGAGGAGTGGTTGAGGGAACTGGGGTTGTTCAGTCTGGAGAAAAGGAGGCTGAGCAGAGACCTTATTGCTCTCTATAACTATCTGAAAGGATGCTGTAGAGAGGTTGGTGTTGGTCTCATGTCCCAAGTAAAAACAATAGGATAGGATGAAATTGCCTCAAGTTGCACCATGGGGACTTTAGATTGAATATTATGAAAAAAATTCTTTACTGAGAGGGTTGTCAAGCACTGGGACATGCTGCCAATAGAAGTGGTTGAGTCACCATCTCTGGAGGTGTTTAAAAGACATGTAGATGTGGTGCTGAGGGACATGGTTTAGTTTTGGACTTGACAATACTAGGTTAATGGCTGGGCTCAATTATCTTAAAGGTCTTTCCAACCTCTCTTATTCTATGATTCTATAACAATCTGATCAAATGAAACAGAGAAGACGGAGCCAGATTCCTCTCAGAGATGCAGAGTAATGGGACAAGAGGCAAAGGACACAGGTTGGAGCAATGGAAATTTCAGTTGCATATTAAGATTTAATTGTTTTAACAATTGGGATGGTCAAATACGGGAGCAGAACATGCAGACACATTATGGCATCTCCATCTTTGTATATGTTCAAGGCTCGACTAAACAAGTTGATTTGGTTAGACCTTCTCTGAGCAGGGGTTTAGACCAGTTGAATTCATGAGCTCTTGTCCAGGCTGAACTATTCTGCGATCTTATGTTCACTCCAAACATTTTCAGGACCCTTTACGCAAGTGCCTATTTGAACAAAACTTATAAAAAGGTAGATATCTCTACATCTTTTTCCCCTATCAAACCAGGTTGAAATTAGCCAAGAGCCTGGGCACAGACTTTCAGAGGGAGTGATTGCGTAAATCATGTTTCACAGAAAACCAAGCAAAAAATGTAGCTAATCAAATGTTGGCATGTAGTTCTTTAGAATAGCCCATCCAGGTTATATTTAACTTTCTTCTATCTGAAAAAGTAAAAGATTCAGAGAACAAAGCATCATTGTTGAGAATATTAATTTTGGACTCTGTTAGCCAGGACCCAGTCAAAGCTTTCTTTGTTAGGTAGTGAAACCTTCTTGTTCTCTTACAAAGCCAAAACCACTGTAGAAACAAAGACTGCACGTAAAGGGATAAGAAGACCAAACCCCAGCTGACTTTGTCAGTGTAGCTCCAGAACAAACTGCAGATCAGATTCACAGCTGGTGTCTATCAGACCAGATCATCTAACCATCAGATGAGCATCTGGTCCCATACACAAAGTTAAACAATAAAACCTGTTTACAGAATAGAAGAATTAATATGACAGCTTGAAAACACAGTGCTTCGCACATTTTGGCAAAACTTCTTTGTGGGGTATATACTTACCTTGTAGATTACAGCATAGTCTTTTGTCCATGGTAGGTCACATAACCCTTTCATATAAGTATTTCAGGGTTCGATGCTTCAACCTCTGCCTCACCATGCTTAGAAGACATCACACATCATCAAAATGGGTGTCACCATAAATCTGTTTCAGCCTGGCTTCTGCAGCAAAGACCACATGAGGGATTCAGGCTGCGCAGCAAAAGGTCTGTCATCAGAACAGCGAGACACATGCCCCATCACCAAGACACAGCTGCTCCAGGTCACACAACAGAGACCCTTCAGTGATTTGTTGGTGGTTTGTAGATGTGTTTCATTACTCTGGCAGCCCAGATCTGCTGTATGGCAGGGTGTTGGCCACCTTAGCTTCATACACAGAAGAGTGCTACTGTCAGTGTCAGGCTTTTGGTAAAACAACAAGTATTCAAGAGGAGGCAAAGGCCAAATCTTGTTTTTTGTTTTCTTTCCAGTCAGACTACTTACACAGTCTAAATAGCAATTTTATATTGTTAACAATACTAAATTCTCAAAAATACCCATAGATAGGCGTCCTTACATGATAGGATAAACCACAGAGGGAAATTTCATTTACATTTCAAAAATAAATTTCATTCAGTATTAGAAGCAACTGAATAAAACAAAACCACCTAAATGTTATTTTTAACTCACTCATGAAAATCTAATTGTGTAAAAATACCCATTTTGAATGAAAGATAGGCTGAGCCGGGGTCTAAAACATTCAGATTTATGAGCCTGCTCTACTAAATGTATGGAAGTTTTCATAATTTAATGTAAATTAAGCAAAGTGGAATATGAACATACACATCCCCATTAGCTGTTTAGTGTGGAGTCACAGATACAGAGATCATGCTAGCTGGACCTAAGGTAAGTCAGCAAAACTTATAACTCTCCACTTGTTGCTGCCTTCCTGCCCCTTGTACCCTTTTGACAAATACCCTCCTAGTCCCTCTCTTTCCCAGAAACTTCACTGAACTTAGAACATTCATTAAAAGTCTTTGAGAAAGTTTTTGCCAAACTAGGAGGGCTAGAAATTATATTTAAAAATACAAAGAAAGCAAGGATCTTTGTGCAGTAAAATGGCTCCAGAAGGTATATCTTTAGCTAATCAATGTGAGATCCATGATGAAAGCAAGAGACTTAGCAACAGTGCAGATATATCTCTTTTACCAAAACCAACCTTCATTCATCATGGTAGAAGGAAAAATTAATATTCTTTCAACATCAAATTTCAGCATAAGAATTTGTATGTGTTTTAGGTTTTAAAGGCTGATGAAGAATCTCTATAATAAAATGATCAACAAACATAGATACAAATATAAAACCAAAACAGAGCATTCAAAGCAGAGACCTATTTCTGTGTATTTTGAGTCACATAACTGTAAAATGAAACTCTTAGATAAAGCACTTAAAGACTGTTTTTGTTAACCCCAAGCTGGACTCAGGCCCTTTACTAAGTCTCTATTTAAAAAACAATGCACTTGCTCCTGCTGTCAGGATAGTTTTACTGTGCACTCTATCGCTGCTCTATGTATGAAAAAATTGCAGGTTTTAATTTTAGGTTTTATGAACAACTCAGAATTCTTTCACTTAAAAAAAATCCAAAATAACAAATAAGAAAAACCTGTTAATATGTTTATTAACATGTATGCTTCAGTAGCTATTGTAGGTTTCTTGAAACTAATATCAGTCTTACATATGTTGCCTCTCATCCTGTATTTAAGCACTCCATGTGTTCATGGAAAACTTCTTGAGTAAAGGCTATCAACAAGATTTCTGTTAGCAAGTGGGGAAATATAATTGCCTCCAAATGCGTGAAAAGTGTTTTTTATTTAAGCAAAAGCAAAGAAAAAAGATATATTTTTCCCTAATTATTCAGTCAATACTGTCGGAGAGTTGCCATTCACTGCCAAGGAGATGCTGTAAGCTGAAGCAGGGGACAGAGGGAATAGGAGCATTTACTGAATTTGATTGTTCTAAGAAGGCAATTTAGGAAAGGGACTGTCTGAGTCCAATTACATCCAAAGAGTATCTCCTGACTCAGGAGCTTCAGTGGAACAGGAGAAGTCAAGCTGCAAGTTCCAACTCAGCTGAAAATTGCTGAGTCTGGGAGTCTTTTAAACAATTTGGCTTCACTTGCCCACTTGTTATTGTGGTTAACATTGCATTCAAGTGTGCAAATTTATGTGTCTACTGCTGTCTTGATGACAGGAAGAGTGCAACTTTATTTTCAGAGTTTAAAAGGGTGCATTTTTCACTGCATGATAATCAGTACTATGAAATAAAAAAGGCGGGAGGAAAAAACACTGGCTTTACTATGAACTAAAGTAGGTGATGGGTGCACTTCAGCAGCCGCTGCAGTTGCTTTCACCCAACGTAATTCACTCTAATGCAAAAGAGCAAAAATTTTCGAGTGCAGTCGGGCAATCAATCCCACGACGGAAATGGCAGGCAGCGAGGGCAGCTCCACAGCTGCCTCCTCAGGGAGGCACTTAGAGGCCTCCAGGGCTTGAAGTCTGCAGTGAGCAGAAGCTGCCACGGCATCTATGAGCATAAGGTGAGGCTTGAGCCATGCCAAGTCTAGTATTACTCCAGAGTGGCTGTTTCCTGTTCTCTGTAATCTCAGCCTGGAATCACTAATAGACTTCATGCCAAGAACTCCATTTATGCATTAGATTTTGTGTGGTTGTCTAAATAACATTCAAGGTTTGGAAAAGTCACATGAGAATTGCTAATGTTCTTGGAGGAGGGAAATTAAGAAGGAAGTAAAGAGCTTCAAACTCCCTGGGTTATATGGGAGAGGGTACTGGGATGTTAGGTTTTCCGCTGAGACTCTGTGATTTCTAAAGAGGTGGTAATTGTCAATAAACAGAATAATAAAAAAAAATCAATTTATATTTCTCTCCTATAAACAAGGAACATTTCACAGGAGAGGAAAAGAAGGGATTTTAGTTAATCTATAGGTGAATCTGCAGAAGATGGAAAATACAAGCTGACATTCATGTATAAAAGACCTTAAAATGGGGTCTAGTAATTGGAGCATCCATAATCCATCTGCTGGACATGTAGAAGGAAAGAGTTCAGTAAGGCTCATTTTATTTCTGTCACATATCAGGTTTTCTAAACCTTTGCAAGTGCTATCTCAGATTTCACAGTTAAGTATTGCTTGTTCTTGCTGTACTGTGGGTTGAATTAAAGGTGATTTAAGGGTAAAGGACAATTTCAGGGTAAATGGCTAACATCAAGGCATCATTCCTGTGCAGTGGAAATTCTTGTAACCACAAGTCTGGATTGCTCCTGTGACAGCTGTCACTTCAGGTCTGAGAGAATGGATTGGCACAAGGAGACAATCTGCGGTTGACATATTAAAAATTCTACATGGAGAGCAAAATCAGCTCACCTAATGCAAACACCCATATCTGGTCAGATTAATATCTCCCCCTACTCCACTGACTAGATCTCTGTTGACTACAGTGAGAGCTTAGATGCTCTGAAGACACAGAGACAAAATTGCACCCAAGGTGTGCGTTGTACAGATGCTCTGCTGGAGCTGACAGGACAAGAAAGGTTCAAGAGGCAGAGCTCTCTTTCAGCTGCCAGCATTTGCTAAAAAATCTTTCTGGCACTGGCAAAGTGCCTTGTGATGAATATCAGTGAAGTCCAAGGGCCCTAAGTGACTGTAAAACTGCAAATAAGCACATGCCTACGCAAATCAAATATGGCACAAAAAGCCCTGCGCTCGTGGTGACTGCATCTCTTAAAGAAACCGAAGCAGTTTACTGGCTTCAGCATTGCTGGGTCTGAGCCAGTCAGTCTTCTCTTCGAGAAGGGTGGACTAATATGACTGCAGTGCCACCGTAACACTACACTTTTGCTGTGAGCTTTGGTTTCATATTTCTGCCTGGCACTGCACTGCACTATACAGCCACGTCAGTTTGGAGACCTTTAACGCCACTGTGATTTATAAGCATGCCCTGTGTTTCTGCCAGAACGCGGGCACCAAAAAGTCTAAAGTCTGAAAGCTCTGAGCAGCCAATTCAACCCTAGCCAAGCTAGGGGATGCTTCTCTTATGTGAGAAGGAGCACATCTAATGTACTGAAGAATGTAAGGGAGAAGAAGCCAATATTCATTTAATCATACTATTACAGCCAACAGCCCCAACAGAGTTAGAAACCAGGACAGAATGGGAGACTTGTGTTCACGTACTAATCTATCTGAATTAGTAAACTGCTTCTTAAGAGAACAGACTTAATTTTCTGCTAATGAAGTTTTACAGAGTTGTCGAAGACACTTAAATATCCATTTAAATAAAGATGGAACTTCGTCTCCCCTTCTTGTAACTGTCTGACTACTGAATAAAAGAGGAACATTTCCTCCTTTTGCCCCCGGGAGTGATATCTAGGCCAAGCCTCTCTTGGCACCGTAGAGGCTCCTCAGCATGAGCATCAATTCAGCCTCCACTGTGCAACCTTTTTGACTGGATGAGTCACTGCATACGTACATGCATCCAGGCTGCAAACAGCCCTCTTCACACAGTCTTGGGAGAGAGGGCTGTATGCAGCAGCCTCTCTGTTTCTGACCCTGTGCAATGTCACACAGCCTTTAGGTATGCCAGACAGACTGCTCAAACACAGAATGACCCTTGTAGCAAGAGAACCAGGAATTACCAGACAGATACAGAAGAGTAGAGTTGTACACGGACAGTGGTTCTGGTAGTTGCAAAAAGTTTTGTATTTTAAGCCCATATGCAAAGAATTGTACATCCTCCCAGAAAACGCAAGCGACAACTACCTACCAGCAGAATGGCTACCTGACAATAAGGCGCACTCCTTCCACTCTTGTGCCAGATGATGGAGTACAGGTAGAGTAGAAACCCCCCGAGGAGAATGGTTTCTGGAAACAAGCCAGACTCTCCAGTAGGATAAATTTTCTACCCTACTATTAGCTAATCCTGGAACAGGGAAAGACTGAACGTCTCGTATTGTAGATGGAAGGTTACTTAGAAGTTAGGTGTCTCCATACTTGTCTCCAGCCCTTGTGGTTCTAGCCTGAAGTATCTGCTTTACATTGCACAGACATTATGGTGGGATTCATATATATATTTCTAGGGTAAAAGCAACTCAGTCACCATCTGTGTCTCCCAACAGCTTTTCGGCATATTGGCTAATTTCAGTTTAGTTTGATTTTGAGGAACAGTGGCCACTGGTATGGGATTCAATAAGGCCAAGTGCTGGGTCCTGCACCTGGGTCACAACAACCCCATGCAGTGTTACAGGCTTGGGGAAGAGTGTCTGGAAAGCTTCCTGGTGGAAATGGACCTGGGGGTGTTAGTCCACAGCCGGCTGAATATGAGCCAGCAGTGTGCCCAGGTGACCAAGAAGGCCAAGAGCTTCCTGGCTTGCATCAGAAATAGCGTGGGCAGCAGGACTAAGAGAGTGACCATTCTCCTGTACTCAGCACTGGTGAGGCCTCACCTTGAATACTGTGTCCAGTTTTTGGCCCCTCACTACAAGAAAGACATTGAGATGGAGCATGTCTAGAGAAGGGCCACAAAACTGGTGAGGGGTCTGGAGAACAAGTCTCATGAGGAGCGGCTGAGAGAACTGAGGGGAGACCTTATCACTGTCTACAACTACCTGAAAGGAGATTGTAGAGAGATGGGTGCTGATCTCATTTCCCAAGTAAAAAGCGATAAGATGAGATGGAATTGCCTCAAGTTGCACCAGGGGAAGTTTATGTAAGATATTATGACAAAAATTTTCACCGATAGGGTTGTCAAGCACTGGAACAGGCTGCCCAGGGAAGTGGTTGAGTCAGCATCCCTGGGGGGATTTAAAAGATGTGTAGATGTGCTACTGAGAGACATGGTTTAGTGGTAACTTGCAAGTGTTAGGTTAATGGTTGGACTTGATGATCTTAAAGGTATTTTCCAATCAAAACTATTCTATCATTCTGTAAATTTTTAGAAATGTTGCAGGTGGTGAGATTTAGGAAAAGGCTTCATCATAAGCAAATTTGTAAGAGAAAAAGAGTGCCTTTAAGCATAGCCAACTCAGAGTATGCAGCCAAGCAGAAGGCAAATCCCAAGAAAATGAAACTTTGTTTGTCCTAATGGTAATGACATTACTTACTCTGTGGGACAAAGCATTAGGCTGACCAGGTACTGACATGGCACAGTTGAGGATAGGCATAGCAGGAGTCTAAAAAATGTCATTGAGTAAATAGCAAGGTTCTGTGATGGGAGGAACTGGTTGGTTGATGTGCTTGAATGCAGCAGTTCGTATTAATTTAGCTCAGTACATAACGTTTTTTAATAAAAAAAGCAGAGTCAAATGCTGCATTCCAGCCTCAGACAAACTCCTATTTACTTTGAGAATTGGAACAGAAAAGACTTAGTTCTTGTGTGGTCTAATGCTGTTTAAGTAGGATGTTCTGCCACTTGCATAGAATCATAATATGATAGAATTCTCAAGGTTGGAAGGGACCTTTCAGATCATCTAGTCATAGTCACTTTCTCATAAACCAGAAAACAATTTGAACACAAAGGTAAAAATAATGAGCAGCTTATCTACAGAGGCTAAGGAAAGATTTTTGGAAAAAAAAAGGAGAAAATTAAGGAACTTACTGCAAACACTAATGCAGGGAAGAATGTTTTGACAGACATAATGCTGGTACATTTTTATTTAAGGACAATGAAAATTTACCTCACCTTACCTCACCTCTATGCTTGATCCTTCTCATATTAACCTCAGTAGCTGCCAAGCTAGGACATGTGCAATATATGGGAAAATCTGCAGTTATGATGCATTTTTGTTTTACACAGTATATGTGAAGGTGCCAAGCAGAAGTAGGTAATTACTTCCATTCAGATTTCAGCAACATGTTTTCTGTTTAGCTTAGGATCCCAAAGCAGCAGAGCTATTGAGGGACAGCAGATCCCAGTGCTGCCTGTTAATTAGGAGCCCTACAAATGTAGGTCACAAAAACAAAAGCAAAGCTTTTCCGGGAGAAGACAAACGTGTGATTTGTGAATGAAAAGCCAGGAAGTTTTAAAAGTGAAACAGAAGTAAATTCAATCAGGCTCTTCTTACAAACGAAAGCAGTGAAAACTCTTGGCTTTTAGCACTTCAAGGGGAGAGAAGATTCTGTTAACCCTTTGTTCTTCAAGATAAACTGAAACTCCAGCCAGTTGGCATTAGAAATATCTTTTCAGTGCTTATCAGAATGAGAATTTGTTTTAGAAATATCAGATCATCACAAGGCCAAACGTTACGTAGAAGCAAATGGAAAAAGGAGGTATAACAATCTGCTCTTCCCCCAGCTGTCATTAAACTAGACTTTGTTAAATACAACTGTAGTCGCTCACTCATTCAGTATCAGGCACACTTCAAATCTGTTGTTGCTTAATTATTTAGGTTCTTCAGATTTCCTTTAATTGTGGACTGTGTTTTTAGGTTAGTTGAGTATTTTCGCATGTGAAGATCCTTCACTGGGGGAAAAGTGAGGGTTTGTTCTTAATCAGAATGTAATACCTCCACTATGTGACTTCTGAAGATGCAATTATTGTCTCTTTTAGAAAGAGTGACAAGCTGCCCGACTATATAGCCTTACAGATAATAAAAGGTGTTCTAGAAAAGAGTTTACAGTAGTATGGCTCCAATCCATACATGTATAACTGCCTGAATAAGTGCCTGTTACTAAAAATCTAACAATCTATCTTTCCCCTTACTGAAGTCAATATAAGGGTCTTTTCTCTTACTTACATTATTTTAAATGTAGACTGATTTACCAAGAAAAGTGAATCTGAGCCTTAAATAAACAAAAAAAAAAAAGGCAGTCACTGCAGCCCTTCAGATGTACATTTACATATATTTTTAGGTCATGTCCTGCTTCCCAACAAATATTTTTAAAGTAATGTCTAGTATATACATTTTTAACCATGATGAATATAATGGCTAAATGGCAAGGCACAGTAGGATTTGTGTTTGTTCTGCAATAAAAATGCACTTGAATGAGGACTAAGGTATCTAAGTCAGAGAGACCAGCTGCTCTAGCTCTTTCCTTTCGCTGAGCAGAATTTTCTGCTAATATCCATTCAGTACAATTTTTCCACTTTCCCAAACTTAATAAATTCTTGCTTCTAGTCACCTTAGTAAAGTGGCAGAGAATAGAATTCTAAAAACATAATTACTCTCATCATTCTTTCCCAAAAATCTGGCTTTAAAAAAATTATTTTTCTGAATTTTTTCCCCTCATCTGTTTAGTTACAAAATGTAATTTTAAATTATAACCATGAAAGGCCATTGATAAGCTTGTCACAGAGGCTGTAACAACCATCCCCCTCAAAGTATTTTCCTCAATATCTTAAAATATTTACAGTCCAAATATCATCTATCTAATCAGTATATAAAAAAATAATAATTGGTGACCATGTCCTTAAACACCTAAAAACCTCACCTCTAAACCTTTTTGTTCCATTAAGATGGTGATTTAACACCCAAATTATTTCATAGTCTTTTCTAGAGCCCCGTGTTTATGGGTTGCAACACAAGACAACTGGATTTCATTCTCTGTTACACCATAGCTTTTGATCTTGGGAAAGCTTCCAAATCCCACAAATTAGTACTTAAATTCTGCCTAAGTCCAAAATTGTGACCTTCAAAACCCACTGCTCAACTGCTGCCAACCCTGGAGGCATAGGCTCAGACTGAGTGATTATCTCCCAAGACCTAAGTCATAACCATGGAATTGGGCTTTGTACAAAATGCAGTAGAAGATATGTTGGTATTTTTAAAGTGACCCAAAGGAGAAGCTTTTCTTTTAGTGGCTCAGTGATCAGAATTTTCTTCCTAGAAAAAAGTGCTTCATTCCCTAAAAATGCCCAAGTACAATATTCCTACAAAAATGGTAGGCACCTTGTCCATTACCCTTATCAAATAGCCTGAGAAATTCCTCTGGACCATAGGGAGGAACATGCTTACTTCTCATTAATTATGCGTCTATAACATATTCCCTCTTCGACCCACAGAATTTGCCTTTATTAAACAATACTTTCACGTTTTGGTAGTAATACATGCAATATTGCCTTTAAGTCTGATTCTGATCTGTAATATACAGGTAAATAGTTTCAGACACTTAATATTTTCCACCTGTGGAACAACAAACAGTATTACTAGCAGACACGGCAGAGATGACAAATTTCTTCCAAAGAAAGTTGCACATGATTACCATGTGTAGGTCAGGAGCATCATCAACAAAAGGAACTAGGGTTGTAAATAAAAGTCCACCAGGAAAAACAGAAGGATGGAATCAGGCTAAGTCTAATATTTCAGAGGTGTTTACTGTAGTACAAAAAGTATACATATCCACTCATTCCAAACCCAAAGATGCTTTGTAAAGTCTTGGGATTCATATGCTAATTAGTTGCTTATTGAAATTAAACTTCACTATTTTAAGAAATTTATTTTGCACAAATTGTTTAATAGTGAATAATGCCATATGATTGTAGATCCATTTATATTGCAGACTACAAGGAGTATTTTACCTTCTGACTTTAGAATGTTGAAAATGGGAACAAAAATATTTCAACTGTTAACAAAAAGGGAAGTGTATATCCCTAAATCATAGGAATACTATGCAAATAGAAATCTAATGTTATAAGGCTAAGACAGAAGAAGCTTTCATTTCCAGAGGATAAATCTTAGGGTAGGAACAAAAAAATCCCTTTGTTATATAGTGCAACAAAACAGAGCACTAAGAAGAAAGAATAAATCTGGCTTGGAGTTTTGATGTCTTGGGCATTTTAATTGTGTAATGTATTTTGAAACAAAGTAACAGGTTTCAAATAAGGAATTTGTTGCAGAAAACATTTTGAAGGATTAAAGTACAGTGGTAGCATCTTTCAAGTTTTTCGCTGGAAATTTTCACTGTTCGTTCTGAGAAAAAGTATTTCTCCTGAGAAGTCTGATCTTACTTTTCCTCCCCCTTCTCTCCCCACATTCTCATTTTTTTCTCAGACTAGATGAAGGAAAATGTTATCCATTTTCCCTCCCAGATGCTCACCCATCTCTCTCCTATCCTTTGCTTTGATCTATTACTAACATCTTCAATCATTGCTTAACCACAGAGCTGCTATTTCTTTTGAACTCTAAGTTGAAAATAAACCGATGTACAGATTGGACTTTGGTGAACTACTTGCTTTGTTAGAGATTAATTTTGGATCTTCTGGTAGTCTAACTAGTCTTTTTCTTTCCCTTCTTAGATTTCAATCAGGATGTGATCTCTTATACAAGAAACCCTTAAAATAGCAAGCTTGTAACTGATCTAAACCTAAGTAAATGATGAAAAGACATTTTTATTTTATTACTGTATTTCTCAATGCTTCTAAGTTTAATTTCTATGTGAAGAAAATATTTTAACTTCTGTAATACAATTCCATAAGTTGCCCTCCTCTGCAAGAGGTAAAAGATATCTATTAACATATCTTAAATATCCTCATAGCCCTTAAAATTGAGCACCCTTCCCAAAATTTTCCTCATTCCCATGCTCATAATCCCTGCAGAGGCTGAGACAAGAGTATAGGTTTTAGAAGCAAGGTATTTGAGTCTTTTCACCCACAACATGAGACAAATTAGAATTGCATCTGTCATTGGCTTTGAATTATCACCAGAATATGTGGGAGAAAAAAACTGCCACGAAAAGATAATTTATTTTCCATCTTTCTTTATTCCTCTTCCTCACTGACTCATGGAGTATTTTGGCAGTTTATTTCTGTCATAGGCATATAAGTTAGTTTCTTAATATCTATTTATTTGTTTCCTGTCTTATTCAGTTGTCCCTTGGTTCCCAATTCAGGAAGTATCTCTTTCAAGGAAGTTATGTAAGCACATAAATTACACATGAACTAATTAAAGTCTATTAGAACTATGTGTTAAATAATCCCCCAGCCACTCTCTTATTCAAACATGGGGTGCTACGCTAAACTTCAACACTTTTTGCAACATCACAGGGATATATAATTTTCAATTTTTTCTTTGATGTTCTTATTTAAATATGTCATCCAGACAGACACCATGAGATTTCCAGAAACCACAAAATTAAACTGAATGAAAGCTTAATTAAACAAATATAAAAATTTTGCTTAAGCAAGCAGGTATAAAAACATAAGATGAATAAAAAATAACCAAAACTCAAAAAAAAGTTTAAAATTATCAATCTTAGAATATTTGTTTGTGATTCCAGTGTTAAAATATAAGTAGAAAGTAATTGTCTCATCTAGACATGCAAGACAACTCCAACCTTACCTTGTAATCTTCTCAGATATTTTCTATTACAATTGAAATTTCTTAAATATGCTGTTCAAGTAACTCAAACTTTTCATCACTTCTTAAACTTGTAAAGTGATAATCCCATTAAACTTGGTAAGGATAACTTTCCTAGTGTCAGTTGAAGATTATATTGCCAAAATATCTTTACTGTGATGCTCATATTGACAAATTCTCTAGAAGAAAGGATTAGGAAGCTTAAAGGATCACTCCTTAGGAGTTCCTACCATTGACCTAACCTTGTTCACACTATTGATTATAATTTTTATTTATTTATTTTTTCATCCAATTAACTAAATGTATTTCACTTGAAGGTGCTATTCATATAGAAGCGATTACTGTAAGGGATCCTCTTGACACAAGCTCTTTAAAGACACCCTTTTTAGTTCTACTAGAAGCCCAAAGGAAAGCACTTTGATGCATCTGTTTAATTCGGTTTATCACTTTCTTCGCTTACCAATGGTTAGGGGAGCACTTTTATAAAGTTTTTCCATACCCTAGAAACATGTAGAACGGTTGTTCTTTGTGTTAACATTTACAGGTACCTCCTCACATAAATGTAAGGTCCATTCTTCAAGGCACTGCTTTTGCAAAATTAGAATAAATTTTCACACAAGCCACTCTAAATGGGACATTTGACAAAAGGTTGGTCAGCAGTTTATCAGTTTATGAGCATACCCAGTGTATATGTTTTTGTCCCCACTGTTCTTTCATACATTCATTGTTGTGGTCTAAGTCTAGTAGAGTGCCTAATGGGACATCTTCATATGTTAATCAGATGGAGTTCTCCTTTCCATTCTTTAACTTCAAGTTAGAATAATTTAATGTTGTTTTCTTACATTTGCGTACTTGGGTTGTTGAAGGGTTGCACGGGAGTAGACTTAGATTCTTGTCCCCTGTGTTGGTACATCCTGTATCAAACAGCTATGGTTCCTCTGGCATATCAGGGCTTTCCACTCCTGTGTTACCATGGGGCATCCCCAAGCACAACACAAGGTTCCCCTTCTGAACATGTTTCCCCCAAGAATTTCCTTCAAAGTCAGAGTGCTGTTTTAGTTTTACACTCTGAAATATTTGTACTGAATGTCAGTCAATGGGCTAGTCTCACAGGATGATCACCTGTTATGCCAGACATGTAGTCAATCCTACACTTAATAAATAAATAAATACATAATTATACCTGAATTCGCATGACTAAGTGTCTCCATCTCTAAGCAATGACACCACTTTGTCCAGCTAAAAATTTCTCACCAGCAGCAGTTTCCCTCTCCAAAGGGTCCCTTGGGGCCTATATAGACAAATCATTAAGAAATAAGGCCTGTGATCATTTAGTTTCATTTGCTGGATATGTGCTTTTGATACTGCAGCAGAATTAGACTTTCATTTCATAGTCTGTGCATGTATTAGTCTTCAACCTCCTGTGGAAAATAAATAAAATAGAAAAGGTAAAAATGAGTTGCTATGTTTGTCAAAGACTGAAAAATTACTAGATCCTTCTGGGGAAAGTGTGCCACTTCCTACACAGTTATAAGTGACCATATTTATGGTAGACTTTTAGGTGAGAAAAGAAAGGAAGATTCCTCTGCTGACAGGTACCGGCCATTAAATCTCCAAGCAGGAAAGCTTAGGTGCTAAACTGTCTTATGAAGAGGCAATCAAGCATCTCAGCTCAGAAAATGAGTCAATTTGAGTCCAGCTAGTTTAGAAATTGTCTCACCCCATGTCCCTTCTCAACAGCCCATTTAGCTATTTCGTCTCACAAAGATTTCAAACAAAATGAGAGTACAGAGGGAATTTATATCCATCCATTCAGGCCCAAAATTTCCTCTGCTCCTACCCCAGAGACCCTGAGTTAGGCAGCTTCAGAAATCCTACCTGCATCTTTGGGCAGCTCTCTATTTAGAATCACTTTTTTAGCTATAAAGTTTTCATCTCCCTATGAAGCTTTTCCCACTCTACTCTTAAGTCTGCTTTTCCAGAAGAATCTTGGCTTCAGTCTTTTACACTGGTATTTGGTTACTGACTCCTTAATTACATCTGCTAGAGCAGCTGGTGCTTTTTTTAACCACTTCTGAGCTGCTATAGTATTGGATCTCATCACTTCAAGTTTCAAGGTCAGTAAAGGCTCTCCTGGACTTGTTATCAAGTAGGAATTGAGTGCATAAACTTAAAATAAAGTACAGCAAGCTTGTTATGCATACACATATCTCCGTGATCTTGGTGCATGAAGCCTGTGCTGTTAAACCCTGCTAATGGGGATGGGGACTGCTGCTACATGAGTTACTGTTCTCAGAGTCATCTCTGTAGAGTCAACGCACCCCACTTAAGATGAAGGTGTTATGATCCTGATTCAGGAATGACTCAAATACTGAAAAATGACTGATTCTTAGAATCTGTGCACTTTGGGCCAGACTTTCCACTGCATTGGGCCAATGTTATGCTGATATGAGGACAGAGGAGTCTTCTAATATAAAGCAGTAAAAAAAACCCAACCCAAACATAAATGAAGGAGCTGTGCAAATCTTAACACTGTCATAGACACAGCAGAAGCGAGAGCACATTGCAAGCCAGATTCCCCATAGGCAGGCACAGGAAAAAAACCAAACAAGTACTGAAACCAGCCAACTTGACTTCTGAAATTTTACCTTAATATTAGCAAAGAATATAGACAACTCAGCTGTTCAAAACAAGTCATGCAATAAATCTGTCTAGACTGTATCACTATTTGGACCCCATGCCACTTTTCCTATTCAGGAAGAAAGGCACAGCCCCTACAGTGTAGCCCCGCTACAGCGTGGGGCGAGTTGATAACTGTCATAAGAATGGATCAGAAATACACTCAGACAACTAGTAGGTAGGAGATGACAAGCTGTTCTCCCTAATTTTGCTGCAGTCCACAGGGGTTGCAGGTAGATTACCTCCCCTTCATCAATTCAGAGATGATCACAGTGTGCTGGCATAATCCAAAAGGAATATAAATCAAAACCATTTCTGCTAAACCTCCTGACCGTATTTTGCTAGGTCAGCTAATCAGAAATCATCTTATAACTTATGGTTATTTATAACTAACAAAGCTCCAAATTAAAATAAATGCAGAAAAAACTGACAATGTTTTCAAGCATCCCAGTAGAGAAAACAACCATTTCTGAAATTTTAATCAAAATTATTTTAGTTTTTCAGAGCTTTCATTAAAAAGGAGCAATAATTTTAATAAATAATAGCTGTACATCCAGCTGAAGTAAATAGAAAATCAGGGCTGAGATTGCATTTTTAAGTGCCAATTGCAAATCTGAGAAATTAAATAGCCACTTATGAACACTTTGATCCACCTCTTGATAGACAGGGTTTGGAGGGCTTAAGTAGCCTGCATGTAGTAAGATTCAATGTAAAGCCCAAGATGCCATTATTAACATGACAGTTTTTCACATGAGCTGCCACAGGGCTAAGTTCCATTCTGTAAAATGATTATTACCTCCTACTATACTAAATGCTTTAAACTGCCATTGAGTTTAGTGAACTAAAGAGAGTCAGTATATCATGAGGTGTCCAGCATGTTAAGGATGTAAAAGCTTGTAATACATATTTGTTATTATTGACCTTTCTGTCTGAAGCTCACATGGTTTCAGTGCAGTATCTGTTTTGTCCTTTCTCTTTTCCCAGATTTGTTTTCAGAGGATAAAAATATATAATAATAAAATTGTTTTCAGAGGATAAAAATAAATAATTAAATTCACTCTCATATTCACTTGTAAAGAAATAGTGTAGATGGGACCATATTTTAAATTTGGCATTCGTTCTAGACCTGACTCAGAGTTACTGCAACAACCTTGCTTACAGGGATGACAGCGTATGATTCACTCAGTGCTGTTTTGTTGATCCAGCTGTAGGGCTGAATTAGACAACAGACTTCTAGAAAGACAGAAAAATATAATTTTACAGCAGACAGAGAGTGACATGCCTTGGATCCACCAAAATGACTCACATTCTTGCAGTGAGAAGTAACCCTTGCCTTAGCCAGTTCACAAATTAGCAGTGATTAATCAAGCATAAAAAAGGCTGGAATGACTATAGCAAAATACATCCCAAATGAAACCTAACTACTTAAAAAACACTTGTGAGTTTTTTAATATATTCATATCTGTTATGCTTCCTTCAAGCTGCATACTGTACTTGCTTGTCACAGAATGTTGCTACAATAAGGATAGCAGAAATTTAATTTCAAAGTAATATTTGCAAGGTTTTGAACACATTTGACCTCAAAATTACGTGTCAGCTTAGGGTCCAGAAATGACTCATAAAGTTGCTTATTCTATTAACAACCCCTTTTCAATTTTATTTTATACTGCACCTGGTTTTATACCTTCCCTGAGCTCTTCTTATATTCAATGGATTAGAAATGTGTAAACTTGCTCCTCATAAATCTTGAAAGCATCCATCAAAACAAAAAAAATAGTTAAACAATAGCAAATAACAAAACATGTGAGCACTCTGTACCTGTGGCTGAAATATACCTCCCTGGTGATTTCTGTAACCAGAAAACACAGTTCAGAGATCAGGTCACGATCAATCCATAGAGATAATAAGATTGGGGGGGGGAGAGAAAACATCATTGCATTTTTGCAGACAGATAAACATGAGGAAACTGCAATCTATTCATAGCTACAGGCAGATGGTTTCATAGATTCATGTCCAAGAGCAGAAAAAGCAGCTCTGTTTGTCAGGGAAGACATATACTGTGAATTATTCACTCAGCCCAAGTAATAAGTGGGGTCAGGGTAGAACAAAATAACACATCGATTTTTCCCTTACAAAAAAGGCAAGAATGCGGACAGTTAGTGTGCAGGTATTCATTTGAACTGTTACACCAAGCCCAGGAACCAGCTGCCTGCTCCTTGGATTAGGTTTCATTCCCATTCCCTAAATCCCCGGCACCAGGTCCACAGTTCTCAGACTGCTGACACTCCAGTCCCGCCTAAGCCTTGGAGGTGCTTAAAATCAATTTGTTCCTCTGTTTCAGTGCACAAAGTTCCTCAGGACTGGCATATCACTTACTCAGAGATGTGTTGGCTGAGGGGATAAAGCGTCTACACTCCAGCGCAAGCCGATAAAAGGCACGCGGCAGCTAAATCCACCCTAACTCCTTAGAGAAGCCTGATCCATTAGACATGCTTGGGTCATGCACTGATTTCCACACAATAGCCTAACAGAATAGACTAACATCTACAATATGGGGAACCTATGCTTTTGGCTCTTTTAGGCCCGTGGTAGCTTTGAATCTGCAGATCCCATTTTTAAGAAGGTGTTATTACTGCAAAGCTGTGGCATAGTCTAAGAGGAAGGCTATCCCTACCCCTGAATCTCCTGAAGGGGTGAGGCTAAGCAGAAGGAAAAGTGAGACTTATGACACTGGAGCAAGAATGAGTCTGATGGGAATATAGTCTGGAAAAGTTAAAATATCTCCTTTTTTAGTAGTGTATGTGTGGGTTCACAGCACGATTTTAATGAGATAATAAGATTTATAAAAACCCTATGTATAAAAATCCCCCTATGATGGGGAGTCAGGACTTCCTGAAAAATTTACACTTTCAGATTCATTGTGATCTTATAAATATCTTGGCCTCTGTTGCTGCTACTCTTCCAGGTCTTCATTTTCATGCTGTGAAGCCTTACATGGCTTTGACATTTTGTCTACTTACTGAGTATGATGTTATCCATCGTAGCCAAGTGCCATTATCATAGTTTAAGATTCATAATTTAGTTCCTTATTAAACCATCTACATCTCACAAGCACAGAGCAAAAAGCTGTTTTGTCCCTCAGAAGTTCAGAAGAAGCAAAGGGCATGAAAAAGAAGGGGAGAGCCTGGCTCAGTGACTTGACGTGGGCTCACTAGAATGACCATGCAAGATCCTCTTGTAATCTGATATTTTGGTGTCTAGCATTAATTTCTCCCTTTCTCTGCTTCGTTTCTTGTGATGTTTGTACAAAGATATATATTTGCAAACTTTAAAAATCATAATTTCTGAGTTTGTCTTCATCAATGATCATGGCAGACCTGTATAAAATTTCAAAAATGGGGAACCGTGAACTGTTTTGGTTTGGGTTTTTTTTTGCCTTAGCTTTGCTAAGGAGAGTTGCATGGTGTATTATCTATTGTGTCACAAGCTGGAAAAAGTACTTGCAAAACTGAATGTGTGAGGAGGGGATCTATATCAAGATTTTATGCTACTTTGCATTATATTCCCATGTAGACTTAAATTCTGGACTTCAAAGTATCTTTTATGAGATGCTAATTATAGTTAGTGCTCTGACAGCTGCCAGGATTTAAACTACATAAATTGAATTTTGGACATTGAAATTGCATTTCTGACCACTTTGCAAAGGCCTGAAGAGTGCAGTGCTGGACTTGGGACATAATTAATTTCCATCATATTTTAGAAGAAAAATCTATTCACAGCTAATATACGTCTATCCTTTCTGCTCTGTAAGGTACATCAAAATACCATCTATTGTCATTTAAGATATACCAAACTCTAGTGAACCAGACATTTGGAGCTTATACAAGCAGGCTACTGTTTGACCTAGTTTCATTACAAGCCTGAAACTGCCCATTACCCACTTAATGATGAGTAAGATGAAAAATTGAATCCAATCTACCTTGCAGGACTTGAAAAACCATCCAGACAACTCTCAGCCAAGGAAAGCAGCTCAAATTAATATGCCAGACTGTGAACTCCAGTGGCTGAGGGAGGAGCTGATACACTCGTTTCTTCTGCCCCTTCCATAGGTGCCAGGTCTCACTAAGTCCCAGCTGTGGGGTAGGTATCTGGGTGAGGTTGCACCTCAGCTCACCGCTGCTAAATTCACCACAGTCTCCCTGTCAGAGTCCACAGCTTTTCAGTCACCTTTCAAACCGAAAATAGCAGCAGGAGCAGTGGGGCTGTCATGCCCAGGTTAACAAGCTCTGCTTTCTCAGCAGTGCCTATTGACTTGGGCTTAATATTTCACTCACCATGTTTGCTGGTTTCCCAGATGGTTCAGTCCCTGTTAGCTAGTACAGCCTGTGCTGTACATAACTCTACACTTGGCTATGAAATGGTGGAATTACCTACACAAGCTCAAACTCTCCTCCTTTCACCAACATAAGAAAGAAAAAACCCCAACACTTAGAGTCTCCTTAACTGTTAACATACGACGGAAATGTGCTTAAAGTTAAAGACTTGTTTAAAACACTGGACAAATCAAGGTCTAACACTGATGACAACAGATGGCTTATCCTAGATTTACACTAGTATAATTGAGAGCAGAATTTGTTCTGGGGTGTCAAATAAGTATAACAATGAATTAAATAGTGCAACCAATTTAAAAGAAAAATGCTCATTAGTGTGAATAGAAAACCATCACAGCAGAAAAATGCCAGCACTTACTGCAATACATCAGCTATTCCCATTAACATAGTAACTAACCATTTCTGGATAGTATGATGCATGGCTAAACAGAATACTGCAAAATGATAGCTCCCATCCACATGCCTAAATTACAGTTCTTCCCTGTCTTTATCACCCTATCTCTGCTGTTGTTTTGTTGAATAATTTTCACATAGACACACACACATTGAGAAGACAGGCAAAGTTGTTTTGCATATAATAATGCATGCATACATGAGCTGTACTGAACCTATATAAACATAAATAAAATCAAAATGAACAAAACAAAACCAAACCTTTGGCTTAAGAGATATTCTCCAAAAGAAGTAATCTCTAACATTGCCCATTTTTGAGTGGAGCGATTCCAGACCGACTTTGAAAATCCCAGTCAAAGCACATAGTTTTGCAGTAGACTCATCTGGATAGTTTCTTAGCCAAAACAATTTCAACAAAAAGGCTGGTTCCAGACATACCGTATTAAATAACCTCTGAATTGGCAAAGAGTGATGCATACATTCCATCTGAGAGTCTGCTACGGGTCCGGTCAGTTGAGGTAATGTAAGTTCAGTTTCACAGCTAGAAACTCTCACAGAGTTTTCAGCAAATAATTGTCAAAACAGTCCTTTTGTATGTTTAGTGTCGAAGTATATCTGAAAATCTGACTAGATGAGGAAAGAGAAGAGTAATGTACTAATTCAGACTCTTCAAACTTTTAGAAATGAAACACCAGAAAAGCAGGATGAATGGTTACAGTGAAAGCAGTAATAAATGTGACTGCTTAATTTTATTGGCAGACAGACGTATATGGTCATCATCATACGAGATCCTGGTTTTTTCCTCAATTATGTCATAGTTCACTGTAATTTCACTTGCTCTGTGGGAGTTACTTACAGTCAAGATTTAAAACAGTCTGCAAACTATAAAGATGGGATAAGTCCTCATCTCAGCCCAAAACATTTTTTACTTTCTCATGGCCTCTCCTTTTACAGCTTTGGCACATTTCCCCTTACCTCTAGTTGAGAGACATTTGTGTAGGCAGGGAGGATGTGGATGGAGCAGTGAAAAGAGGGCTTCTTCCCTACAGTAGGGTGCAGAGGTGTGAGCAAAGCAGGAGCAGAGGAATGAGCATGCCTCCCTGCAGACCCCTGCACAGGCAGCAGGAGTGAGGGCAGGAGCTGAGAAGCAGGGATCTGGGCAAGCACCCTCTTCTTTTCCCATAAGGATCCTTTTCTTCAGATTACTATTTGCAGATCCTCTAAAACTCTGTCTTTCTCACCTTCACACCTTAACCCAGGCTGCGCTATGCTGCATTCAATTTTATCCACGAAACTGTGCTTATTGGTAGTGATATATAAGACATCTGAAACAAAGAAAGAAACTTCCAATGCTTGCAGTGACTTCCAGTCAGTACCTGCAAAAGATTACATTAATATCTCCTACCACATATTCCTTGCCCAACACGATTTGGGGACAGTCTGGTTTTCACTCAAGTGTTCTGTATAGCAGTTTTCTTGGATATTTCAAAAACTACAAGGCTTCAACACAAATGTGATGTAATAATCAATATGCAAAAATGCAATATTTGCCCTGGCAGCCAAGAGGACAAACCACATCCTGGGGTGCATCAAACACAGTATAACCAGCCAGAGGTGATTATCCCACTGCATTCAGCAATGGATATGTGGCCTCACCTTGAAACCTGTGTGCAGTTCTAGGCCCCACAATTTAAGGATTTTAAGGTCCTTGAATGTGTCTAAAGGAGGACAACAAAGCTGGTGAAAGGGTTAGAAGGCGTGTCCTATGAGGAGTGGCTAAGGACTTTGGGTTTGTCTAGTTTGGAGAAAAGGAGGCTGAGGGGCAAACTCTGCTCTCTACAACCTCCTGAGGAGGAAAAGTGGGGAGAGAGGTGTTGAGCTGTTCTTCCTGTTGTCCAGTGGCAGGACACATGGGAATGATTCAAAGCTGTGTCAGGGGAGGTTTAGACTGGACATTAGGAAGCATTTCTTTACCAAGAGAGTACTCAAATACTGGAATACGCTTCCTAGAGAGGTAGTTGATGCCCGAAGCCTGTCAGTGTTTCAGAGACATTTGGACAATGCCCTTAATGACATGCTTTAACTTTGAGTGAGCCCTGAATTGGTCAGGCAGTTGAACTAGATGATTATTGTAGGTCCCTTCCTACTGAAAATTCTATTCTGTTCTGTTCTGTTCTGTTTTATTCTATTCCATTCCATTCCATTCCATTCCATTCCATTCCATTCCATTCCATTCCATTCCATTCCAGTAGTTCTCACCTCTAATATTTTAACCATAAAATCAGCAGTATAACATTACCCAGAGAGCAGTATTGCAACAGTATGCAATCTTACACATGAATGAAGTTATGCTGTATATCTATGTATATTTGTATATATGTATATTTAGTGGGTTTTTTTGAAGATTAATTGTATAGCCTGCCACTTACCTACATCCATCCCAGAGGGGACATGACATCTTTTCTCCAGTTCACATAGAAAGAGCTTCAGTTGAAGAAGTGAGTTTCTCACACAGTATCTCAGACAACCTAATAATACAAAGAATCTTTGCATCACTGATAGCAAAATTTAACCTGGTTCTGCTGGTGCTCATAAATGGGTCCAGAGAGGGACAACCAAGGCGACAGACTGCCTGCTTCTCATAAGGTTTTTCCACAGGTTTTGAAGTGTGCACAAAGAATGAAGGACAAGATAGAGAGACAGACCTGGTGCATAGATTGACACAGATTTTTTATTCCAGGTGAATCTCACGGGCATTGAATGCAGCACACTAATTTGGGTGCATGCAGTTTGAATGAATTCAAACTAGCATAACTTGCATGGCATAGCTAGCATGTCTGCTCATGTGAAAACTTGCCCCCATGCCTCTAGAAACAGAACAGAGGTGGCTTCAGTTCACATCTTTCCTACTGTGACCCCCTCTTCTAAGGTCAATGGGTCATTGTTCAGCACCGATTTCTTTTTGACAAACTATCAAAATCAACTCTTCTTGTTACAAAGCCTTATACAAAAAGGTGAGCCTAATCCTGACAAAACTTGGAGTACTGTTAAACAGACAGAACAGAAAAAGATACAGCTATAAATTGCAACTTACAACTCCTGGTTCTTCGGCGGCTCATGCTTTGTTTAAGGTCAAAATCTGAGTATTGAATGTCTACAGGGATTGATATCATTAATCAAATTTAAGCTCCCACAAGTGTTAGTGCTTTCAGTTTGGAGGCAGATACTTTACTGCTCTTTAAAGATTTAGGGTAGTTTGGGCTCTTAGTAGCCTGTAAATCTTTCAAACGCAAAATGTAACACGGCTTGGTTTATGCACCTCATTTCAAGTCTGTTTTTATTGATATAAAGAATAGTTTCATTATGTCATAAGTGTCATTCTAATGCCTTTCAGGAATAATACTTGTATGATGGTAGATATTAGAAACAGTTTGGATGCTTTGGTGTGTACAGAGCCCTTCAGATCACCATAAAAATGTGACAGACAAACCCATAGAAATTTAAGTGAAGTTCACACAAGGGGGAAAGGACCCATAATGGCCTAAAGTCATATAACTTGTAAAACCTCTGTTCTTTCCTGGCTCTGCTGTGTTTTCTTTGTTAGATTGTAAACTGTTACGGACTGTCCCTCAAGAAATGAATGTCCTGACTAGAACACTAGAGATCAACCTTGTTACTGACTGAAGATGCTAATGTAATACAAACTATGTAAATAAGTATGATTTTCTTTGCATCTCTTAATCTAGAAATTTTGAATTAAAAAGCTAATCACTGAATAAATCTACAAGCAATTGTAAAAGCAAAGCAGAATCTAAGGCTTCCTGTGTGGGTAATCATCCTTTATGCTGGCAGACAAAGATGCATCTTTTTTCTTTGTTCTCCCTGTGGCAATAGGAGTCCTTCACTCTTCTCCGTGAAGTAGCCCAGCTACTGTGGAAAGCAGCCCCATGGCTTGTGTCCATCATAGTGACTACACAAATCTCCTTGGCAGTAGGAGCTATAGAGTAACACCCCTCAAAACAGAACTTCTAGTTTGGTGATCAAACTGGTTGGTCCCCAGTAACCAAATGAAATAGTAACCTTTAGGTGTTGCTAGTCTAATGTGTCTGACACACTCTGAACATGCCTGATGGATCACTTAGGGAAGTTAGGAGACATTTAGGTACTTCCCTAGCCAACTCTGAACTGCTTAGCCAGAAGGTAGGTGACCAGATGTACAAACTGGGACGTGTCTGGGCAGACAGAGAGAGAACTTGGTGCTCCAATGTGGATTGATTTCAGGTGCTTCTGGAGAAGCAACCCAGGCTTCTCTCCAAGACTTCAGCTTCACAATGCTGTCCTATTTCCAGCTTTGACACAAAGCTGGTAACCTGAACCTCAATGTGGAGCCCTCGTTTCTTTGCTTTCCTTGCTGTCAATATATTGTAGTTAAATTAGATCATAGAATCATAGAATGGTTTGGGTTGGAAGGGACCTTAAAGACCATCGACTTCCAACCCCCCTGCCATGGGCAGGGACACCTCCTACTTGATCAGGTTACTCAAAGCCCCGTCCAACGTGGTCTTGAACACTTCCAGGGATGGGACATCCACAACTTCTCTGGGCAACCTGTTCCAGTGTCTCACCACCCACACAGTAAAGAATTTCTTCCGAATATCTAATCTGGATTTCCCCTCTTTCAGTTTAAAAGAGTTACCCCTTGTCCTATCACTACATTCCATCATAAATAGTTCCTCCCCATCTGTCCTGTAGGTCCCTTTTAGGTACTGGTATAAGGTCTATAAGGCTGCTAAAAGGTCTCCCTGGAGTCTTTTCTTCTCCAGGCTGAACAATCCCAGCTCTCTCAGCCTGTCTTCATAAGAGGTGCTCCAGCCCTCTGATCATCTTCACGGCCCTCCTCTGGACTCGCTCTGACAGGTCCATGTCCTTCTTATGCTGGGGGCCCCAGAGCTGGACAGAGTACTCCAGCTCAGAATCTCAGAATCAGTTGAGCTGCAATAACTTAAAAGATCCACATGCAAGTTAATGCTTAGAGGTGTCTGAGTAATGGGCACATTGGATAAATACTTGCAGAGTGTTTTACCAATTCTCAGTCCATATTAGCCAAAGCACCATGTGTATAGCATACAGAGTTTTCTGAATAGAGTTATATATTCCCATTGTCCTTGAAAATTGTTGCATTTAAGATGGCTTTCTTCAACTATCCTTGTGCTGAGCTAGATGTCAAAGCTACTGCCACTCCATCAAACCAGATAATCTATTTCCAAAGTAACAGCTCATTTAGCATTAAAATTGGCACTTAAGGGTTGATATAAAATGTAAATTAAATGTAGGATATAAGTAAATGAGGCTACTCTTATAATACAATTTTTGTATTGGTCCCAAGGTTGATACTTTATCCAAATAATAAATACTCTTTTTAAAAGTATGGTTTTCAATTTCATTTGTGGCATTGCTTTCAAAGCAGAGAAACATCACCTTCACTACAAATTCACATGAGAGTAATATGACTATCAATCACAGTGTCTTGGAAAGAGCTAGTAAGATTTCAAAGCTAGGGATAAAGATAAAAGAAATTAAATTAAGTAATGCTAGAATGAAGCAATCAAGATTAAATGTGTTCTCAGCTGCTGAGTTAACCAGTTCTGAGTTTTTATCGAACAAAAGGTTAAAGAAACGAACCTTTAACAGCAATTTATTTCAGTTTAATGTTTTTTTAAGCTCAAGCTCAGAGCAGTTGAATTTTTTGCCACTTTAAAAAAAAAAAAAAAAGGAAAAAAAACCTGACATTATCATTTTTAGTTAATGGCTCTCAAGAAGTTAATTTAACACTCATGATGATCATGTCCAAACAGGCAGTGCAATTTAATTAGAACTCTAAAAGTTTTGAAAATCCCATACTGTAAGCAAATTCATGGGCTGATCACTTGAAAATTGCTCAAAATTCTTGAGCCTAAATTGAATTCATTATTTCATTTAATTAAATTAGTCTTAACTGCATTAAACTGAAAATAATGAAAATAATTCTTAAAACGTGAAGAAAGCCCGAGAAATCTTAGCTGCTAAATGCTACCCTGGAAGAAAAAAATCTTCAGTGGATGATGAGTAAATAGCCTCAATGAAACTACTGTAAATTCAAACCATGGTTGTCATACTTAGTAGGAATTTCAAATAGAAATATGAGAGTCCATGTCTCAATTATCTTCAAATATTAGCAACTTGTTTTTCTCGATAACTCTTAATCCTTTGGATTCCTTCACCCACTTACACCTCCCACAACACTAAAGTTCTTGCTAGTGTGTTTTTTGCCCTGCACTGCAAAATCTGAGATAGAGTGTTAGAGAGGGGTACACTTGAGTGAGGGTCTCATGATGAATGTACCCTGGTCAAATCCTGGAGAACAGGCTGTCACTTCCATGTCTTAGGGTTGCGGCAGGGCATCATGCTCTTCTCTGGATAACCAGGGTATCATGCTCTGCTCTGGTTAACCTCCCCAACAGGCTACATACAGCCCAGAGCTGCCTCCAGACCATAGTCTCTTTCCTGCTCCTCGACCCATTTGTGTGGGCAGCCAGTTCACAGACCACAGAGCAGGGATGCCAGTGACCTGGCAAAAGGGAAAACAGCAACACCTAAGTTCAGGCTACTAACACAAGCCTGGTATTGAAGTCACACAGGGTGCACAAGACTCAAGCACATATTTTCTCCTGGGGTTCTCTCTAATGGTCCCTCTCAAGAAAAGTAGACTAAGTAACACCCATAAAATTCGAGTAGAGGAGCTAAACTGCAGTAAGCTGCAGTGTGGACATTCCACCCAGAATTATGTGCTTTAATCTGATTTCAGGCTTTTGTATAAAGAGTGGTCAGCTCAAAAATTGAGAAGGATTAGACAGAATGGGTTCACTGAATTTGATGTGTTTGGGTTGAATTTGGGTTGATCACTGAGTTTGATCAATTTGGGTTGATGTGTATTTCTTTGCCAGCTGTGCCAGGCTGGGCTATCACCATCCATCACTCCTCCTCTCCATCCTCACTGCTAGTTGCCCACACTGTCCCAGAGGTGGAAGATCGTTAGGTGTTTCTCCACCTGCTTATGCAGTGCTGCTCATGCAGTGCTTCTTGTCCAGGTGTTTCCTCACCCTGCTCATGCACTGGGCCTCATCATATACGATAGTGCCTGGCCACTTGTTCCACAAACACAGGCCTACATGTTGTCCCATCTCAATGTCTCCAACTGTAACATCATGAGACAGAGTGAAGAATTGACCATATTAAAGAAATAGCTCTTTGGAGGGTAGAAAGGACATGGTCCATGTTTGACAACTGTAGGGAGAGGGGAGGGAAAGCAGATGGGCTGGTGCAATTTCACAGTTTGTTTAAACCAGTCATAGTGCCAACTGCATTGACAGGTACCTAAGTGTTTCCCCTGCCACCTCCCATCCACATTGGACTAGGGCTCGTGTGGTCATCTGGATCAGGAATTTATCCGGCTAAAACCTAACTCTGCAACTGAATAAATGAGAAAGATTTGTGTTTAACCTAGGTCACTTATCTAATCAACTTCACTGCAAAGCCCTACAAATGGTTGTAGTGACAAAATGTGGGAGGGATGGAAGAGTGGGAATGAGTAACCCGAGGTATGAGGTAGTAGGGGCTGCTTATGCTGTATTACAGCTGAAATAAATATGGGTCAAATAACAGACTAGGTAGCTTTTTCTTTTATATCTTCACAAAGGAATATCTCACACTGTGGAAAAATATTAGAGAATTCAAAGAAACTGGAAGATTGGTCTTGTTCACAAGATTTTGCAGATAGATTTCAAAGAGAATCAAGGATTTTGTGTCCTCAGCTTCTCTGCTTTACTTTCAACTTGTCAGCACCACATTCTCAAATGCCTAAATCACAGAATTTTCCTCTGAGCACCTAAAAAAGTCTCCAATTGGTGCCTAAGTGTACTAAGTATACTTGAGGAACGAGACCCCTGAGGATAGTGAGTGCCTGGCTGTTAGTGTGCTGCTTCAGTTTTCAGCATATGCCAAGCCAAGAAGGGAAGAAATGAGCCAAGAATCCCAAACACTATTTCCCCATACAACACATTCTGCTGTAAGGATGATGCTGAGCTTGCCCTCAGATTTCAAACATCTTGCAATGTTCTTTCTACAACTGATTTTATTGCTTTCTGGGCTTATTTTCAATACAAATCAGTGACAGAGCCAATTTGCTTAGTAGCTGCAAAAATTGGGCTTCAGTGTCAACCATTGTAACAAGTAGCTCTCACAGAAAAATCTTCCGTGACGAGAAAAAGGGTAACGAGAAAGGTGAATCCACATAAATGCTATTGCATTGAAGAGAGGAATTAAGTTCAAACAAACTTTTTTATGACTGATCAGTCAAGAGTTTAATTTAGAGCAATCAAACATTTGTCTAATAAAGACAAGGTGCTTCTAAATGTATCACTAGCATGAGAGTGTAAAATTCCTTAAAAGAACAAAAATCAAGATTGTAAGTGTGGGAATGAGGGTCACCCCTAACAACCCAAACCTACATCCCAGGAGTCTGAAGAATGATAATGGACATGGAAAATGTTACCCAATAAGGCAAGGCAAACAATGTCTAGATCTGGAGCTTCTGGAGAGCATCCCATGTCTTGGAGGCATTGTGTAAGGCTCCAACCAAGTGATGGCAGTGGTGGTGGTGGTGGTTCCCTTTTCATCCCTCAGCCGTAGCCCTGAGCTCCTAGTATTCCCTCACCACCCACCCACTTTCTACATCATATCACCAGTTTGGTCATGCCAGCGTGGCTCCCTGGGGTCTGTGCTGTAAATGTGATCATTGAAATATTCCCCTTAAAAAATAGTTGGGGTTACCTCAGTACATTTAATGGTCAGATTGACTCTGCGGGCTAAGCTAGTTCAGATGACTTTTGGTGTTAATATTCTCCTCTAATGTTCTCCTCTTCTCCTCTCCCACTGCCCAAGGCCCTAATTTTGGAAAGGATCCCATTCAATATGCTGAAGTCCTACTGAAGCTGGGCATATGGTTAAGTACTTTCCTGATCAGGCGTGTGCATATGTGCTTTCTCAGACTGATGTCTTAGATCGTAACTTATTTGCAAAATATATTATTAATTTTCTGGCATGTTTTACATGTGAGAATGTGAATAAATAGATAAATAAATAAAGCCAAATATTTTTCTGTTGCTGGGTAAAGAGGATTTTTTGGGCTAATTTTCCTTTCTCTGAGTACAGTTGAAGTGTCTCTTTTTATCTCTGTTTTGGGGGTTAAAAACCAAACAGAATGGAAGAAATCTAATATTATCTTAAAGATTTTTAAAGTTTTCTAACTGTTGTTTGCTAACTAATGGTGAAACATTGTCTCTGGCAAAATGTTTGTAGGAAGCACTTGGCTGTTTTAGTATAACTGAAAGCCCTAGAGTGATAAAGTCTGAATAAATTCAGCAGACTTGACATATTTCCCTTTCTTACATTATTCAAATAATACAGACCCCATTTCCATTCTGTTAGAGGCCTCAACAGAAGGCTGTCAGTTGTGACAAATTTCACAAAGAAATTCTTGATGTGTGTTTATGTCTTTTGGTGCTTGTGGCTGTCATGGAGTGACTAATTCACAACAAAGGCTTTATTTGATAAATTTAGCACCTTTATTGTTTGTAGAATATCTATGTAGAGAATCCAGTTTTAAAAAAATAATCAATTATTCAACTTTTTTCAGGAATCGTTTTTTTGAGTCTTTGAACTCCGTAATCATCCATGGATACTTGAAAATCAAGCTGTGTTCTGTAGTTATGATTAGTCAAGTGGGATCATTTCTCTCTGGTGTTTGGCTAGGCCTGGGAACGTGTCTGGCAAGGACTCCTCCAGGCGCACATATGAAATATGTTCCAGTGATCTGTGGGCATGAAGTTTTGAAAACTGCTTTTCATAAACACCTATTTCCACAGCTAAAGCCTATTGAAACAAATAAGCCTATTGAAACTTCTGTAGGAAATGTTTTTGAAGAAAGTTAAGTATCACCCACCAAAAAGGCTTTATAAAATTCATAATCAAATATTTGTTAAAATGTTTAACATTACTTGTCTTTCCACTATATAGCCTGGAGTCACACCATCCATCCAGCTTTAGACACCTGGACCAGATCTGTCCACAACCGGAACAGCTGATCTGACCAGTCGGTACAGACAGCTTTGCCCCTTGGAAGTGATTCGGGTCCCCTGAGGTCTGAGCTGCAGTCAAGGGCTGCCTCACCCCATGAACTGAACGTGCCCAGAGCCTGGGGAAATTAAATGAGATGGTTCAGGCAGGTGCATAAAGTACAGTGTCCTGGCTTTAAAGTAATGCCTGAACAGCTGTGAAGAGTTAATTTTCTTACACTTTGTTCCTTGGCTAGCTACTGCAGTTTTTTGATACCTAGCAAAAATTAAACAAAAGAAAATGTTACCATTTGGAGATCATTTTACAAGGAGGAGCTAGCCTCTGACCTGATCTGATGCTCAGGAAGAAGCGGTCTTGGAGAGGAATCTAGACACAAAATATCTTAGAAAGGTCACCAGGCCAAAGGTGACTTTGGCTTATGCTTCTCTTTCATGTGATCGGGTGATCCTGCCATGTATTCATAATAAACAAAAACATGTACACTAGTTCTGAAGTTCAGAAGGAGGGAAAAGGCAAAAATTATTGAATAAAGAAGCTGTCAGAGCTATGCTCAAAGTAAGAAATGAAGAGGAATCAAATTTTTGAATGGTTAACAGAAGCATGGTGTCTTAAGTGCCTTATGTGCCTTCAATGTCCGTTGGAAAGGCCAAATTACAGAACATAAGTGTAAGAACTTCTTGGAATAGGCAGGCTGAGTGAATATTATACATGTCTACCCTCTTTTCTTATCTAGGCATCCTCTTTCAGCCGTGGTCAGAGATGGTACATTGGGTTAGACTGTCCTGACTTGATGTTTTCTCTTTAAAAAATTATTTAAAAACAATCTGATGATGTCTCAGTTGAAAAAATACTACAAGATTGCACCAAGGCCAAACCCCTTCTCACTAAAAAGATCTCCTTAATCTATTTAATGCAACTTTAGATGTATTATGCTGATTAATGTAGTTGTTCTGAGTTGGCTAAATGATCTTCTTATTGAACTGTGAAGTTCATAAAGGGAGATGATTAATTCATATCTGTATTGTTTATGCTGCCTTTTTCTAAAGAAAGGATTCCAATTATCATTTAAATAATGTTATTTGATTCTAAAATGGACCAAATATGCAAATATTATTCTACTTCTTTTCTGAGCTGAGCCATTATACTCCAAAGATCAAAAAAAGGGTGGGCAAATTGTGCTCCAATTTATAGCTGTGTGATGACAGAGCAGACTCGTGTAAGGAAAATGACTTTGTATTTACCCCAGTGCAACAGATAATCACATGTGACCCATTGTAATGAATATCTCTGGGAAACTTTGACATGTTATCTCTGAAAATATGATATTCACTTACTGTTAGGAATGAAGGATTCAAATCGCAAATTTGGGGCATTAGTTTCCTTGGGCTGCTGCACTTTCAGGACGTAAGTCTAGCTTTGAAAGAACTGCCAGCTATCTCAATTTCCACTAATGACAGAAGAATTTCAATCTAGAAATCTATGCAAAATGCTGCAAATAAACCAGTAAGTACAGAAAATGTGCATTCACCCAACACCCATAAAAAGAAAACTCCGCTCCTCATGACAAAAAGCAAAACACCCTAAATCAAAGCAACCCCCACCGCACAGGAAAAGTTGTGAGGTCAGCAATTCAATACTTTGTTTTCCTTCAGCTGTATGGCCACATATTAATAATGGCTGGGGGTGGGGGCATGTTAACTATGAAGGAATTTGGGATGTTTTCATTATTGCTGGGCAAATAACTCTTGAAAAGTAAGCATCTCTTTTATGCATAGATCAAGTGAACTTGGCAGCAGCAATGTCATTGATGCTAACAGTGTGTGACAGGAAACAAACCCATGTGACTGCTGTGTTTTGTAAGTCGAGCTCTTGTGTAAGATTCCGGTACATTCTTTTCCAGCTATTCTTTCAGAAATTTGAACTTTTAATTAAAAGGCAACATTGAAGCATGTCCAGCACTGACAGTCTTAATGCTGTTTCTTCTCCACATTAACATGCAAACCAGCTTCAGTCAGCACGCAAGGAGATACTGTATAATTAGCTTCATTGTCCATTATGAACAAATATGTGTTTTGGTGAGGGAGAGAATGTACTAGTGTTTTCTAATCAAACAATCAGGAGTAAGGATTTTCAGCTTTTAGTAGTCATGTCATTTTCTCATAGACATCCTAATGACCATTTTATTTTATCAGTTGGAATGAAATAGACATATCAAGTTCAGGCTGCTTGTAAGGATATATAAACTATTTCAAAAATCAATTCCGTAAAAAAAATAATTTGAAATGCAAAACTTATTAAAGTAAATATTTACTAAAATTATAGCTAATATCAAAATGCGAGCAAATAGCCAGATGCTGGTCCCTGGAAAGATGAGGGACTTTGGTCTTTTTAGTCTTCAGAAGAGAAGACTTAGGGGGGATCTGATCAATGCTTACAAATACTTACAGGCAGGGTGCCAGGAGGACGGGGTTGGTCTTTTTTCTGTGGTGCCCAGTGACCGGACAAGAAGAAATGGGCACAAACTTGAGTATAAGAAGTTCCACCTAAACGTGAGGAGGAACTTCTTTACTGTGAGAGCGGTAGAGCACGGGAACAGGCTGCCCAGAGAGGTGGTGGAGTCTCCTTCTGTAGAGACATTCAAAACCCGCCTGGACAAGTTCCTGTGCAACCTGCTCTAGGTAGACCCGCTTTGGTGGGGGGGTTGGACTAGATGATCTCTAGATGTCCCTTCCAACCCCATATGATTCTATGAGCTATAATATGTATCATATAATTTGCATCATCATTTAACACCATAGAATCCATTTCAGTAATGAGCACAGAACTTGGTAATGCTTGTGTATCAAAGATCTTCAATAATATGTAATACTGACTTTTAGTAGGCAAACCTAGGGACTGATATAACATGACATGATATATTTACTATACCAGCTGGCGACTTCAGTGTTGGGTTTGAATACTGAAATGAATTTGGGGTGATAAATGAAACACATTAGGTATCATGAAGCAGTGAGTAGAAAAATAAAAAACATTTTTTAGGAACCCTGATTTTTCTTTTCTCTGAGATCTGGAGTTGTATTACATATGTTACACAAACACTGTAACTGCTACTTGACACCAAAGAAAAAATTACTGTAATTTTAATTTCTGAATTAAACATCTTGTGATGGCAACGTAAGACCATAGAATTAGATCTTTATTTCCAGGCTCACAATATCCACATTCTTAATTTACATAGAACTGATGATGAAAGTAGTACAGAAATAGAATCTGTTCCTTCTCAGATTATTAAATAACCTTACAGAATCAAATTTTTATAGTACATTTTAAAAGAAGCAACATGTGAAAACATATCCAATATTTGTACAGTTAAATCCTCAAGAAATAATAATTTAAATATTACATTTTCACCTCCAAAGACTGCTAGCAATTTTATGAAAATCAGTCTGGACATATACAATCTAATGTATCAAGGAAGTAGTATTTCAAAGCTAACACCTGAACCATCAGAAGTTTCTATCCACAGCTCCTTCAGAAGATGGTCTTCCTTCTGACAGTTTTGCAGGTGGTTTAACAAAAAGAAAAAATCTAAAAGGGAATATTTGACAGGAAGACCACAAGCAGGTGTATAATGATATATTTTATATGTCTGCGTTACTACATCATCAGCCAATTACATTTTGCCAGATGTTCCTTCATGGACACAAAATTCATTAGGTAGAATCATAGAATCATTAAGGGGTTGGAAGGGACCTCTGGAGATCATCTAGTCCAACCCCCCCACCAAAGCGGGTCTACCTAGAGCAGGTTGCACAGGAACTTGTCCAGGCGGGTTTTGAATGTCTCCAGAGAAGGAGACTCCACCACCTCTCTGGGCAGCCTGTTCCCGTGCTCTACCACTCTCACAGTAAAGAAGTTCCTCCTCACGTTTAGGTGGAACTTCTTATACTCAAGTTCGTGGCCATTTCTTCTTGTCCTGTCACTGGGCAGGGTACTTCTCCACCATCCAAACTTGCCCAAATGTTTGTGTATCCTGCAGAAAAGAAAGCTATAAGCTGGTCTAGTTCAACCTCTTCTGGTGTAAGATGATGAATCTATGCCCTATTTCTCTTTCTGGTTTTCATCATTCAACATTACTCCTTCCTCCAGCCGTCTCAAGGCTTTTTGAAAATTCAGCTTTAGGCACTGCAGATGAGGGCAAATACTTCATCAGGAATGAAATTCTACTACACAAGTGGCTTATCCAAAGCTTTTTCAGGTAAGGGACAGTCTTTCCAATGATTTCAGCTGGCATGTAATCAAGCTTGACTGACTAAAAACATAAAAAGGAAGATTGCTCCAGATTTACCTACACCTGCATTTCTTTATTATTTTAATGAAGAAAGAGATGGAAAGGGCATCTGTGAACATCTTTCTGTTATCATGCCAGTGCTTAGGTAGATTCTGAGATTATTCATAATATATTCAGTCTGCATTATAATGCAATTTATTCATCAGGGTACAGATGTCTGACAGTATTTACAACAGGAAGACTTTTTTTATAATTCCTATTGGTATGGTTTCAGTTGGCCTCATTTTACAAAAAAAAAAAAAAGAAAAAAAAAAAAAAAAAAAAAAAAAAAGAAAAAAAAAAAAGAAGAGCCTGATACTTCTGTGAAACTGCCTCACCATAGACTGATATCAGGGAAGAAGAAACAGTATCATCATAGACTATGAATTTACACCTGCATAAAAAATAGTCCTGATTTCCTTCCTTTCGTAAAATTTTGCAGTCCTTTTCTTAATGCTGAAATACAGACGCTTTGCCCAGTCCATCTAGTCATTCATTCAAAATATGATATATGTTTAGCATAAACATGCCATTTTTTTCCCCAAAACAATGGAGGCATTATTAGGATGCAGCACTGAACTTAATGCTTTCAGCAGGTGAAATATTCCAAGTTCTTTATCACTTTCCCATCAGACCTGATATCACGGCTATTGCTTTCTCCAAAACTGCAAATAACCTTCACTGCTATTAAGAACAAAGCCAGTCTCACATGCCTGCTCTTCATGTTAAATAAAACACTAAAATTTGCATTATATGGGTATAGGCATTTGAGAAATCTTTGACTATGTGTTGACTGGCTCTGGTTGTGAAAGTTTGTCATTAATCAGTTTTTAAGAAAAATTCTTTTATCTCTGAAAAGCTGAGCAGTTTAGTAACTGCTGTTAAATGCTCTTCCAAATGCCTAATGCATGAAGCAAACCATGCCCTGCCCTCTGGGATCTTGACCATCAGTGTGGAACAGCTGGTGTTCATTACTGATGGGACAGCCCCAGAGAATTGAGGGATCCACTGAGTCCTTTGGTTTTAAGCATGTGCTTGCTCTGTGCCTAATAAAAATAGTATATTTTCTGACAATCACACAATTAAGACACTAGTGACTCAATATTAGCCTGAACAATGTTTAACAGAAATGCATATTTATAGTGTCTCTTGAATTAAAATTTTCAAAGGGCAGCATTTTTACCATATCAGTTTTAGAGGACCTACTTTACAGAACATAGCTACAGAAGTCTCTTATTGATATGTATAAGCAGTGACTGTCCAATTGCCCAAAGGGTATTTTACATTAGACTTCACAAAGATTCAGGTGTCTCTGAAAGGAGTGTTCTAAGAGAGACACATTTTTCTTCTCATAAAATCAATATTAGGATGCTTCAGCGTAATTTGGAATTATTCTCAGAAATAACACCTACAATCAGTATTTTTGCCAATGGAGTTACACAAACCAATTTGATGAATGCATAAAAACATGAGTTCTATTTAGGTCCAAGGGCTTAGCACACACTGAGGATCCTGAGATATTTATGCACAGCACAGGATCAGGCACACAGTGCCAGGGTGACTTTCTGATACCGAAGTGGAAATTCAATGGATCTATTCCAGTTGTATTTCTGAAGATTTCTTTTTGGTTCACTGTTGGAATTACCATTGCCAGAAGAAGCCATCTCTCACGGACTTTATTCCCCACCTGTCACAGTCACACTTGTGCTGTGCGGCCACAACTGTCAAGGAGTTAATTCAGGTTAAAATTAACCACTTTTCTGGCAGGTTAGTTTTACCCTGATGACTTTCCTGCTCCAGTTCACTATACAGTTGCACAAACCCTTGCATAAGCACAAGGGAAGAGAGGGCTGGAGGGCAGGAGGGGGAAGGAGCAGAACGCTGAGCTGGAGGAGCACAGGATGCACCAGAGGACCTTTGTGTCAGCTCATGGTGTTTCTGGAACTACAGTGGAGGCTTATCCTTTAAAGTAATTCTGCGTCTGACTTACCCTGAGATTAATGCTCTGAACCTATCTGACTTTTCAAAGGTCATATAAAATGTTCCTAATAGTGCACATAGTTAACATCATTATGCTTTCTAGAATAGGTAAAAGAAGCCATTTCAATCCTGAGGGCCAAGGAAGACTTTCATATACCTTTGACGATCCACATCATTATTCAATAATAACATGAAAAAAAGAGAAGTGTGGCTGCAGGCTGCATAAAATTAAGGAATAACCCATTTGGGATTTTTTCTGGGAGTCCTTGTTAATACGATATGGTATTTTCATTGAAAAATGTTAGGTGTTCAGCAAAAGAAAAAAGGCCCACAGAACGTTTCTTGCTATTGCTGCATTGGCCATTGAATTACGCACTCAAGGCAGACCTACAGTTTGGATCTGTGCAGGCATAACTAAGTCTATTAGCAGTAGAGAAATCTCACGGCTTTAACCAACATAAATATGCTGGTAAAAAAAACCACAAACCCTTACAGATTCCATTAAACAAGTAAACAGTTCCTTTGTCTGTGCAGCTTATCCTGAGAATGGTTCTGGCAAAGGAACTCCTGTTCTTGTATAAGCTGTTTCCACACTGGAGGGAGGAGGGATTGCATAGCTCCAGCAGCACAGCCATCCCTTTTAAGCACAGACAAGCCTTAAGGATACAAGATACTGGCAGGAGGGCCGATGCAAAAGATACTATTGGGCTATAGTGTCTGCAAAAAGCAGTTCCAGCTGCTCCCTGGCACACTTTGCAAACAGCAAAAGCTAAACTGCCCCAAGCTGCCCGATGTTATACCTTTCTAATGCCTATTCACAGCGTGATTCTCCTGAAGAGGCATGCAGAAGTCAGTTCAGCTGCTTCAGCTGAATCCTTTCTTCTCAGTAACTTCAGCTGTCCTGCTTTCTCTGTAATACTGCAGTAGTAGACACTGCTGATGCTGATGCTGAGGGTCCTGCATGGCAGAAGCAGGGTGGCAGAACATTTTACCAAGAAATGCAGAACAGCTATATTACTTAAGTCCTGCACGTCAAGCCAACAATGAGACATGTACTTTAAATGCATTTATGCCTGATTCATTGCAATTAGGTCCTTCAGTTCACTAGCTGCATAGTGACATTTTCCATTTTTCTGAGAAAAGAGAAGGAAAATTAAGAACATCTTGAATTAAGGACTTATGTGTCACATGCAAATGAGATGCGCTCAGAGACAACGTGTCTATCTTATGCCTGAAGAAGTGAGTCTGTTATGACTGAACCAGATCTGAGATATTTCTCAAAAAACTAATAGAAACTGCCCTCATCCTCATAAGTTCATCACATCAGGTCCAGTCAAGTTAATTAGCAACCAATGTTCTTGTTCTGTGATCATCTACGTTTTATATCATTCCTTATTTCCACTTGCTCTTGGGAGCCTTAAAAATGAGGTTGAATTAAATTTCTGAATAGAAGGGGTTTTAAGCTTAAAATACAATGTGACAAATCTTCTTTTTTAAGGACTTGTCAGACACGTTCCTTATCCATCCAGCATCCCTAACATCAAATGCATTCAGGCAGGATTGTGTTTAGCTTGCTATGCAGACACAGATAAAGAGCAAGTAGGGCAAATTTTTTCCTATCATGTGTTGCTCTACATGGAAAACACCCATGACGGAAGGTCTGCTTTGACCTTTATATTTAAAAAATATAGAGCTACATCTTGCCTCCACTGAACTCAGCAGTAGGTTAGGAGGGATAACGTTGGGCTCAAAGACTTTACTAATAAGGGATGTCTCCGTATGATGATATTGTTTGTTCGAATGAAAGTATTGTCTGTAACGAAAGCTTTCCTCAAAATATATGCCCACCTGTATGGCCAAAATCCTCCATCTGTGCTGATTTTGTACCATGTACAAGATGTGAATAATGTTTTAATTGCTACTGGTTCCGGACAAAAGTACAAGGTCATAAGGAATAAATCTGTGATTACTCACAATGCTCAAAATAATTCAAAGATATTTTATGTTGCTCTGCAGATAATTACATTTTTCAGATCATTTATTTTATCGCTTAAAGTTACATTTTTCTAGATTTACCTAGAAGAAGCTGAGAATCAATTTCTAGATCTAGCTTAAAGAAGCTGAGAATCAATTGTTTTTTGCCTGCATGTGGAAAATAAGTTCTGAACAGCTTAAATGCTATTGCTTTATTCATACCTCTGGAATGATTAAATGGGGTGTAAACACCTACCAGAGAAAAAATCCAATCCCAGAGGAGCAGGCCTTTGCATTTACTTTTGTTAGTTCTACTCTCTAATTAGATATATATGCCACATTGTCAACTGTATCCTTTAAAATAAAGAGTGTACACTGAGGGCAGATACAGAGTTTGTTGGTATTTTTTGGGTATGACTTCTAGAAAATTGTAAGAGCCGTTTACCTTGTATAATAAGCATTCCACAGAAACGCGCTTCATTCTTTCTTATCAGCAAATGCCAGTTATTTTTTTGCATGTTCCCTGCCATCCTTGGCACTGCTGCCTGCACCTTGTGCAACACATATGTGCTGCCTGTGTCTCCGTACGGGAACAAAAAGGGTTTAGGTGGAAGGGGTTTTTAGCGAGACTGTGGCCACAGTATTGCACAGCAGACACGGGAACAGGGGCAGAAGTGGGAGGAAGGAGCGCGCAGCAGAGGCTGGCAGCAACCAGGGACTCGACAGCTCCAGCCCTCTCATCTGTACCAGGGGCAGAGGAACAAAGGTTAATGGGGAGGAGATTTCAGGGTATTTTTATCTTGATTTCATGTTCATTTTGATGTAAGATGTTGACTCCTTTGGATGAACGCTATTTTGGCTGATGTTGCACAGGGTTTGAGATCCATGCTGACCATGTTGGTTTTGATGACCGAGTACACCTTCAGCACAGATTTATAGAAAATCCTGTGGAGGGGGCCTGAATAGGCCACATGGGCCCATCCTCAACCCGGACAGGAGCAGCTGAACTGTGTCATTCCCAAGACATGTCTTCTGAATCTTTTTTAAAAGAACTTTAGCTCCAGAGTCTCTGGTTTCCCTCCCAGCAATCTATTCCTGTACCTCATGAACCTTTCCATTAAAGCTCCTTCCCTGGGATTTCCACGCTTTGAAATGAAAGCCACTATTTCTTGTCCTGTCATGGACACCACAGGGAGCACACAGGTCTCCTTTGCAACATACCAACTGTAAAACTGTTTTCACGTCCCACTTTCTGTGCTCTGTATACAATAAACATTGCTAATTCTTCCATCATTTATTGTGGCTTTCAGACCTTGGTAACTGTTCCTCAGTTAGTTTCCATTGTTTCAGAGCTGTTACACCCAAACCCTTGTACAATAATCCAGCTGAGACCTTACAAATGTTCAGTGGAGTAGAAGGACTACTCCATATGACCTATGCTGATTACCTAACCTAGAATAAGGTTCACCTCTTTCCAAAATTAGGCAATATTGACTTAAAATCACATCTGATCACCTATATTTCCAAAATCTTTCTCTATGAAAGATTTTTGTTCCCTTAATCATTTGGACATTTCTTTCTCATCCCTATGTGTGGCACTTTACCTCGTTCCATAGTAAGTAATCTTACACTTTTGCCTAGGGACTCCCTAGATTTATGGCTATCCAATAGTTCAGGTTTCTAGACATTCAAAAATAAAGAAAAATGTTCTTTGTAGTGCAAGGTGAAGGTGATTTGTACATGAGTCTGGTGCTCCAATGTTGTGTTGTTCTTGCTGTGTTTACCCAGCTCCACTGGACACATTTAGCACTCCCAACAGACAGGATATATCAGATCTGTCACTGCTGGGACAGCCACTGTTGCATCTACCTGGCAGGATCTACAGGGACAAGGAACTATGTGCCTTTTTGTAGCTGAGTGTTGAAAAACAGCTTCAGACTATAATGGAAATTAATCGTATGTACATATAAACCATTGAGTATTCAAACCCAACAACACTTTTTCTTTGCAAGTATATATGTCCATTACTAGGACTGGCATATTTATAATGTACTGAAAATACTGTATGAAATGAAACAAATGAACAAATTCCATGTACTTCATTACATTGAAAAGCAGAAATACAGAAGTTTGGACTCAGGAAAATAATAAAAAAATGACCAATGTCAATCAGTTTCAACTCACTGATCGCAGACTGTGTTTTCTACTACCCATGGAGTTACAAGTAAATTCAGTTTTCAGATGGGATTTGAGTGGGGTCATGAAGTGCCTGGGATGAGGCTCTCCTCCATTTACTGGGAAAGTGGAAGCATTGAACTGAAGTCATGTCAGAAAAATGAAAGTATAATTCAATGAAACGGTTAATAGATGGCTTGTAATAATAATTCCTGTGATTTTTAGGTGCGAATATAGTATCATGTCTGTATCATAGAAGTGTGTTAATATATATGTGTGGAGTGTATAAGCATCCTAACCCTGCTTTGTGATGTTTCTTTTTTATACGTAAAATATTTAAGTCTGTACAACCACTACAGGCTGTGCTGTCTAAGATCTAGTCATAAATGATGAAATTGCTCTCACACAGTTTCAGCTATTTATAATGTGTAAACTTTGGAAAGTTACACTTTTATATGTGTAAACTATGGAAAAGTATACGGAGAGCTAAGTATTGCTGGGTGGAACGAAGCTCTTCCTGTCAGCCATGGAGGGGATGCGATCAATGAGCTTAGAAGAGATGCTTAACTTTTAGAAAGCTAAAGCTAAGTGAGATAAACCCTGATGTAGAAGAGTCACGGAAGCAGAGCTAAGAAGTGGAAAATTAAAAATACAAATTTGGATTCCTGCATAAGAATTTAAACACATTCTATGTACAATTTGAAGAAACTAAATGAGGCATGATCCAGCGGCACAAAAATATGTATGTATTTACCTACATTGCTGTTGAGCAGAATTGCTTTGCGGTGCCTCTTTCTTGATAGATTTCTCAGGCCTGAATTACTCTTTTATACCTACCCTGTCAGCACAAGATCTTTTCTCTACATGCCATGTGAAACATGTTGGCCCCATCTACACAACAGAAGAACCACATTTCAGTGCACAAGTGTGAAATAGATCTGTTGGCATGTTATTTTATTGTGTGGCAATTCATTTTGTGAATTTGCTGATGTGATATTCCTACTAGAGAATGTAAGGAACACAACCAAAAAACACAAAGTCATCTGGCAATATTTCAACTATGGTAAATCAGAGTATTGCCTTTGAGTCAACAGAACTGTATCATTTAATGCAAGCTGAGGGTCTGATTAACAGGACTCTTGGGAAGGAAGGAAGGAAAGCACGTGGTCACTCTGTGGTTACTATCTGTGGTTCAATATCAGCTAAATATCTGCATAAGTAGAGATGTTTTCCAGGAAAAAATACTCCCTCATTTTTAAAAATTTATGCACATGGATTAAATCTATGTGTTTTCATCTGTTTTAGAGCTGAAGTGAGAATTAGTAGAAAGACAGAAACAGGTCAAAAAGAGAACAAGATAAAAATGAAAAGCAGAGAACCTTAGTTGGCTCTGCTGAAGAATGTGTTCAAACAGCTCTCATGCCAATCTGAGAGAGGTCATTTTAAAAAGCTGATTCTTTTTTCTTTTATGTTGCTACTATTTGTAATCATTCAGTATCTCTCTCTCTAAAAAAAAAAAAAAAACACAACGAAAACCAAACACCACACACACACACAAAAACCAACCAGCCAGGGAAAGATTAAATACAGGCTTTAAGATAAAATATAAAACCAGTAGAAGAGAGAGAGATGTCCTTTGAAAGAAGGGGAGAAAACATGTAAGAATGTAAGAAAAAGTTGAACATAAATGCTACAGCAGTATAAAGGTGAAGTAGGAAACTTGGTGAGCAACTGGGAGAGAACAGAGCCAGAATCTGTGCCAGAGAGTGGAAAGGATTAGTTTACTGTCTCTGATGCTGAGAAAAGGACAAAATCAAAAGATGACTAAACTGTGTAAGAAGGCAAATTCAGGAATTTTTAGGCCATTCATATTCTGCTGGATATTCTTTAATGAAATATGTTTGATTAAAGCAAATGTTCTTCTGAGGCTAACCATTTCACCCCCTACTTTCCATGTAAGATATTTTTGCTCAGAAAAGAACTTGTTTCTGAAACCAACCCTGACAAGTCATGGGTCCAGCTTTGAGAAAGAGTTGTCTTGTGGAGAAGGAGGAAAGCTGGGTGAGGAACCACACACCTCCCTCTGCCCAGGCTATTCTTGGCTCACTCACTTCACTGAGCACTGAATTCATTCACAAATTGGGAACATCTCCTGCTGCTACTTTCTAACACATTTGGTAAAGTGCTGAATCCCAAATTAGTACTGTGGTGTTGCTAGGTTTTGATAAATGGGCCTATAAATTCATTGCAGAACTCCCTGCTTTATTCAGAAAAGCTGCTGCTGTCAAAGACAGAAGTATAGTTTGAAATGAAATATTTTAAAGAAAATACTTTGTTAAGGTATAATTTTCTTTGTACACAGCTACAACATTCAGCCAGCTCTATTTACAGAACTATGGCATTAGTCCTTACACACAGATAAGACACAGGCTTTTAGTTAACCTAACAAATATTTTGCTGTGTGGCTGATGCATTAACATGTGTATTAGTGAGCACTTGTCCATAAGGAATTTGTCAGGCTGTCATCAAAGACTAAGACAGGCAGTCCCTGCTCAGGGTAAAAACACCTGGGGATCACAGCAATCACTCTGAAGGGAATTAAAGCAATAGATTAATCGACCGTAAGAATCATTTTCCTTGTTCATGAATCTGGATTTCCCTTGGCTGCCAGAACTGTAGATGAAAGTGAAAAACATCCTTGACCTTCTCTGTCAAAGAAAATGCTTCTCCCTTTCTCTTTGTCTGATGTGCAGAAATGGGGGGTTTTTTTTGAGTGATTTACAAGGTCTGCGAATTGCAAAGAAAAGGTGTCAATAAAATAGTATCCAGGTTCTCATTTATTCTGCTGTGTCCTGACCCATAAAGAGACATTTGAGAATGTTTCAGAAGTTGTCAGCTTGGATCCTTGTAGTCTACCACACTTCCTGACTTCAAAGTCTGTGATACAGCTCTACCAGTTAGCCTGTGAACGTAGTATAAATACATGAAATAAGGCTCCATAGAAAACAGTACTGTCTGAAGAGAGGTGGTAGGTGCTCAAATCTTTACTCTGTCTGTAACTCTCTGTGCAATCTTTGGCAAGACAACTCGTCTGGCTTCCATTTTCCCATCTGAAAAATATCCCTTCACAGGAAAGTCAGGAGGTTTCATCAATTAGCCTCTAATTAGGAAAACACTTAAACAAGTGTTTCAGTTAAGCCCTTTTCAGAAGAACAGGCATTGTGAATTAAAGTTTACTGCTTACAAAGTGCTTCATATCTGAAGACAAAAGCATGTGTAAGCGTTACATAGTAAGTTCAGGTTTATTTATACGCTATTCAGCATAAGAATAAAGTGATCACTTGATGGGGCAGTTAGCTTGTTTACCTTTTCACTGATTGTGCTTGCCGGCTCTTTCTACGTGCATTATTTCTGGATGAATTATATTAATGGACAGAGCTTGATTAAGACACAGGCACAACAGGGCTCGGTAGGGAATGAACTGTCTGACCTTTGAAATATTTTGAAATTACAAAAATGTTCCATTTCCATGTCATTATGAAACCAAAACATTTCAAAGCATTTCAGAGGGGGGAAGTATGTCTATGGTAAGGGCATTTATCTGGGATGTAAGAGATAAAGAATTAAGCTTGTGTGTTCTTACTCTTTTGCTGATCAGGCAGGTATTAAGAAGCACAACTCTGGAGAGGGTCTTCCCAGTTCGATCAGAAAGTCTACCCTCAGCTTACCCCCCTTCACTTTTTATCCAAAATTGTATTCTTCTGTGATGTGATTAGATTTTGGAAAATTGGCATGTTCTGATCAAATCCTGATTCTTCGATAGATCTGTTCACTCAGATAACCAGATCTCCACACCACTTTCAAAGTGTGTGTAAATTCACAGCAGGCTTCAGTCACTGAAGCAGAATTTATGCCAACCACACAATAAGAATAGCTCAGGGGGGAATTCCCTCTCAAAGTTCTAGGTCTTTATCTAATTAAATATTACTTTCTTGATAAAGCCTGACCTAGAAGCAACAGCTATTCAATAATAAAGAGCTCTGAATACAGAGATGAGATTTACTACTTCAGTTACAGATGAAACAAGTGCTGGACCACCTCACAGTTTCAGTACATTTATTCCTTTTATGCCCAAACTTAAATAGCATTTACTTCCCTGTTAAGTTTCATTACTGCTTTGCAAATAAATACTGAAATATATATTTCTTTTATTTTGGAGTTATGATTTAAAAGCAAGGTATAACTTTGTGGGTTTGGAGTCAGGGTTAGTCTTAGTGAACACAGAGTTTTGTTACATCATAAAGAAGATGATGAGACAGGTGAATGTGAAATTACATAGCTTAAGTAACAACAAACATGTGGTCCTTTGGGAGTTCCCTAAGAATTCTGTCTTTTTCTTTCGTTTGTTTTATTTTCCCCTTCCTTCTCACACACACCGATGACTACTTCCTAATCTGTGGGGGTTCTGTGAGCATAAATTTACTATTATTAGACATGAAATGATAAATCCTGCAGAAGTGACTCTGAATATCTCTCTGCACACGTGCCCACACCCTCTTACTCATTCTTCTCTGGTTTTGGTTGCCACTCCCACTTTTATCTGTCCTATGCTTGAAAGTGCCTTTGTGACTATAAGATCAAACATTTCCGTCAGAAGGAAAGATAATCACAAAATCCAAATGCTAAGGCCTTTCTCTTCATTTCTGGGAGCCCATTTCTTGATCATTGTGGAGAGTAGGAGGAGGGGGAAAAAAGATAATATTGGTGTTTATGGTGGCAGGTACTCCATTTCAGAGGGATCAATGTCATCAGCAAAGCCAGGTGAAATCTGCCACTGTCAGAGAATAAAACCTTGGCAGGCACATATTTCATCAGAATGGATTGGTCTGACAAAGAGATATTCCCCTATGTTTACTGAATATTTACTTGTAATTTCTTTTCTTCCAGTTTCAGTTAATGGACAAACAAAATAATGGAAATGCTTTGAAGCATAGAAATTAAGACCACACACTCAGAAACAGCTCCAGCTAGTGCAGAGCACAACAGCCCGTCTGCTCAGCAATAGATGTCACTGGGAAAGCATCACTCTTTATATCTGCCCTCTACACCAAAACCTACTGAATAAAGAATCATTTCACAGTCTTCTTACTTGTCGGATCCAGAAGGTTGGCCACAGCTTACTTGGGCAAGAGAGGAACAACCATAACAAGAAGAAAAATCAAATTCTACAGGCCAGTTTAGCTTCAGTGAGGTCTTCATACACAGAAAAGTCATTTTAAGTGATCTACAAATATAAAACCATATTTTGTAAAAATTTGAAAAAATATATGCATAAATACTTGTATGTGTGCGTGTGTGTGAGCGTGCAAATTTGAGAGAAGAACAGACTGGGACATCATTGCTGTGATTTATTTTTTGGTTACATAAACCCATTTATATATACTGCAACACAAGGCACTTTAGTAAAGCAATCACTTTGATGCATTTTTCCTTTTTGAGTTATTAGTAAGTGCATTACACTCACACAGGGAATCAAATTATTAATTTCTACCAGGAAGAGTGAAAGCCCAAGGACTAGGGAAGGAAAATGTTAGACAACACCATATAATGCTTGGATCTTAGTGCATCCTTGCGCTAAAGAGACTTTTTCTTTACTGAATTCCTTTTAGGAGCATAGAAACAAAATATAACTCCACAAGAGTTTTGAAAAAATCTTATGATGAAGTAATCAAAGTGCTTTTTGTTTACTAAAATATCTCACTGGTTATTAGAAATACTCAAGAATACATAAATTTAAATCCTAATATTACTGAAGTCAATTACAATACAAATAAATATTCCTATTCCATTAATTGTGAAATTGGACTTAATCTATAGCTTTTTAATCTATTTCTTTAGGTATTTTGGGGACTTGTTCTCTCTGATTTCCACAGGAGCTGTTCCCAAGCCTACTAAAATTAGTGCAACTCTCTTCCGTGATTTCTTGTCATCCCAGTGCTTCTGGGATCAGGCCCAAAAGGAGTAAGGAATGACTCTCTGGAGAAAAAATAAAGCGTATGGAATTGGGGCAGAGGAGAAGTCTCAGGACAAACACAGGGAAAAGTCATTGCACAACTCGGGCTTAACCTTCCCCGGAGCAGCTGGGTCAGCAGGGCCTGGGGAAGCCATCCTCTACCCAACGGCTTTACAGACCCCTCTTCTTCCCACCGGCGAGAGCCAACATGAGAAACTGGAGAGAGCCTAAATCCCCAGGCTCCCTGACCCCTCCTCACAGAGCTTCCCAGGAAAAGGCACCAGATGCTTGCAGGACTTCATATCACCAGCTGCTGACTTTCGTGCATCATCGAAGGGCACTTAATCATGTGTATCAGCAGAGGGAACACTCCAAATTTTCTAGAATGTTTCACTTCCCCAGTCAGATATTTTAAGTAACAACGGGATTTCCACTACCTTATTATCTGCATTTTCTTTAATTACTCTATTATTTTCTTTTAACACAGCCCAAGTAATTTAGGGGAGGAAAGGTGATATACATTTGGGTATTCAGAGATTTCTGGGAATCTCTGTAACACATAAGTGTCAGATTTATTTTACTAATCTTAGTGAAAGTTTGGGGAAAACCTGTCCCTATATAAGAGAATACAATAGGATATAAAGGACTCTTCCTGTCAAAAATTCCAGAAAATATTTATTTTAGTGATGTCATTAATGGTTTCTCCTTTAAGGAAAATAACCTCACTAGCCTCAACTGTCTGTGTTACTGGAAAGTTGTTTGTGCTTGTTCAGAGGAAAGAGTTTAAAAGACCTCAGTTCAATATCCATTTGAACTAGATCAGTGTCCATGTAAATAAACCATACAACTGTATTTCATTTAAATCGGCACCTTTTTTATTGAATGGACAGTTCACTAGTTGTTAGTTGATGATGGAAACATATCTCACCAATATTCAATTATAGCTCTGTAAAGGTTGTTTCTTTCACAAATCAGAAGTGCTTTGGCATAGTGTGTTCTCTCAGGTGCTGTTCGTTTGTAACATAGCTAAGGGTTTAAGGTAACTAGTCATAACTAGATGACATGTGAGTACACGATTCACATGCTGATAATTAAAGTTGCTGTTAACACTCAAAGCTTTAATATACAACTGGCAGCTACCTGGATATTTGGTACGCATGCAGCCTGCACCTGTAAATGTGATGCCGATGTCACGTGATGCAGAAAACCATCTGGTGAGGGGAAAAACTGAACCTCACAAACACAAACATAATAAAGCAAGGACAGAGGACTGAGGGGACAACAATGCCCAGGCCTGCAAAAGAGACTCTCCACCCCTCTTTCTCTTCCTTTTTACAAACACTAACACTTTCCCTGAAAGGAAGTACTAAGGAAAGTTTTTTAGCATAATAAACAGCAAAGAAAAACATAGACGAACAAGAAATATGAGAATTGTGAAATGAAGCAGCATCACAGACCTATCTATAGAAGCACAAATTAGAGAAATAAACAAACTTGAGAAGACTGGAAAGTATTCATTATCTGGTAAATTTTAATCCTGAGTAGAACTGTTAATTTCAATAATATTCAGTGGTTTATTGTACAAGAGCCAATTTGAGAGATAATTAGTAAGGGCCAGTCTTTCACTCATTATACCCCAAATTTGATTGTAGTGGGAATTCAGGGTGTGCAAGACAAACAAAACCAAAAAGACATGAGATGATTAAAAATCAGACAGATGAAATCCTTCTTTTGTTTAAGGCGGATATCACAGTATACATTCATACATAACCAAGCAGCTCACGGAGAATGTATAGGGCCAGCTGAGTACTGAAAAAATAACAAGTGGGAAAGCATGTTAAAAAAAATAAATCAAAATAAATGCCAGTTCCTAAAAATTACATGCAGGTTGACTATGTGTTCAAAACTAAGCAATAAGTAGCAATGAGTAGAAGACTGTCCAGCATCTAATCCAGTATAGTCAAGGTAGAACAAAAAATCTGTCGACTAAATTTGAACAGTCCAACAATACTCTCTCCTGTAAAGAAACAAAGTTGAGCTTTAGTTAAGATTTGTGATTAGGTCAGAAATTCTGAGAAAAAGGGGACAGAGTACAAATACGGGAGAAGATAAGGGCAAACACAGAGAGTTACTAGATAGAGAAACCCATTTCTTTCTTCCTCCTGCTTCTGATGCTTCTGGTGCAGGAAAGAATAGCTAACACTTGCTGATTGCTGATTGCAGTACGATGCTTTTTGAGAGAATCCTAAATCTCTTCTTCACGTCTAAATTTTCTGTTAATGCCTTTTGTAGACATTAATGTTGTACTGCTTTCATCTAGATGTACACTTCAAAAATGGCTGAGCCAGAGAAATGCTTCTCTTTGTGAATGTATTAGAATCTACGCCTGGGAAAGCAGACAGTTATTAGCATGTTTAGCATCCATAAATGCAGAGCCTGCATTTTGTTACCTTCTGAGGAGGCCTACTCAATGCCTATGTTACACCATCTCAGGAAACAATAAAAAGTTTATTTGCCCATTGAATTCTCATTTAATCAAATGATTAAGTGATATTTTTTTTCTCATTGCCTGGATTTCAATTTACCTTCTCTTTCTCTGGATTTATGTGTTGCTTATCCTTTTTATTGTTTCTCCTAACAGCCTATTTCCTTCTGGTAGTTATTTCATCATCCCTTCAGTAAACCTGTGCTAACAGATATGGTATGGAGAGCTGTACTGGATCCCCAAAAACATTCTCTTTAGATTTTTTGGAGATAGTGTCTGCTCCATAGTGAGGTATATACTCACATGAATGAGTGAGATGTTATAAAAAACATTAACACACAACACGATTTCAAAAGGAATTAGGTGATTGACAACTTTTAAAATTCATCTCAGAAAGCTCTTGAGTGGCCCAGTCAATGTCTCACAGGAAAAGCATTTCAGTCAGGTGAGGGCAGAAGAGATTATTCACCTCAGTTCTCCTTCGAGTCCATTGGTGGGAGGAGGCAACCATAGCCATGCTTCTTTCTGGTCAACATTGGCATCTGGAGGTCAGGGGAAGTCTCACACTGTTGCACTGCTGCTGTCTTGCTCCCCTCTGCCACTTGCGGACCTCCTGGTCACCCCATCCCTGTGGTTCCAAACACTGGCTGACTCTTACTTGGCAAATGAACAGCAACAAGCAAATAGTGGTACCATCAAGGAGTAAAGATTTCGGTGGAAATTGTAAATCCCTCAACAAGTTCCAAAGATAATGCAAAATGCTATGTTTTTCTACAACATGGTATCTGATGAGTGAGAGCAAGGAGATAGAACCCATCTACCAAAGTATACTCAGCCGAGGAAAATCAACACCATTTTCTTGAAGCAAACAGAGTTACAATTTATAATAGGAATTTAACCCCAACATTGAATAAGCTTACTGAGACATTTTGATTTCCTTTTCCTTCCTGGTTACAGAAAATGATGACCAAAGTAATTGTGCAAAAGACCTGAAAACTCCATACACCCGTAAGCAATTGACCTTATGATAAAATCCCCCATGGCCCTTTGCCGCAGAGCAGGAAAGTGTTCAGCATCTTCAGGCAGCCTCCTAGCTGTACGTGCCTGAGGAAATCCTTTCAGACCAGCGAACTATTGATTCTGAAAAACACTCTATTTAATCATAAATCTTGAGCAAGCTCAACACAGGTCAGTGGAGACAAAATATTAACCACTCTAAAGTGCTTTTAAAGATTCTCAAACTGGAATAAAGAAAGATATGACATGCACACTTATCTGTAACACAAATATATTTTTTTTACATTTGCATATCCCTCTCTTTCTTTCAGAGAATTACATCCTATGGTAACACACAAAAACCTTCCTTCTGAAATCGTATGTGTAGGCTGCACATAAAATTGACTTGAAGGCCAGAAAAAGTTGATTTTTTTTTTTAATTACTTCTGTGTTGTCAATTGAATTAATCAATCCAGTTCAAACACTGTGCCCTCTGTTGAATATTTCTTGTGTTATCACCTAACAATACATCTTCTCTAGTTAGAATATATTGAAAATTGCACCAGAAAACAAAGTTTTGGGGATTTCTGCTTTGTCAGGTCCCAAACATTCAAAATACCTTATATTTGAGACTTTTCAATGATTCAAAATTGGCACTGCCTGAATTATTGATCACTCTTTCTTGTGCTTACATATCACAGGTTTGAAGTGCCAGCAATCCCATGGCAGTCCAGTGGCCAGTGTGTTGTGTATCTGGAAGATACTGTCCCCTGGGGTTTGGTTGTGAGGGCATACCTTAAGGGAATTTCAAATATCTCTCAGCCATGCTTTCCTCGTGGCCTGCATTTCTTCTAGGGAGACTGTAACACATAAAACACCACTGCAGTCTGATTTTCACAGAGGGCTGAACAGAAAATGAGCTGAAAACCAGACCTGTTTTCAGGTACCTCAGAACAAGAAGCTATTTAGCAGAGGACAGTCACATGGAGGATTTTTGTACCTTTAAGGTCTGACAATAACAGGGCAAAAAGTACTTTAGGCTTCCTAAATTCAAACATACACTGGCTGAGAAGGTAGTTTCTTCAACTCCTATTAGTCTGAATCTGGAATTATTTTCAGATGGAGCTATTTAATCCACTAAAATTGATTTCTTAAAACCAGCCTTTTTCACAATGTCTCACAAGTACTTACCCTGCACTTTCTTACTTAAAGAAGTACGCGATCTTATTCAATTGTGACTAAAAAACCTGATTTCAAACCTCGAAGGAAGGTTCACAGAGTGCACAATTTAGCTTCAGTCTTACATGACCTTCTTATTTTTGACCCACAGACATTAGAGAGATTTCCTTAGTAATGTGTCTTCCTATCCTGATGGCTTTTATTTAGCAAAGCCACCTATAATTTTGGTAGTCTGAATTAGCATAAACTATGATAGAATGACTTAGTACGAAAAATTCACAATAAAAGTTGAAATTTTGGTCATGTCTTTTTCAAGTGAATTAATTAACACTGTATAAACTAGAGCTGCCTGGTTAGTACTGTCAGAGGCAGAAATGTGTATCTCCCTTCGTTCACTCTGCAATCCATGTTTTGAGAACAGGGGTCTCACAAAAGAACCTAACTCAACATGGAAATTTTTTCATTTTTTATTCTTTGTAAATTTGCCCCAGAGACAAACCCCATTTCTCTGAAAGCCAGTTTGAAATCCTGGTGATTCTCTCAAGTCCTCTCTGCTATTATTAAAGCTCTAACTGTGAGCAAGATAGTCTTCAGATATGTAAAAATACAGGGATATTGTCCAGGGGAGAATTTTTCTGGAAACATAACACAGCAAAGTAATTATCACAGACGCTGGTAGGCAGAAGAGAACAGGGAGACTACAAGTAAACAGCAGAGAGACAAACTGATAGCAGAAAGCTGCTTTATGGGCAGATCTATAAGCTATTCTGTTTGTAGTACATTTCTTGTTTGTTAGGATTATTATTTTTTTCTGCAAAAGGTCAGGTAGCTGAAAAAAAAAAAAAAAGATAACTCTGTAGCAGAGGTCAGTAACAGAAAGGTTGCTGAGTTCTGAGCAGGAATTGAAGGGTTTGTCCTGAGAAGTCACATGCAGCTTTTGTCCTTGAAAAGTAATTGCAACTTGTCAGAAATACCAGTTGTTGCTAGATGAAGATAGAAGTTCAGCATTATTTATGGACCTACACTTCTCAAGTAAATAAATCTCCCCTAATTTGCAATTCTAAAAATGCCGTTAAACCTATTTTTAAATGGCCCCTCTAAACACAGAGCAGAGCTGGTCAGGCAGTTTTTGACAAAATGTATTTTTCTTGAAAGGTGTTGGTTTATTTAATCTGAATCATTAATGGAGCCGAACAGATTTTTAAGATGCTTTCAATGAGATTTCTGAATAAAAAGCCTTTGACCTATGTTTTGTTACAAGTAGATATTAAGACTGTGTTCCAAATATTTTATTTCAATCCTCCAAATTCCAAACCTCCAAATTTGCTGTGAAACAGAAACATCATCTTCTCTCCAGCACAGAAGACAGTGGGAATATACTAAAGACCGCTGCAGTCCACATGAGATTCCTCAGTTACGTGCAGTTTTCCCAGCAGTTCTTCTATAGACTTCAAATGAGCCTGCATTTTATTTGCTTTCTAGGTGCATATGTCTGAGAACAAACTTTGTGTGATCCTGTTTAAGGTTTGCAGTAGTTCTTGTCAAGAATTGGGCTAAGCAGACTAGAAAAAGAACAAAAAATGCAGCTAAATTTCCCTGTGTATACTGCAATATTTCCACATGGATTTCTACAATTTCTAGTATTTTGTAAGTAATTTTGGAATGATAGTCATAATTTTCTGTAGTTGCAGCTTCGTTTTCTTTTTTGTCTTCCATTCTGTTTGTTTTCCCAATGGAAACTTGTATTAGCTAGTCTTTCAGTAGAGCTCAGACAGGTTATGACAATCCAACTCAGGAAAACACAGCAATTACTGTGTCATTAACAAATCCTAAAGTAACACATGCTGTATAGAAATGTGGCAAGTTATACAGTGCACACATATAATAAATACAATATGTTTCACATATAATAAATTAACATAATTGTCAAAAATCAAGTGCAGTAAAACTGAAGAATGTTATTTACATTTCTATGTATTTTGAGCTTTTATATTAAGGTACCAGTAACAACAGAGGGAAAAATATGTTTGATGAAGTTCTTGCTCTGTACTGTTTTGTGTTGCATTGATTGGTAAAATAAGGCCAAAAGTCAGGCAGTCTGGTAAGTGTTGTTAGTGGGAACTTTTTCAGCAAATGTTACTAGTAATGATTTTCTAGATTATCATGGATTGTGTGAAAATAAACCATTTTATTTGCTGTGCAAATGCTCATGTTTTCTGCTATTTTAATGTTTCTAAAGTAGCCACTGCCTTGGCTTCTTGTTTGAACAAAATATAAAACTCAAAGGTTCAACAGGCAGAACTGAGATCCTCTTTCAACTCTACAACAAGCTCCCACATACTAATGCCCAAGGCTGAAGGAATGAGGTGAGACAATTAACAAATTATTTACTGCAGTTATTGCACTACTGAAATTTTTGTTACTATTATGTATTTTTCCAATCATGACATGAATGGCTTGATAATTTAAACTTTTAGAGGTCCTATGACACAATAATTACATAGAAAAGGGCACCAACAAAGAAAGGAAAGAAAAGGAGAGAACCAGGAAAAGTCAGTGATAGCTGAATGCTTGAAGACATTTTCTCCTGAGAAAATCTGTGGAAGCAATTTGATATTATTGAGTATCAGGGTAAGATACGTGACTTCCGATCAGCCATGCTGCAGAATCAATTTCCAAGATAGGTTGAGAAAATTTTACTGCTGAGACTGGGTGAATACAGAAGAAAATGTAATGAAAGAAATAATATAGGCAGGAAGATAGAGGAAGGATAAGATTTAGTCTACCATAACTTACACATCTAAAACTTAAACATCTAAGACTGAACTATTCACCCTAAACCCTCTTTATAGTCAATGAGGAGAAATAGGCAGAGACGGATCTGTCTCATGTTCAGATAGCAATTGGAAGACAGGTCACATGAATCACCCTGTTACCGGCTTCTTACTATAAGGAAAAGCTAAAATTACTTGCTCAGACTGAAATGTCCATCTTTTAGATGTTTAAAGTTAAGTTGGAAGACTCTTAGCCTAGTTAATTAACAGGTCTTTTTAACGAAATAGACCTTCTTTTAATGAAACAGCTTGGACTTTGTTGAAGCAACAAGGGTTTACAAAGGAACGGCGCAGTCCCTTCTGCTGAGCTTTTTTTTTTCTTTTGAGACTTTTCTCAAGTTACTTTATCTTTAAAGTCAAATTTGGTAGTGTTTTCAGATGAATTACTATGTCTATCACTACTAAATTGAAGTTGATCAATATCATATATGATACCCGCTCATAGAGCTTAAGATTCAACTTGATTTAGCGCACTTGCATTGCACCATTCGGAGCAACTTAGTTTGTGTTAGCGTAGCTGTACAGTAAGGCTTTCAAGCTATCTAGAGTTGTTTGGTTACCAAAGAGGTCAGAGTAGCAGGGTGACTCCTGCTAGTTAATGAACTGTTATTGCTTAAGTTGCTGTGCCACCCTTGCATTACTATTTGACTAAAGCCCTTCTGTAACCTCTCCTGAAGCCCCAAAGCTACAGACCATCATGCAAAAATACAAGTTACACTGAGGTAAAGCTAATATTTAGAGGTCAAAAATGCTGTCACACATACATTGCCCCATCTCTGCCATAGCCAAAATCACAATGCATAGTCCACTGAGACAATGGCACCTCCTATGTAATTCTTATCAGTCCACGACATTTTTTACAGAAATTTCTCTGTATGGTATTTCCTGTGTCAGAGTTCGGCAAACACGTCAGTGTATAAAAAAATCCAGAAAGTTCTTCTGTCTGAAGAAGTGCTTTAATGCCTCAAAGCTTGTCCATATTTTCTATCAGCTTTCTGTATACCTTGCCCTTATGTCTTCACAGGTGCTACTCTCTATCGCACCTCTCACTGCAAATCTCATAATTCATCTTTGTTCTTTTTAAGGCACAGGAAAATTAAGCCTTTCATTGGCTTTAAGAAGATTTCATGAAGTAAAATTCATCTAACCCCAGGAAACCTGAATTTGTTTCCTAACTGAAACTTTCATTCTTGCTTACTGAAAACAAAATTGTTCTGTAAGCACAATCCCATCTGTGCCAATTTGAGTGAGAGTGAATAAAACCCCAACACTGCACAGCAAAATAGCTCACGGCAGAAGGCTGACATGTTATGTGTCTCCAGGCAAAGTAAGAAAAGTCTTATGACAGATCTAAAAGTTCAGTACATAGTTCAAAACATTACTGTAAGTATAGTAAATAACCCATTAAAGGAAATTCCAAACTTACCGTTTACTTAAACTCTTAATACAGCTTAGCATTTAATACATTCATTCTTTTCTACCGCTCAGTGGCTACAGCTACAGCACACTTCACTGAAAACAAAATGAGCAGAGATCGTAATCAAGCTGACCCAGTGGGAGCAACTTGTTTTTTGTTGTTTATGGCTTTTTTTACCCCCAGCAGATGATAGCCTCTTAAGAAAAGAGCGCCACGGCATCTTCTAGGATGAACCCCAAAAGATTTGCTCTCTCCTCACTCGCCCAATGGGTCCCAGATTAGTACAGCAAGCATTTTCCCAGTTTTCTATGATTTTCAGTTTACTGATGGCTGAGAGTATCTTCTCAGGATTGCTTCACTTGTATGGGTCTGGTTACTCTGAGAAGTCACACTGGATACGTTGCTTTTTCTGAGCTCAGCTGGTTGCTGCTGAGCTCTGGGTGAGGCCGGAGGGATTCCAGCATGCCACGCCAGTCAGTACTGCACGGGATCCTGAATCGCAATGCCAACCTGAACATGTACCCTTTAAAACTTCAAGGTCTACCTTTCCTAATTCTATGGCTATTTGTTTAATAATATATTTGTATTATCTCTGTTTTCGCACGTCTCCTGATAGCTGCCTGCTGAGTTGCTTAGGGAAATGAAGCCCAGGCTGGTTACAAAGGTTGTGAACTACAAGGAATTATTAACAACAGTCAACTGAGTCTGGAGCCTGTGATTGCTTGACTTTCGGCCTGCAGCGTGTTCCTGTGAGACAAATAGTGCTCCCCGGGAGTACAGAGAGTGACCTTCTACCTGGGATGTGAGGAGGCATGACAGATGCTCAGGTGCCATGTGTTATTTGTGACACGTGGCAGCTCTGACTGCCCTTCACCTGTCAGCAAGATGACAAGACCTAGAAAAACAAGGACTCTCACAGGTTTTGGGCCTGATGCCAGTCATAGAGCTGAGTTCGAAGGAATAACTTTTTCCCTTTCACCAACTCATCTCCTGACCCTAACTCTCTGTCACCCCCTGTTGCTGGAGAAAATGGAAAGGGGCAGATATTTTTCCCCTTTTCTCCACATATTGCCAAACCTTTCTAAGGTTCATTTCTCTGGACACGAATCAAAATTTTCCAGCACTTGCCATAGTAACCTCACCTCATGCCTGCTTTTCACTTCTTCAGCCTTGTAGCTCTGCGTCGCTATGCAATGTTCCCCTGTGCTAAGATGAATTTTACCCTATTCAGCATAACACAGCTAGCACGCTGCAGCTGCAGGGACAGTCATCTGATGCCTCTGCTTTTCCTGGGAGATAAGGGGAAGAGTTACTCCAGCACCAAGCACAGCCCAAGTAACGCGCACAGGCAGCACGGAGTCCTGGGCCAGTGCGAGAGGCAGGCACATCTCTTTGTCATGCACGAGCCTTGGAAGCTAATAATAACTCTGGATGCGTGAGGGAGAGCAGAAAGCAGAAGCAGCCTGGCAAAGCTCTGAGTTGCTACTGCCACTGTTGCAGTGGGAGGGGAGAAAAAAAGGGAGCCCTTTAACCTGGGCTCAGGCACTGCCAAAGTCAGTGCTCCTTTTCTTGCTCAACAGGACTACTAAAAGATGTAAAAGATGTCTCTTTTTTTTTTCATAGATGTTAAGGAGGAAATTCAACTGAATGAAATCCATCATATCTGTTTATTATTGTTCATTATATTATCATTGTGTGTGTTCCCATCCATCCACCAGATTCCAATGTCCTTTTCCGCTTTATAGAAAATTCTCTTTTCAGACATTTTTTTATAGCTGCCTTTGGACCTGAGCAAATGTTTCATTTTTGCAGAAGTGCTCATGTGAAAGTGCGCGTTGTGGAGTGTCACTAAAGCAGGCATCTGCAGCACAGGCATTTACAGATAATGCCATGGTGGCCTAGAGTACTCTGGTCACAGAAAACCCTCTGAGGAACTTCTCTTGTGTTTTCATAGAAGTAAACTTTTTCTTGTATACATAAATCAAATTCAAACATAAACCACCAAGAGCTTTGTTGGCCTTGAACTAATATATTCAGGGTTCATACACTCCAGTACTATATAAATAAGAACAAGATTTGAATGTGCTATTTTGACTGTAATGGCCTTCAAACATACAAGCAATACTTGTGAAGAATGTGCCTGACTTCTTTAAAGAAGTTGAGATTCCTGGATAAAGCTTCCCTTTATTTTCTTTTCCCAAATTCCACTCCTCATCAACTTTTAGATACAGTTTTCTCTTTTTTTTCCCCATTCTCTTCTGAAGTTGCAGAATAGTACTTGCAACATGCTTTGGAGATTTGAAGTGCGGTGTATCATTGTTCAAGTCTGTAGAGAATGGAGAAACACTAAATGAATGTTTATGTTTGGAGGTAGTGCACTTACAAAGCAGAAAATGGTAAAAAATACATGTACCTGCACAAATATAATTTTGCTCCATATATGTAAACATCAAAACACTCTTTAATAACATGTTCAATCCCCCCTTCCCCTCCTGGATTCTTGCCTCCTTTTTCCAATGTTAGTTCTGGGTGGTGCAAAATCAAGATGGAAGCAGACCTGTTTATCCTAATTATTCTTTGTGTCCAGTCTGAACTCCAGATCTGCTTCATTCAACGGCCAGTATGTGTTCTCCGTTTCATAAGAAATGCATTAAGATTAACCAGGAAAGAAATAGCTAAGGAGAAAATAATGCAAAAATGTATTTTACCCAGGAAAATGCAGTAATGTATTTTACTGTTGGGGGATGGGAGTTTCTAGCTAAAAGAAAAAGAAGAATAGCAACTGCTGGTTGATGGACAATCTTTACCGAGATAAACCATACATCTGTTTAATTGGAGAGAGGCAGCATACAAAAGTAGTAAGTTAGTTCATAGTTATGCATGCTTGATTTACTACAGGTCACAGATCATGGTGTGTGCGGGAACATGTCCTTGAAAGGGCAAATAAATTCAGTCAGTTTTCTAGTTTCATTCTGGCATAGCAAGCTATTAGCTGAAGTGAGATATTTTGAATGCATCTGTACTTCCTTAGGGAGAATTCTGAATTCCATTTTATCTGCTTCTGGGTGATAATAGAGGACTTGGAAAAGAAGACTCAATATGTCTCTGGTTTTGATATATTGGCATGTTTAAGAAAAAAAAAAAAAGTGTAAATCATAGTGGAATTTTATTCTTTTCACATAAAATATGAATAATTTGAGCATGACACTTAGAATTTAAAATTCACAAATCAGAGATGTATGATTTACTTAGAACTGTGAGCAAATAAAAGTAGACATTAGAGTAGAATTCCAGGTGTACAATGTAACTTTTGTCACTGCATATGATTTTACATTTCTTATTCATCTACATATGGAAGAAATAATGAAAAGTTGTGATGAATGGTTTTCCCCATTGTGAGAGTGAAGCAAGCACAGTATTCACATAGTGGTTAAAACTGAAACCCTTTCCAGACCACTGGCTTCTCAGGTGTTGAATTCTCTTCACTCACCTGGGAACCTAAAATTAGGTTGGAAATTCCACTAGGTAGTAAGCACTGAAGAGTACTTGACCCTGAAACCTCAAATCTAAGTGGCTTTTCAGAAAATATAGGCCATTCCTAGGAGTCAGGAAATTACAGTGATGAAAGCATTATGTTTATTGACTTTCATTTGAATTTTGTTCATCCTGGGCTTCAAGCCAGGGTAGTTCTGGGGGAATTCCATATTTGGGCCCAGAAGAGGAATGCTTGTCTATATTGTGCTTTAAATAAAAGCAGTACAGGAGAACTATGTTAATCTGTTGCAAGTTTGGAATAGTCTTTCTTTGAGAGAGATAAATTGGTTTGTAGAAAGCAAATGCAGAGGCAAAGGTACAGTAGGGTAAATCATATATTTCTTCTACCTGACAGATCCTGTATTTTCTGCAGAGGAAGTCCCTATTTCCATCATTAAGAAAATAAGCAACAAGTTAATGTGCTTATCTTCAAAGGAGACACCAGTTCACGCTCAATGTCACTATGCAGGAAGTGTTCTGTGGCAGCACACTGATTTTTTTTTAGCCAGAAGATGACTGCTGTTGAGGTCTTTTACCTCGGGTGTGAACTGTGGTCTGGGCTTAATTGCTGCTTCAGTGAAGAGTTTCTTCAACTGCTTTGTTTCCTCTTTATGAAATGGGGATTTCTCACTTTGGCTAGCCTGAACTATTGAGAATGGAAAACAAGGCTTTTTCTTCAAAAAATCCCTAGGACAGGACTGAACTGGACTCTGTGTCAGCACATAAATAACAAGAATGTTTTACTGTCTGCTGGTTCTTCTCATTAAATTTACCTGAAGACAGGGTAATACACCCTAATGTTTACTTAGTGTTGTTTCAAATGATTTGAATATGGGGAGAAGCAGAAGGAAAACTAATAGTAATTAACTTCTTAAAAATCTCCTTTAACTTTGACCCACAGAAACCATAAGGACAGGTCCTTTCTTAGAGTATAGCATGGCCAGACTCTCAGTGCTCCACTGCGATGTCCTTTTAGGCATGCTACGGATCTGAATAACCTTTTGTGTGAAAGGTTCAAACAGCAGCAAATATATGGCACTCGTTTAGGCTATATTTCCTCTCTGTTCATTTTTCTTCTCAGAAATGTAGTTTGTTGTGGGCCCAACCACCACAGGGCTCAAGAAAAGAAGACACTATTTTTGAAGATTTTCTGGAGGCATTATTCCTGTTAGGGAGGTGTGAGAACTTTTGATTGTTGAAAATTAGCTTATTTTGCCAAATACCAAGTGGTACATTTGAAATGGATATTAAAAGAAAACATTAAATAAATATTATATTTGTTAATATGCATTGGCGCTTAAAATATGCTAAAGATCATTCAATCTAGAGTTTTAATATTCTATAGCAGAGATTCTGTCTCGGTTTACATCTGCATGTAAATCTACTAAATTCAATACAGATGTCCTGTATAACAGTATAACGGAGAGAAAAATTTGAGCTGTTTAGTCTGATTTTTGGGACAGTGTTTGTAGCCTTGAAGTCCTCAGAACACGAATATGCTCAGATTTAGATAAAAAAAGTAACAACCTCATCCATTCCTCAATCAAGAATGTTTAACACATCCTTCTGACAATTTTTTAAATTATTCTTTCTATTGGCATGGTCAGATGTTTGTGAGAAGTCTGTGAAGTTAGGAAAGTCTCTCTGGTGGTGTCCAACCTTCCCCGAACCACTGGATCATCAGCTGTGGAAGAAAAAAGTGAAATAGAAAAGCTATTTGAAGGGTTTGCAAAATAAAAAGATATGTGATACACTTTAATCATATCTTTTGGATAGTTTGTGGGATTGGAGCCAGGCTGTAGTTGCACATATTTAAATTTAAAGTGATAAAAGACAACACATATCTCTCTTGGTATCAGTCTCCTCAATAATGACAAGTAAAAGACAGTTAATAAAAAGAGGAAGAAGTAAAACAGGGAGGAAAGTACCTGGGATTTTCTATAAAATTCTTACTGCTCCTGAATCAAAAACACCATCTGTTTTAAAGTTCAATAGAAGAGAATAAAAGGATTATTTTAGTCTTGTGTTTTGTTTTTGCTATCCAGGGTCATTCCATAGAAGGGAACATAGAACAATGAAAGGAAAGATGTTCTCTAAAAAAATAGGTCTTTTTTTTTTTTGTATTCTCCTGGGGATAGGGGAGGGGGAGATTGCTTCTCTGTTGCACTCTCTCCTTTTCTGAGAAGAGAAAGTGACATTAGGGAAAAAAAGGAGACAAAACACTATAGTACCCATAGCAGATTCCTGATTCAGGAGGCAGGAAGCTCCTCCTGTGCCTGTCCTTTAGTGGTCTTTGCTTCTCCTGATCACCTGATTTATCCACAGGAATGACTAAAGGCTTTTGCTAGATAATACCAGTGATTCACACAATTAGACAATTTTTTTCACTTCCATAACACAAAACATAATACTCCAACTAATTAATCTTATTTACCTACTTGGCAAATGAATCTGGGTTAAGGTGCAAATTTGAAATAGCTCTCTGACACTTTGTATTTGGTGTTTATTTTGTAGCATCTAAGTAGTTTCCAAGAGAGAAATAGATAATAATAGGCTTTTTTCGAGTACTGTCCCAAAGTTTTCACTCACTGTAACCCTGTTTTCAACATGATAGTTTGCCACTTCTACAAGAATTTGATGTTTTGGGGACTAAGCTATAATTTAACATAAGAAATACTAGCAGGATGTAAACCTTGAGATAGCATCTAGCTTTCGAATCAAGACATCAAAATCGAGTCATGCAGACATTAAATAAGTGTCTAAATTGTCCATGTAAATAATTGAGATTTGGTCACTGCTGTCAATGGAAATTTAAGGGTGATTAACCAAACTTAGGCATCCAAGTGACATTTTGGGTGTCTAAATACCTAAATACAGGTGTTTTCCTTTGTGATCTGAATTCTGTGCTTGGGGTGGGACTCAGCTACCAGAACATGAAGCTACAGGGTTGTTCCTCTTTGCATCAGGCTATCTGTTTTGGAAGAAGATTGTCTCTTGTGGGTCCTATGTCACACCCAGCTGTCACTGACTATCTAAATGTTGAAGTCTCCAGTAGCATATGACAATATTTTGAGGCAACTTAATTATGTCACAGACTGAAGTTAGTGACACCTGTGCAAAAATTTTGAAATTATCAAGATTAAAAATTAGTGGACTCATCCTAGTATTAAAGGATCCTAGTTTTGAAAACAATTTTCATAGGTTTTGCTCCATATTGCAGCAATGTTTTACATTGTTCCCAACTATGCTGTTAGACAGAACTGCTTAGTGTAATAGTTCTGCCAGCCTTGTGTAACCAACCCATCCACGGACTGATTGAATTTTGCACTGAGGTTTAGGATTTGTTTAGCCCCTGCCTTCCTCTTGCAGACATGTTCTTGCCAGCTTGGGACAGCTGAAACTGGCACAATGTTCACAGAAATCTGTTTTGAATTGCATTTAAATTTTTCATAGCTCTAATTATCAATTTATCAGTGCTTTTCAGACATGTCATTTGCTACTATGCAAAATCCCTTCTTTGTTTTGCTTTGCTTTGGTTTATTGGTTTTGGTTTTGTTTTTTTTTCTCCTCCAGACATTTATCTGCTGTTTTCTTAGGATATAGCATTTAGTCTCCCACTGACATTTGGTCTTTAATGGCACTACAAGCGAAACATAACGGTATAGAAACTAGAATACAAGAATTATCTGAAAATAGATGTCATACACTGCAGTAATGGCGAGGTAGGGCAGTGTCCGTCTACTGGCCCTCATTTGTTTTCTGATGGTCACCAGAGGTCAGTTTAACAATGTCCCCATTGATCCCTTTCTATCCGTTTAACTTTCACTACTACAAGAACAAAACTCCAAACACACACACACAAAAGAGAGAAGGAAGAATGTGCTCATTGTGGTTCAACCGGAATTCACAAACACAGAAAAGATCCTCTCTATTGGCTGTTTCCTCCTGCAACTTGACTTCCGAATTAGGGCTACCCTTTTGTACAAGATACAAAAACAGAAATGCAAAAAAATCCCACCAGAAAGCATGTGACTTCCAGAATTGCCTGTAGCTTTCCTGGCACTGGGTTGAGAAATATTTCTTCATCTCGTGTTACATAATCATCCTTGACGCATTGTTTGTTCCAGCTCAGTGCTGTTTTCATCGGATAGGAACCACAAACCTAATGGAATACGAGGAGGGTCCCCTTCATGGTGTGTGGGGGATTTTTTACCGCTTCTTTTCTTTTTTTTCCTTGCAAGTTTCATAATTATGAAAGGTATTTAAAAATATGTGCTGGAACAAATACTTTTTGAAACCATATTTCTCGTTAGCAAATGTTCTTCTTCACAGTGCACGTTTCCTGTCTCTTTCCAGTAAGCACACTGTTTACAGCACACTGAGATCCCATTTGAATGAATGAAAGGAAGAATGAGTAAATGAAAAAATGAATGCATGTTTGACATAACAGACCCTTAGGATAAATTAAATTTACTTTAATAAAATCACACCAGGGATTAATTTATCCTGTAATGTTTCAATGGCACACTCTAAGGGATTTATTCCAAACCACATGAAGTCAATGTAGCTTTTCCATTATTTCAGTGGGTCTGGAATGAGTTTCAAAAGGATTAAACAACTCCTTATCACTTTTTTCTTTTCTGTTCACAAAGTAAATAATTTTATGCAGGTAAGACATTTCACTGGTTCAAGTCCTTGAACCTTGGTGTCTGTCATTGCTATCTTTTCCAACGTCTCTAAAGGCATCTCTCAAGTCTTCTTATCAATCTGTGACTTCTTTCTGTCCAGTTTTCTGTGAAGTTCCATTGCTTGGACATATCCTCACTGCTAAACCTTTCCTTCCCTAGGCGAAAACTAAATGAATCCTTCTTTCCTTTTGCCTTATGGAAGAGAACACCATGAACCCCTTCATAGATCACTTTATGGTCCTTCTGATTTCCCTGATGTCTCTGATGTCTGTCTGATGGTCAGGGTTGGACCTCTGTACAACATTCAGTATATATTCTTATTTTAACCTCAGTCTGCAGTCAAGGTACTCCAAACTTCATAAAGAAAACTTCCTTTTACATGCGCTCAAAAAGCATCTTTCATGCTCTTTCATTTAATTTTCTAATGTTGATTTCTTCATCTTCTTTGTCACTATATCACAAGCTCTACTTAATATCACAGAATCACAGAATGATAGAGTGAAATTTAATATATAAAATATTTAATGGATGAATATTTAATGTATGAAATATGATAACTGGACAGAATAGTATCCCAGTGCATATGATTTGATCCTTCCATGAAAAGACTTACACTGGACTCCGTTACCTATCTGGACTAGCAGCTGATCACACCGCCTCAGAAGAACATGAAAAGGCAAGTTGCATCTGTGATTGTCTGATCACTGGTTGTCCTCTTGTGTCAGGGTGGAGAGAAGTAAATTGGCTCAATTTATAAATTATTGCAGGTTGTTCTCGTACCTTCATGTTCACCTTTAAATGTATCAATGTATTTAGTGAAGCTTATCAGATGTGTGTATTGGGCCTGATACTTGATATTTTCACTAAAAAATATCCTGAGTGATAGAAAAAAATATGGTTATTAGATCTTCAGATAAAATCAGATTGGAAAGGCCTGAAAGCACTTTTGAAGATAGGACCAAAATTCAAAATAATTTAGAAATTACTTGGATAAAAAAATAGCATCCCTGTGAGAACAAGTCCAAAGTCATACTGTTGGAAGGAAAAATCTAGGTAAGGCAGGAAGGGGTGAATAAATTATCTTTATGAGAGGTCGTAGAAATTGTGTTGAGTTATCACCTGAACTTGAATCAGCAGTCATGCTGTTGTAAAACAAAATCAGACAAACAGGATTGTTATCTCTAAGATGAGGGAAGGTTAGCACTGACAAGGTCTTGCTTGAAGTCTTCTGCCCAGGACTGGAAAAAGCACTCAAAGAGAGGGGCGGAGCAACTGAAGGCCATCAGGAGAGGACCTGAATGCATGACCTGAATGAATAACTGATTGGAAAACGTGGCTTAGAAGGAAAAATTGAAAGTACTAGGTCCATTTAGCCTAGATAAGGGAAGAGAGAGGAAAATCTTACTGGTAGTCTTCAAATACTTTGAAGTCTGCCTGCCCAGACAACATGTTCCATGTGCATGCTGTCATGATCAAACACAATGGTTTTAAATTTCAAATTTTAAATTTCAACAAGGGAACGTCATTTAAGATGTCAAGAAGAGCTACCCAACAATAAAAGCAATGAAACACTGAAATAGATTACATGGGATGCTCATGAAATCTCCAGTTTTGAGGGTATTTCAGATTAAATTAGATAAACTGTCAGGAGTACCACAGGTAGAACTGATCCTCTCTTGGGTAGGGAGACAAACTAAGTGATCTTGTAAGGTGTTTTCTAGCTCATTTATGTCAGTTATGCCTAGGACTACTCTGGCCCAGTTACATAGGCTTTTGTGCTGCTAAATCCAAGGCTTCATCTACATCTTCTTGCTGTCCAGTCATGCTCCATGTATCAGTGTGAGACAGGCAAAAGAGCTATGCAAAACAGGATATTCAGACCTCCAATTTGGGCAGAAGGGAACAAGTAAACAGGTTTAAATAGCACTCTTAAAAATAATAATATTTTACATAAATATTTTGCATAAATGTTTAACAGTGGAACACGTAAGGGCAGAATATGTTTGCCACACTGCAGTTGTGGACATGCACAAACCTTTGAGTACACATGTTACCATTTGACAATTTGAGGTGGTAGCTTTGTATTGCATTTTTGTGAAACCTAATGGCATATCAGGAGAACTGATAAAATCTAGAGAAGGTCAGGTTCTGTTTAGAAAAAAAATAATGTTGAAGGTTATGTAAGCAGACAGATAAGCAAGAATTTTGGTCTACATCTCAGGTGCTAAAAGCTGGGTATTGAAGACCAAACATTACTTGAAAAATACCATGAAAGTATGAAGGTGTTTTATCATATAGTAGAATCATCAAGACACAAGTTTGAATAGGTTAATGCCTCTTTTTTTGTTTCTTGAAATATGTTATTTTTACTGAAAAAAAAATTCCCACTTTATTATATCTATTTTCTTTACTTATCAGAATACCTAAAAGAAAAAGAGCTGCTGGGTTCATAAGCAACTACTATGGCTATATTCAGATTAAGAAAATACATTTATAAAAGATATTTAGGTCTTACTAACGGATGAATTTTTTGATCTGCTCTTTCTGCCTTGCTCTTGCATAATCACTGTTCAAGGGCAAGTTTTCTGCGAAAGATACAAGTAAACTGAAGAGAGTGAGCATTGCAAAAGGAATCACATTGCAATTGGTGTCATCAGAGGGAATTCTGGCTGAGTCATCTGGGGTTTCTTTTATTGTTTTCCAGGGTACACGTACCAAAACCAATAGCTTCATCCCCATTGGAAAGGGTCCTCACCAGTTTACACCATCAGCATATCATGCAGCCAAACTATTCATCAGGGACTATCACATTGGTTTTGGACACTTAGCCAAAGAACTAACCTCAAAACTTGGTTTTTAAAACCCCTGTGTTTTCTGCCCAGCAATGACTAAAGTCCCTGGGCTTCCAGGTTGGTCTAGATGGTGCAATGCGGTGTCATATGGAGATGCTGATGATGGCTCCAAATGAATTCATTCAGGTGCCAGCAGTTTTATGAGCCATAATTTCAACCCAATAGGAACTCTGTACTAACTTGGGTTGCTCCCAGCATCCAAGATGGATTGTTTAGAGTTGTCTCAGGTAGTTGTGCATAATACTGTGCTATTTCTACCACTAGCAAGGAGTCACATTTCTAAGAGGGGGAGAGCACAGCACGTGTTCTCTGAACTGTGAATAATCTAGAACAATGCCCAGGAAAACAATAATAAATTTCACTATCAACTCTATTATTTTCCAAGCAGGCCTACAAAATTATGATTAATAATAGACTGATTCTGATTTGCATACTGAACACCTGAGCAATATGTCCTTAGATAGGGCAAAAATTCATTTCCCAAAGCCATTTAAATTGCATAGTATCATCATTTCCACATAACTAAATGAATTAAAGAAATGTAAGCAAATAAATACAGCAGTATACCAGGGCAAGAAACCCACAAATATTCATTGCCTGGGATGGACTTTAAGCCTGGTTTCAGCTGTTATAGTCATGTTGATGAATTTAGTTGCTAGAAAATTGATTGCAATGACTATTAGCAATATTAACCAAACTGTGCTCCAATTTGCAAGCTCTGTTGTGATCTTGGCGAGTACACACTGACAGTAAGGACATGTCAGTGTTGTCCCTGTTACCCATGGGAGGCAGATAGCTGTGTGAAACACGTAAATTAGAATAGTTACATGTCATGAGGTTCAGTTTGTATAGGCTGCTACATTTACCTCTGCTGCCCCAGCAGTGCAGAACTGCACAGCACTGAGAAATGCAGAGGAGAGGCTACAAAGATAAAATAATAACTAATGGTTAACAGTCCTTATTTCTAAGCTTTAACCACAGCAATCAGAAAAAACTAGGATGGCTGCACTGTAAGCAGGTGTCTTGTGTGCCCTGTCTTACCCTTCACTTCTGTGGGAAGGAGGTCTGTATGCTGTCTGTGGGGCAACATTTGTCCTTTTCAAGAGACCCCCTTTTCCTCTGGGGAGAATTATGTGCAGCCTTCAAACGGAGTCAAAAAATCAAGTCAGCTTTCTGATATTAGAAGATACTGGAGGGAAGGCCTGAGAAGTGGGACAGTTTTATTTGCTCAGCTGACAGTATGATAGGAGTTGCTGTTAAAAGGAGCCATTGGATGATAAAAAAAGGTCCTCCACATTCCCTGCCAAATCCTCCTATCAGGCTTCCATGAGTTCATATCAGGTCACCACGGGATTCCTTTCATCTCATAACACTGACTTCATTAGTTTCCATGACCTATATGAAACAGTAGCATATATAGAAAAAAAAACATTATGACTAATCTCCTTTTGTTTTTCCTGTCCTGGATCCTCTTTCGCATACAAAGTAGAAGTTAAGCTTTGCTGCAAAACATCATTTTGCTTGTTATATTTCCAGAACATTGGTCTTATATCTGGTGTTCTTTGTGCATATTGACACTAATTGATAGTAACAGGGCTGTGACACTGCAGTAAGTTTTCCCACAGTACAGGCAAAGCCACTGCAGGTTAGGCTGCCAGCCAAGCCAGTTAATGCTTCCCTTTGCATTCCTTTCAGCTCCCCAGAGAAGAGCCATTTTACAGACACCTGGCAGTTAAAGGTCCAGGACGTTATTACTTTTGTTGTTGCTGTTAAAAAACTCACTTAGAAATGGTGTAACTGTGCAATCCTATTTCAGAAGCTGCAACTCATAAAGGAAAAAGGATCTGAACAGCTTTAGCTACAAAATTTGTCATTAAAGTTTTACGTTAATTTAATTAAAACTATAATTGGCCATTTTAAAAAGTGACAGCAGATATACTGCTTGACCTAGAATTGATAAGACATAGTAATGAGACGAATAGAGTATATTCTTCTGTATGCTGACAGTAACTCCACACACTATCAGGTGAATATATGAGACTTATTATTCTGCCTTTTACTGTCCCTGCCTGTACTGCAGTTCCAAGGAAAACAAAGGGAAGTGAGAATAAATGACTACCTGGTTCATACAACTGTTAATGAACTTGTCCCTTTTCATGTAATTGAGCTTGTTTATTAGCCACTGCCCTGATATCTGTGTATACAGATTTGTGTGAGTGTCCTCAGAGTAACTCTAGTAGAAAAAAAAGTCGCAAAGCATAAGCATTAAGACATGTGATGCATTTTTATTTTTGTTTTCCCATCCCTCAGATCAAAATTTGAGGATATAAAACTTGACCTACTTCTTTTCTGCCTGACCTGAAAAAGCTTTTACATACACAAACTAGACTATTTTCTCCCAGACAATCAAAGTCTGGATAAGTTCCCAAACACAAATACAGAGATTCCCGAGATTATAACATAAATATTGACATAACAGAATTAATCTGCAGAGGAAAGGAGTCAGAGGGGTCCATATTCAAAGGTCAGTTTCCTAATAATCCTAAACCACACCACTCCCAGAAAGGGCGCAGTAGGTATTAATTAAAGCAGAGAAATGAAAAATGAGTTCTGGGTTCTATACCTGATCAGTGAGGAAAGTAATTTTCCTCTTTCATGGCTTTTGGACCCAAGGCTACGCCATTTCAGCACCAGCATGCAGAAATCAAACCAAGCCAAAAATACACCTAATAAAAGACATGGAACAAATCAGAGATAAAACTGATGGCAAAAATAACAACAAAAAACATCATTCACCTCACCGAGGAGGCTTTTGCTCTGTACAAGCCTCCATTTTTTACTTTTAAACTCCTTGAGTGCCAAGGGCTCTTCCCTGTGCATGTATAGACTGCACCAGCCAGAACAACTCAGTCACTAATGCTCCCTGAAGCATTGTTGGAATATAACTACTAGTCATTACTTTTCCTAAATTTTATGGGGAGGTGGGAGGGTGCCAACCCAGTAAATCAGCTTCAAGCATTCCTATATTGACAGAATTAATCTCTTCAGAAAATGCATCTGTAAGCAGCATATCTTCGAACAGGTGGGTGTTGGGACAGCCCCCCCAACACACATGCACGCTCATACATAAGAACACACCGATGGGCTCCCTGTTTCTCTTTTCTAAGAGGCTGCCAAGTGATCGGAGATTTGTCAGCAGATGTAAACCCAATTCTTTCCTCAGGCAGGCAGGCAGCTAGTCATGCATCTCTGCATTTTACCCAGGGCAGTTCACTGTAAGATATGTGAGCCCATGGGGACCCTTCATCCAGGCACCCAGGCACTCCTGGACCTCAGGCACCCTTCCTCCGGGATAGGCACTTGGATCCAGCCAACCTTGCACTCTTAACTCTAAGTCCTGCACTCCCACCTGAGAGGTGGAGACTCTCCTCCCTCAGCTTTTGTTCACAGTGGAGATTGTCCTGAGAGAAAGGAAATGTAGGAAGACCTAGAATCACAGAATCACAGAATCACAGAATCTTCTGGGTTGGAAGGGACCTTAAAGATCATCTTGTCCAGCCGTCAACCTAACTGACAAAAATAGACACCCGCACAACAAGCAAGGAGTATCACCATCCCTAAACCATACCTCCCAGCACTACATCAACCCGTCTTTTGAACACCTCCAGGGATGGTGCCTCAACCACCTCCCTGGGCAGCCCATTCCAATGTCCGATAACCCTTTCAGTGAAAAAATTTTTCCTAATATCCAGCCTGAACCTCCCCTGGCGTAACTTGAGGCCATTTCCTCTCGTCCTGTCGCCTGTGACTTGAGAGAAGAGACCGACTCCCATCTCTCTACACCCCCCTTTCAGGTAGTTGTAGAGAGCAATAAGGTCTCCCCTCAGCCTCCTCTTCTCCAGGATGAATAACCCCAGCTCCCTCAGCCTCTCCTCATAAGACTCATTCTCCAGACCCCTCACCATCTTTGTTGCCCTTCTCTGGACCCGCTCCAGCACCTCGATGTCTTTTTTATGGTAGGGGGCCCAAAACTGGACACAGTACTCGAGGTGAGGCCTCACCAGTGCCAAGTACAGGGGGAAATATCAAGCTGGGCTCAAACTGTCACACAAAACAAACTCAAGCATGGTACTGCTAGTCACTCTTACTACTTGCCTTTTAGTATAGCCTGGCTCACCTTCTATGCAGTTTAGACAAGACCACGTTTGCCCACATTCTCATTCTCATGCTATAAAGACATTGCTCTGATTGGTTGCATCACTTACTCCCCCATTTATTCAGGCATATCCAGTGGCAAAAAATAAACTAAGAAAAGATTGCATGTAGGGCTTTAGGAATGCCATTGTTGGACAAAGCGAGACGCAGAGCCAAGTGGCTCTGTTAAGTGGACATGATCAGCCCCTGCAAGTTGATCTCAGAGATAGATAAGTCCCACGCCCTGCTTTGTTTTGTGGTCTAGACATGGTCGGTGTCTCCCAGTCCTGAATGACTGCTCCCACCGTGAAACTATCACTTGAAAAACAGCACTGTGTCCATTAGCTATATCTCTTTATCTCTTTATAGGAGTAATTCCTGCCTGGTTCTTTGAAAGAACAGCTGTCCTCATGCCTACTCTCTAGAAAGGATGTGATAGGAAGAGAAAGTCATGACTTCCTGCATCTCCAAAGGAGGAGTTCAGTTTCTGAGGAGGGATCAGCTTTCTCTATTTGCCAGCTGTAAGCAAATTCCACCTCAGAGTGAACTTTATTCTGGGATGCCTACCTTGACTTCTGGGTTCAATCCAGAACCTCAGTGCCTTTAACTGTGTCTGGGTCATCTTCTCCGCCTGATTAGTTGCCTTAGTGTCCAAGGTAAACGCAATCAGGTCTTTCATTGGGTCTAAACTTGTAGAGAACACTAGGAAATGGTCACTAGGAACAGTAGGAAGAAACACCAGGACAGTAACATGGCTCTACATTGGCTTTGGTTTCACCAGCCTTCATGCTGTCCTAAGCATTGCTAATACCTAGCAGACACTTAGAAGTGAGTGCGCAAGCGGCAGCCGGACCGAAGATAATGGGTGAATTTCCCCCGCCTACAAGCTAAAATCCCAGGTGGTAGAAGAGGGAACATGTGGAATGGTAAACTCTATCTCTTCTAACTGGAATTTCCCGTTCAGGAGGGAAATCCACAGCTTCACAATGAATGCATTTTTCCAGCTCCTGTGAACAGGCAGCATGATTATTTTTGGTCTCTTATAGCGAGGGTTAATTAATTCTCTTCTGCAAAGAAGAGAATTCCCCTTCCCCTTTATTTTATTTGGGGCTTTTGTTGGGTTCTTTTTTGCTGTCTTTCCCTTATCTCCTGTACCTCCACTACTTTTATTGCAAAAAAATTGTTCCTCCTGATAGTTCGTTACTGATCTATTTATATCATTCCAATGTTTGGGAAATGTTTAGGGTGTTTAGGTAAATATATTGCAGAATCTCCATGAGGCATGTGTCTGTCGTGTATATTATTCCACTCCTCTTGGTATCTTAGTACTGGATTATGGCAGTGTCATAGGGGAGAGTTGTCCCTCCATGTTGCCAGACCTGCTCAGCTGTGAAACAGATATGCTGGAGACACAGGAGTGAGGAGGAGGCTCTACAGTCTGCTAACTCAAGGATAGAGTTGAGCCTGCAAATTAGTGGATTAGTCTAGACTACTCAGAACCACCATCTATCTGATCCATGTGAAAGCTTAAGGGAGATTCTTTTTTTTTGAGGAAAAGAAGGAATACAGTCAAAGTTCAGAATATTGTCTTTTTCACCAGGTGTGTGTTGATGATCAAATGTAAGCACAAGCTCTTCCGCCTTCATTGCCATCTGCACCTTCTGGAAACCATCCATAGTTCTATACTTTCCTGCAAAGTTTATAGTCTTCTGTTGAAGACTCTAAGAGGAAGAGCTATATTCACCAACACCTTGGTGTTATTTGAAGTACAGTGGTCTTTCCTGGTCACAGTGGGTCATTGTGTTCCTCACTTCTCATGAAAGAATAATAGTATAGTGTATTGTAACGGACTATACTACCTTGACACTGGGTGGAAAGACAAAAGCAACAGGAAACCATGTGACATGCCCTTGATACACATATTATAATTCACTAAAAATGTCAGTGGGATCCATCATGGAAGATATAACCATCTTTCACATTTTGTGGACATACTGGCTTATTTTTTGTTATGCTTAATGTTTTTTGAGACTGAGCTTTGTTCCAATCTACCTGCTGATGACTATGTTTGGAGAGGTCGTATTTTACTGAGCTACCATAAAGAAACCATGACCACCGAAATAAAAATGAACATGACAAGATAGTTGCTACTGCACAATTCTTAATTTATTTTCAATTTAGCAGAAAACAATGTCATGGCAAAAAGAAACTGTGGAGTGTGGCAACAAGACAGGATAAGCCCAGGAAATTCATGAATAGAATGTGCTCTTGTATATTCGTATTTGCCTTCAAGGCTTTTTAATTTGCAGGGAGAGTACTTCCTTCTGAATCCAATGTAGAAGAGCAGTTATTAGTGGCTAATAGCTAGGGGCCAAAAGTGTCTAAAGATTTGTAAGTACTTGGCATAATGTTTTTCAGACTTTTAATTTTACACTTAAGTAATATATTCTTAAGTAGATCAACATGATTTAGAAGTGTGTGTTAAAATCTCTTAAATAATTTTGGCTTAAAAAATGTTCTTTTTCTTTTAAAGTTAGAATGCTTCATTTCAATTTTTTTGAAAGATACATTTCTATATTTTATTTGGAAATGATTCATTTAGAGATTGAAGCATTGAAGAAGAGGAGTAAAAAAATAACAAAATGATATAAAAATTTTAATTGACCTGAAACCATGCTCACATCATAGAATCATAGAATCATATGGGGTTGGAAGGGACATCTGGAGATCATCTAGTCCAACCCCGCTACCAGAGCAGGTCTACCTAGAGCAGGTTGCACAGGAAATTGTCCAGGCAGGTTTTGAATGTCTCCAGAGAAGGAAACTCCACCATTTCTCTGGGCAGCTTGTTCCAGTGCTCTACCACTCTCACAGTAAAGAAGTTCCTCCTCACGTTTAGGTGGAATTTCTTATACTCAAGTTTGTGCCCATTTCCTCTTGTCCGGTCACTGGGCACCACTGAAAAAAGACCAGCCCATCCTCAGTCCACTTTCCCAGTCAATCTTGTTGCCAGAGGGCTGCAGCAGAGAAAAGCAAGACATGGACAGATTTTATTCATGATTATTTTGACTTAGGAATAATTTTTTTCTCATTTGTGAAAGAAGGATGAAATAGATGGTCTATTGAACAATTCATTACTGTTTGCTATCAAGAACAGCAAGTGCATTTGATTAACCTACAGTTTCTTCCGTCAATACTCAGATTCAAAGCAGTAGAAGAGAAAAAAATGATAAATTATGAATCAGGAGAGTAAGCTTTGTTTACACCAGCAGATTTACAAAATAAGTTTCCTCTTCCCGGTAGTAAACTTCAAGAAAAGGATAAGTAAATACATCAATGTATCATTTATCTTGTGCCTGAAATGAAAATTAGGTTTAATAGGAAAAACAAACCTACCATCTTCTGCTTAGGAAGTAAAAACCAATCCATTATAGCATAATGTTATTTGTTTGAGGATTATGAGGCAGTATAATTCTTTAACAAGATCATGCTGTGCACCGTTGATGTGGAGAACATTGCTAATTCCATTTCGTCTAGTCTCCCACACAACATAACTTGCGACAAAGTATTGTGTTAGATTTTTTCTGGAGAAATCACTTGCTGGTATAAGTGACTTTAACCCTTCAAGCAATAAATGACAAAAATTACTGGCAAACCTGTGCTGCTTTCTTATGAATAAAGGACAGAGCTGTGTCAATAATGTCATATCATCAGCCACAGGAAATGTGTGTGATCTCATTAACAATATTTCCATTCCATTAGGGTTTGTGGTGAAAGCCGGCATGAAACTCTTCTTTTCCATCAAAATACAACAAGAAAAAGGAACCTGTCCACCCAGGTATACTCATTGTCTCCCACAACTGGAAAATACTTGTAGCAGTTTTTAGCACAAACATCTTTGCCCTCCCAAAGTGTCAACAAGAATCATTAGCTGTGGGCTATTACTTGATTCCATTTAATGATAATGCTAGAGGAGAATTCATATAAGCCATGCTGACAGAAAGACACTAAAAGGTGTGCAGAAGTTCCAATGGGACGCAGAACGCAAGCAGCTGTATATCAACATGCTGTTTCATAAAGTTTCTTCAGGTTTGCTTGTGCTCCTGTCAGGTTTTTTACACCACAGAGGCTTTTCAGTTAGATTTGAATTGCTATGTTTATTTCCTTGATAGCTGAAGGGGATTTAGGCCTAAATCCCAAAAGTGAAAGTAAATATAATATGCACATTACATACCTGATATGCAAAACTGATAAGCACATTGCATATTGCTCCTAAAATGGCATGCAGGCAGGTAAGAAGTTCAGAGTCTGAACTGCCAAAAAAATAAGCTAAAGTGGAGGGGTTTCTTCTAGTCTTGGAAAAGTCAAGCAAATGCCACAGAAGTGTTTCATCTATATATTTGAAGCCAGATTTGTAGAAACTCCTATTAAAGGGCCGCTGTCCATTCCAGAGTCAGGTGGCAAATACCCTCCTGCGGTTTTTTTGACATCAAATTACACATTCTGTAACTTTTAAAGATAGGTCTTGCTCTGGTACAGCTGCTGACTCAGACAGCAGGGAGATAGGGTTTCTGTTTACAGAGACAACGTAGAGCTGATGGGACGACCCAGTGACATATTGGCGTTCATCTGGGGGAGGAGGGCTTGAAATGACACTGCATGTGTTAAACTGCCATACTGCAGATCTTGAAAATAGAAGTGTTGTGAAGCAGATGGTTTGCTTCCACCACAGACACCATTTTGATAGGCACAACTGAGAAGTAGCTTCTGATTATATGCACATATATGCATACATACACACTCTGTGTGTATGCGTGTGTATGCTAGCAAGTGTACCTTGCATATAGGCTATAATACAGCATTTATGCCTACTCTCGTGCTCTTTTATGACATTCATTTTTTTAGATGGAACATATCTTTATGAAGAGTTGTTTTCAATTTCAGCAATATATATCTTGCAAAATTTCCATTCTCCCACCTCTCAGTCACCTGCATGTGAACTACTTGTGAAAATCCCTCTTCTCATCACCTCCATGACCTCTGGAACATGTCTCATGCTTTCAGTGGAGGTGCATGGCCACAAAACTGTGGGGAGTCGGGGTGGGTATGGCTGGCAGGAGGTGGCTAGGAGGCCCTAGGAGACACAGGCTTCCTCTGCTGGCCATCATGAATTCAAGCAAGGGAATGTTTTATACCTTTTTCTTGAGGTGCCATCATCCTCCTCCTCCTCATTACAACTCCTGGTTCACCCTTGTCAATCCCTTCTTCTAGCACTGTATGGGAGCAGAGGCCATGAGTTTGCTAGGGAAGAAGCACAAGGAAAAGGTTTTGAGTGTTGTTGGCTTGGGACAAATAATGAAAAAAAGAGGTAATTGGCTGGGTCTTCCAAGTTCCCTGCCTACTTTATCTTACTAAAAGAGCAACAAATGACAGAAAGCATTAGCGTAAGGTTCGTTGGTGAAGGTTGAAGCATGAAAACTTCCTTTAGTTTGTTTGGCTGGTTTTACTTTGTCATTCACGCAAGAGTAGTAGAAAAATAACTTAGTACTCGAAATCCAGGTAAAGAAATAAATTCTGTGGGTGTTGCCTCAGCAATATGTCTGTTCCTTGGAACCAAAATGAAGAAAAGGTAATTAATTAATAATAAAGTTCATCACAGAAATTAATTTCCTTAAAAAGAAATATTGACAGATAAAAAATCAAAACAGGGACTGGAAAGCAATCATTTAGAACTATTTCACAAAATGAAATTTTGAAAATGTTTCATTAGGGGTCATTTGACCTAACCGTAAATCAAAAAAATATTTTGTTTAATTTGACTCTTTTGTGGTTAAGGTTTTATACCTTTTAAGTTATAAGGTATACCTTTTAAGTTTAAGCTATAGCAATCAAAATCTAAATGAAAGAGAGCTAAAAGGGATATAGACTATAAAAAATGCTTTTTTCTGATTTTTTTTCTAAATCAAATTTCATCAACATTGATATGTTTTAATAAAAAAAAATGTTAGTTATCTTAGAAGTCAAAGGCCATGTATATACTGAAGATAATAAATCACCCTTATACTTACATGGCAATGCTCAAATTCCTGACTGAAAGCTATATGCTGGTTTTTTGGGAGACGTTGTACCACTTTGCCAGGAACCAGTCAATGTGTCAAGTCAATTCATTTGATCAACTTTATCTAATATCATGTGGCCCTAACAGCTTGTATTTTCATTTCCTTGAGGCATTCCCTCTGCAAACACGTTTACTTGCTCTCTCTCTCCTAAGTATCAAGCTACCTATCAAGCAAGGAGCAGACCGGGATTTGTGCTGCACAGATTGCATGTGCTCATCCTGGCTAACTCCTGTTTGCGAGAACCAAGTTGAAATATGCAAGAAGAAGGTAGATCACCTGTTATAGAAATGAGCAAAAAAAAGACAGAAGACAATAATATCACAAAGTCTGCTGATAAGAACGATGAGTCACCATGAGAGATAAGCTCTTTATCACGGTGAAACCCATCTCCACGTGGCAATGCACATGTCCCCGTAAGGACACACCCCAAGCCTTTCTGGCCACGTGTGAGGCAGCAGCCGATAGTCCTGTGCCATGGCACTCACTGGAAGTTGCAGGAGGAGACACAGGCTGCACAGCAAACAGGCAGTCGCTTGTGAAGTGCAAGAGCCTTTGAAGCAGTGATGGGAACAAACAGGGAAGGCAAACAGGTGCAGATATGCATCTGCTCTGGGAAAGTATGCGGAGACTGTTGGGATAACAACCACATTCCACAGATACTGTGATGCATTTCAGAAATGCTCTGTGTGCATGCTCACAGACAGTCATGCACTTCTACCAGCAGTCACCCAACTGCAACTTGTCAAGATAACCCAATAAATCTTTAGGAAGCCGAGATATAACTTTGGGTCCTGATTTTTAATTGCAAGCTTTCTCCAGTCGTGCTGTGTCTGTTCAGCAGCTGGATAACTTGTGTTTCTTTTCAGCACACAAGAACTAAAGCTATACCTTGGGGTACTTATCTCAAATTTTATTGATAAAACATTCTTGAGAAATCACTTCTGGGTATCATTAAACTCCCTTCCTGCACACACAGACTGCAAGTGAAAGATGCAGAATACCTGAATTTAGAGCTTGACTTTGTTAATGAGTTGAAATGAGTAATATTGTATATATCACTTCCGTGTGGGTTTTTTCCCTCTAGATTTTGTGTTTTGAGGAGCTGTTGATATTGGTCTGCAGCATTTATATATATGTTGAGTATAGCTTTTAGCAAGAAGGGATTATTTTCACAGGAAACTTCCAACCTGGAGGGGACTTTCACAGTGGGAACCAAATAAAGCCTGTGACTTCACTTCATATAACCTGAAGCCTCATGATTTTAAGATATGTACTATTCTATGGTGCATAAAAGTTGTTTGGAAAGCAAATTCAGTCCCTTGCAAGGAAAATTTCTCTACTTCTGCATTACAGTATACAGATCAGATGCTGACAGTATCTTCCCAACAGCAGCTCAGGTCAGGTCACCTAACCTTTTCATTTACCCAGGTCATTTATACTACTCTCTAACTTGACCTAGACCATTTAAATCAATTTAAGTATGACTACACAACCTGAAGATATCTCTTTGAACTCCATTGTAGACTTACCCTGAAGAGTATGAGGAGCCAGCTCAGGCTCTGGTTATATACGGTGGTAGGTAACAACACTATTGTAACATACTGTAATCAATGGTAAAAATTTGTGTGGGGAAATAATTGGGTTTGAAACTTCGAAGTTTATCAGACTTGGGATTGCGGTTTCCTTTTTATAGTAGGCCTTTCTCTGGTCTTCAATGTTTAAATTAAAAATTGTTGCATATTTCACTTTAAACTGTCATATAACTATTTTCTTTATGATTTCACATAAAACACTCACGGGAAAACATAAGCATTAGAACAGAAAGGTAAAAAACAATCCATGAATTTTGCCTTCTTTTCTCTGCTTGTCTGTCTAACTTCTAATCAACTCAGCAAACCCTTTATATTGTTATAAACTGCATTCTAGCACTGAAGGAAGTAAAGCACTGTTATGGGAAATGGTGAAAATGAAAACTGTAATGACACAGGCTTGACCTCTTTCTCAGAAGAGGAATTAAATTACTCCAAATATTTAAGAGCACATGTCATACTATTATGTAATGCCATATAGGGAACGACAAAATAGAAATAAAATTCTCATCCTGTAATGGTTAACATCTTCATATCCAAACAGATGCACGAAGCACATGGAGGGACAAACAAGACAAGATAACAATGCAATAAAAACCCTTGTGTTTTGGGCAAGGATCTCAGTCCAACAGCAGTTTAAACTGGTGTACACAAGAGAAGTTAGGCCAGCACTTCACAGCCCCAAGGTGACTGTAATTAGCCTGTGGATAACTGCACCCATGTTAGGGCTCCTATAGAGCCAGGCAAGTGCTCATGAGAAGTTTCAAGTGACTTTGGTCCTCCTATGGTACATTCAGCTTGGCCTTGACTTCAAATCCTCCAGAATAAATCAGAGTAACACCAGGCTGTGCTGCCCAGAGAGTGGAGCTGGGAGCAGCATGAGAAGTGGGGAATGACAAAGGACTTTTAAAAACCCATTGGAAACAACCTCCTGATCAACATTTAGCGGGGCATTTGGATCCAGAATCTGAACTCTTATGTCTATGGAAAAAGAATTCATAACCAATTTTATGGAATAAGATTTATTCCATAAATTTGATTCTTGTCATAATTTGCCAAGAGCAATAGGAATTTATTGTTCTGAGGGATGCACTTCTTCATATTACTAAGAGTTTGTTTTCTCTGAAATTGTCAGATGAAAGCACAGTTCCTACAAAGGGATTTGAAATTATGGCTCACTGTTCCTCAGTCTAAATGTTTACCCAACCATCTGTATACAAGGATTGCCTATTCCAGCTATCTCTGCCTCAAAAGATCTCACTGTTCCTACCAGAAGTACATGGCAATAGTATAGATCAGCTGACTGTGCTCAAACGAGCACTGGCTCAGGCGAGCTGGCTTACTCGATAACATTAACATTGACATTTACTGGTATCTCGTAACTCCTCTCTCATTCCAGCTTTGTCCAAGCTAGGAGCAACTGCGGAAAATATAACCTCGTGTGTGAAAGTCCCGTAGTTTCGCAGTGTGGTAAAGGTTTTGGGAGACATGGTGAAGATTCCATATACAACATTTGCTACTTTAACTAAGGGTAGAGCACATATTCACCTACAAGTTTCTGGCTTAGCTTTCTTCTTGGCTATACACATGTGCATACAAAATATTTTCGCAGTCAGAAGGAAAAGCCACCTAAACTTAAGGAGGCAAAGGAGAGGTGAGAGATTATTAATAATGGTTAATTATATGCCCACTGGTCTGAATGACTTCTTCACACATATGTATGATTGCTTTCCACAGAGCACCAGATCCAAAAATTTTAATTCATCTTTTAGGAAGAACATACCAGAAAATTGTATCCCTGGTGTTCTTGAAGCAGGCTTAGTATTATCTGTGATGAATAGGCACACAAGAAATAAATAGATATTTTGCCTCTGAACAATGAGTTTTCTTCCTAGAGACAGCCCCACGCTGTGAACACCAAACTGGTTTCTTGGTAAATGGAGGAAAAAGGTCTTCCATTTCTACTGAACTAACTGGAAACTATGCGTAGACTTTGTTCTACAAACAACAAGATTTTTGATCAAAATACACTGCAGTGACCTATTTTCTCCATGCAAATGCCTTATATCCTCAATATGATTCCTGTCACAGGGACTGACATACTCTGCTGTTACAGTTTCTATATGCAGATCCTCTCTAATGTACTGGATTCCTGCTCTTTCATCCATGGGTATCTCCTATAGTCAGTGGAACCAGAGCACAAATGAGAACCCTAGACATTTAGCTCAGCCACCAACTTTCACCACACTTTTTGACTGCTTGCCTCTAGTTTAGACCAAACCACCATTTAAAAAACTGTTAATAGTCTTGTCCTTTAGCAAAACCTATCATTTACTGAATTGAAAATCCTGGAAAAAAAACATTAAAACATAACAGTGACAAAACATAGCTGATGCATAGAAAAATCCTTGTTCTTACAAAAATTGCTTTGGCTTCTTTAATTGCTTTAAATGTTGAGACTGCAGCTTGGCTTTTTACCACACAAACCGGCAGTCTTGCCATCTGCCCAGCGCTGGGCTACTGCTGACTTCAGGGGACAAATCCTGACTGAGTCATCACCAATGAATCATTGTATCACTTGGGGATTTCCTCTGAACTGTCCCACTCCAAGTCATCATGAAAAGGACATTCTACTCCTTCGATATTATAAATAAAAATCAAGCCAAAAGAGAATTAAACAATGCATAGTAGCTACAGGATAGGAAAACTGCTTGGTTCTTGAATTTCAATATCAGTTTTGCCAACTACAGTACTTTCTTTTTTGGCTTTGCTTTTTTGGAAAAGAACAAAGGCCTTTTAGAGCATTCACTTAGTTTGACAGTTTTACAGATCACTTTAATCACTTCAGAAGTTGTCCATTTATACAAGCTACTAATTGTTCTCCCCTTAAGCAGTAACACTGTTCTCTGAGGTGTGCTGTTAATCGATCCTGCTAAAGACATGAATATTTCCGCTAAATGCCAATCTAGAAGAAGTAATCAAATCAACAGTGGTAAAGGTGGGGGTCTGTTGCCAGGCAGAAGCAAGGCAAGAAATGAGGGTGCTGATATTAAGGACAATTAGGAATGAGCAATGTATGTAGCAGGAGCTGTGGCAGAGAGAGGCAAGATGAGTGTTGTGGCTGATGCACAGTATGAGGAAAGGCAAGGACAGTGATTTGCAGATAAAAGGAAAGAAAGAGGAGTAAAGGGCAATTTGGATGAAACAGACACCCCAGAGTCCAAAAATCTCTCAAAGAACTTATTAGGACAGGAGAATGAAGTGTTTTCTGCTGCATTTATTGTTATTATGGACTGTAAATTAACTGGGGAAGGTCTGCAGTTTATGATGTTTATGTAAAATTTGATATAATATAGTTGCTCATGCTCTGCAATGTAATGTATAGCTTGGAAACATGTAGCATGTATTGACGAAACAACATGTCTTTGCTAAAAAGCCTTCTGTAAGGGCAATTTTCTAGCTCTGGCTCAGCAGAGGGTTGAGGCAACCCTAGCACATCCTTTTTTGGGCACATCTCTGTCAGTCCAGGTTTCTCTGCATTTTGCTCTGTTGCCGAATAACAACACACCTACTGAGAATTTGAATTGGTTTTCCTATGTGTGTGACTATTGAACAACAAGGCAGGTAGAACACTAGAATCTCAAAGTTTTCAAAAAAATTATTCAGTTCTGATTCTGGCATCTAGCAATATGACAGAGTTTTTATACTACTGTTTATGCTGAAGGTATTGCACCCTAGAGTGGTCCTAATGTGATGAACAGGAATACGTGCACCATAATGTAATACCCAATAGAAATATCAAAATTTGAGGTTCACATACACATAATTGTTACATAACAATAGAGTATGTAGTAGTTGGCTTTTGGTTTTGTTGTTAGTTGTTTCTTTTTCTTAAGAGAAGCGCCAAATATATTCCTGTTTGCTTAGCTGATTTAGAATAGGTCAATTCACGCTGAATTTCCAAACAATACAAAGCTAAAGGGGTTGTAAACAACCAAAGGCCCAGGGTTAGCAAACATGACTGGTTCCAGGGAAGCCAGTGCGCTGGCAGGAATCCATGAGTTACCTAATGGACGAATAATCCAAAGCAGGGATGCCCGGTGGAGTAGAGCTGCTTGGAAAAATGTTACATTATGAAAGCAAATTGGAACTGTAATTTCCTATGTGAAGTGTAGTTCTCTTGCAAAACAACCCATAATATTATGAGGTTTGTGCAACCTGGGGTATCAGAGATATTTATTTTCCTACAATTTTAACAAAAAATATTTCATTTTGGTCTCACTTTTTACTATGCCAAATACAAAGAAGCTCTTAATCTGACCTAACATAATCTAAAAACGCAATGTTTTGCCTCTTCTTTACAACCTTAACTTTTTTTTTTTCTTGATGGTAAATAGCAGCAATAAATGCATAGCCAAGCAACAATCCACTTCCCAAGTCATTCATAGATTCTAGTGGACAAATTATCATGAACCTGTTTTTCACTTTGTATGTAGATCACATGGGTATCCATCAAAACTCTTTTAAAGGCTGTCTCCACTTTATCAAGGACGTGCAAGAAGCATACAGCAAAATAATAGAACAAGGACCTGTATCTAATGTCAGCTCTTCTGGTGATGAAAATTGTTTTAAATTAGTGAGAGCTTATATTCAAAGTGATCCATAATACCGCAGGTACTGGTAATATAACTTGCAAGACCTTTATTTCTTGACTGTCCAGAATGGATTGTAGGTTGATTATCTAAGTGTAACAACAACCAATTAAAACTATTCAGAGATATTCCAACCTTTGTGCTGTGGACATCCATTGTAAGTTTTCTTATAGAGTTTAAAGCCTAGTGAGAGCCCCTGGCTGCCATCCATGAAACTAGATTGACCACCCTTTAACCACGCTGTCAACTTTACCTTGCTCTCCACCCACATGCTTCAACAAAAGAAAGATTCATTTTGAAAGAACCCTGTGTACAGCCAGAAAGGGCAATAACATCTGGTTGTAAAGCAGCAGAAAAAATTTCTCATATGTAACTCAATTCTGGTTTTGTGGAAGAAAATTATGATGTTCAGAGAAAATGTTCATTCCAGTCACCAACCAGATAGATTTAATAACGTCAGTAAGTAGCACTGGAGGTTAATGTCATAGGGGGTATTCAGGAACTCCTCTGATTACTATTACATTCAAGCTCACTTCCAAGTCTGTTACAGTTGGTATATATAACTTAGCAATTATATTAAGCCTTGACTGATAAAACTGAAAATATACTGAAAAGAAATAGTAATTGTTTCTTACTTTTAAAACTGTTTCAGATTAATTATCTATTTTATTTACTTATCTCTATCTTTTATTTCCATATGAAACTCTCCAATATTGCAATTTTTAGGGATTTTTTCAATTTTCCAATATTCAGATCCTGTGACTATAGTCAGGGAACCTTCAAGTCAGACAAGGTTTGGCATTCTTTTTAATGGATGCTCCTTAATTATGCTACAGAAACTGTTTTTTAATTGGAGTAGATTCAAACTTAGTGGCAGGGTAATCAAATGGCACAGTTACACTAGGTTTGTCCAACTAACAGAAACAGAGCTTCCCAAATTACAGTGCAATCATCTCAAGGTTTAGACCAGTTGCTAATACAGTAATGAACAAGTTGCAGCCATACCACAGCACCCCTAGGTGTGAACTAGGACCTCTGGGAGAGAAAATACCTCGTACTCTATTTGTACAAAACCTTCTATAGCCGAAAGCAACACCTTCAACTGTTCGGGTCAGAATAGATACAATCATCTAACCACACTTAGCCTGGATAAGATATTTGAGCTAGCTTCCAGTCAACAAACACAAGACTACATTCTCAGCTGGTGTAAACTGAATTCAATGGAGCTACATCAGTTTATTCCAGGTGGGGATTTAGCCAAAACTTTTGTTTTCCCTTAAATCAAAGTTTGACCAAAGACAAACCCCAAACCTGATCACATGAGCTTGGAGCTTGTTGATGTTCTGTGTAGGTATTGTCTATTGTGACCACTGTATTGTCTAAATACGAGACAGAGCAAAATGCTTCTGTGTTTATTGACTGTACTTGTCAGCAGTGTAGCTGCACAGATACAAGGCTAGTCAGCCTGTTTGTCTATAAGCAAAACAATGTGTATCTTGCAATAAAGCTCACACAGGGAAATAAAAGAGAAGTGAACATGACATGTGATCCTCTGACGCAATAGATGAGCTTTAAAACACTAAGGATAAAGAAATCATGCTTATTTTCACTAGAGATCAAAAGACTGTAAGTTTAAAAATGGTATTAAATAGAAGTTATTCTGTGAAGATACTAATTTGTTAGTAGAAGAGAGTATAAATGTCATATTAAAACCTCAAAGAAAAAAAAAATTCTTGTAGAGGGATGACATTTCATTGTGACCAACATATTACTCAGTAAAAGACAGAAATAAATATACAGAGTCCCTCTAGAGATCACTGCAACCGTTTACTAAAGCACACTGATATGCAGACTTGCTATCTGGTTGAAACCAGCAAGAGATTACTGTCAATCCATCTCATGATCCTTAAGATAGGCCAGCTGAGCAACCTAGAAAAACAGCAACCAGGAGTGTAGTAACATATTTTGGGCAAAAATGGTTTAGTACCTGAAGACAGAAACTAAAGTTTAAATCACATTTAATTCATCTGCCAACTTTGACAAGGCCATTACAATTGTCTGTCTGTGCCCTGGCCAAGGAGTAGCAGCAGTTTGAAGTCCTTCTCCTTGTACCTGTGAATGGAGTTGCTGACCTTGGGACCATGCATCAACAGTTAGTGGTCACTCACAGAACTACAAAAAATTTCCTGTCATCCCAGAGAAACAGGGTGAAAAAGCTTCAGCTTCATTTTAGACCACAATAGCCAAGGAAAGAAGCAGGAAAAGAGCAGCAAGGCCATTCCCTGTTCTGAGGTGAATGCAGCCTGTTTATCCTTCCATCCCCAGCACTGTGAGCCGAGAGACATTTGCATATGACAATCATTTTATTTAACTTTGAAGAATGTTCCAAAGTTAAAGTTATTATACAGTGACAAATTAATACTCCTGATTTTTTTTAGGAAAAAACGTGCTTTTAACCATAGAACTCTCACAAAGTGAAAATTTCTGTCAGTACAGTTTGGAGTAAAATCACATTTTTAGAGCAGCTTAATCTATTTTCTCTTTTCAGATTTCATACCATTTTTCATTTTATTTCTTTCACCTGTTTTACATAGACACATGTGCAGGTTTGTGTTTGTGTGCATGCATGTGTATAAGAATCTGTAAGAAACTTTGGAAACTCTGTGAATTAGAGAAAGTAGCAGCATATGCTATGCCATGAAGGCCTGAGTTGGCATTTGCCAGTATTATTTAGGGAGCTGCTTTGAAAACAAAAATAACTTCAGAACCAGAATAAGAACATGTGATCTTAAAATGCTGCACTTAGGTTAATTCAATTCCAGTAGGAAGAAGCTCATACGTCACTTTTAGTCCCTTTAACAGTAAAAATAGCCAATCTCTATATGAATCACAATTCAGTAGCTTTAAATGAACTACAGACAGAAAACAAAGGCTTTGTCTTGTGAAATTCATGGTAACATCTGAATGTTGTTTCACTAGCACACCAAGAGATCTCTATTAAAAGGTTTAAAAGACTCATGCATGGGTCATCTTGTTTTTCCTAAGAGATTCAAGGTATCTCATGATTCAAGGTCCCTTGTCTTATCAGATGAATACCAGCTTTACTCTTTACTACCTCTCCTGCCCGGAACAGTCTTCTAGGGCAACACAGGTTCTATATCGTGCAGTGCTTTGAAATCCCCATGCTGAATTTCTCTCTTGCCCACAATTCCTCTTGGGATAAGTTAGACAAGTTACCATAACAATGTAAAGCAAGTATATTTCTCCTAAATTCTTCTCAAAGCCTGTGCGCTGCAGAGCAAGGCTGGGCACCACTCAACCACAAAAACCTGTGATCTTTGCTTCAGCAGCAGACTTCGCTGATTTCTTCCTTATAATAATTGGGGCTTTGAATGATTTAACTGTCCTTGGGCAAGGACATCTACCCTGCTGGCTGCTCTGCCTGCCCTGGGCATAGAAACTGTGGTTCAAGTGCTCACAAGTATGTAGTTCAAGAGCCAGTGGGACACTTATAATCCAGCCACTACGTGTCACAGATTACTGTCGTTAGTATGAAGCCAAAGGATGTTTTTATAGCAGGAATTTGAGAGCGGGAGCCCTGCAGCCCTGTCCATTCCCCAGCCTTCTGGTTTAAGGACCTCCAGGAGACCATGGCTTTGCTTGCGCATTGGCTGTGCATGTAGCCTATGTTTCGGCTGTCTCTTCTGTAACAGAGATCAATGGCTTTCTGCAGTTATGCCAAATGAAGAATGGCTGACATACCTACTAGATTTAATATGACCCAATTTTCTCTCCCTGGCAAAGCAGTACACTACACCCTCTCACACACTTCAGCTAACACCAGGCAATATCACCACAGTATTTGCAGTATTCCCTAGGAATTCCCTGTAGACCAGAAATAGCACAGCAACGTTAACTGCTTATCAAAAGAAAAGTGGCGAGGTTGGAAAGCCGACCCCTATAATAGAGAACAGCAGATTGTGGTTTGCAAGCAGAGAGCCATGTGTCACCAGCACTCAACACATAGGTGTACAACCCCTAAAGCACAAGTCCTGACAGAAGGAGCTAAAAGGAGAGTCTGAGGACAGCCTATTGCAGCTGCTTGCACCCCTCTGTAATGCTGGCTGTCACCGACCAAACCAAGCAGTCACATGCACCAGACCATGGAAAGAATGTGTGATGCCTGGGACAGAGAAGTGTCACTTCGTGTGACTCCCTCACAGATGGTGTTTGACAGTGGTTAACAGAGCCGTCTCCCTAGCTGACCCCTGTGAGCACAAAGGTGTTCTCAATAGATGCTGTACCCAACCTGCTTTTCAGAGTGTATCTTTTGAATGTCTAAGGGGGTTATTTGATGCTAAACAGCAGATCTGCAGGCCATATTGGAGTTTGGTACAGGGACCCCCAAGCTACCACTGAGTGGGTTCATTAATTCAGTGAAGGGAATATTTCAGCCTTGAAATGCAGCATGGTCATGTTAGCAAGGTCTTGCACCCAAACAAATCAGTCTGGGCAGATTGCCATGGTCATAAAATCATGGAAAATAAGAACAGAAAGGACTTCAAGAGGTCATCCAGCTCATCTCTCTGCCCAAAGGCAGGATCGGCTCTGTCCAAATAGTTCCTGACATATATTTTTCCAGTCTGTTCCTAAAAGTTTTCAGTGATGGATATCCCATAACCTCCCTAAGCAATCTACTACATCATTTAACTGTTCCTAATATCCTAAACACTACCTAAGCTCAAACTTACTGTTTCTCATCCTAGCATGGTAGACTTGGCAATATTTATTTTCCAGGTTATTCCTTGATTTTCTACAAAGTTTTTTTTATATGTTTGCAGATGATTCTCTCCCACCTGTTTTCCCAGGTTAAGCATCACCAGGTGCTTCAATTTCTGTGTTGGAGTCTTTTGGTATATAATCTGGTCATTATTACTACTTTCTTCTCATAGTTCTCACACTGTTTCTGGCTTCAGAGAGTTTGTTGTAGACATGCCCTTAAGGATTCTCTTAGGGAACATGTCACGGATCTATTTTCTCTTGTTTTCAGTAAGATAAGCAGCGAGGAGCTAGTGAGTACTTGTCAAAAGTTTCCAACTGGAGTTTGTAACACTTACGATGCACTGTCACTGAGGTGTCTGCAGTTTTGTCAACTAAAGCAATTTAAATGACCTATGTAGGAGAATGATAGCTGCTACAAGGGACATAGCTGAGACTAGCCACCTGAGCACTTACACAGATTTCCAGGAACATTTCATAGCAAATAGCCCACATTATCACATCTACTGTCCCCCCAGACCACCAGTTTTAAAGCTCACTTGGCCATGACAGTACAAGCATCTGTCCTGTCTATGCTAGGTCCATTCTGTGATGCTGAGCAGTTAAACAACTGTGCAGGCTCTCTTTTGGGGAATAGATGTTTATTTTTTAAAAAAATAATTTTCTTCAGCCATGTTCAGAGCTATTTTGAGGCTACCTTTTGATGACTGGAAATAATCCTGTTTCCGTAAATTTGTGGAAAGGGAACAGTTAAGTGACTACAATTCTTTGTTATGAAAACATCTGACACAACATCAAATCAGAAATGGTATTATGTGCTTTATAAGCCGAGCTGGCCAAGCAAGATAACTCAGATATGGACTATTCCAAATAAGTCCCCAATTCAAAAGAATGACAAAAAGATTTAGAAAAAAAATAAGGTACTTCTTACCTTCTTACTCATTTGACCAATGCACACACTCAGGACATACCCCAAAAGGTTTGCAATCTGGACTGAGCCCCAAACCCTCGGGGCTGGAGCAAGTCTCAGGAAATTTCCCACTTGCATATCAGAGCCATGCTCATGCATGTGAGAATCACGCTGGGTTTACTACCTAAAATCTTTTTGAGCATGGAAGTGGATGCTACATTTAGCTACAAACAAATTTGCTTCATTAGAAATATTAATTAGATCAATGGATCAGAACTGTGTTACGTGTCAAGGTCAAATTCCTAGATTTACCTGGACCAATAGCTATAATTTATGTAACAGCAATACCACAATGTAGACTTTCCAAAAAACTTCATGTTATCCTAACAATGTAGCCTTAATCACATGTACAACATTAGGGTCTGAGAATAATACATCTTGTCCTGAGCTGAAATTCTTCCAATTCCCTTCTTTTCTCACCTTATCTCCTCTCCATTAAAGGCATATCCAAATACTTCGTACCACATTGTTTTTTATGTTATAGTTAAAGCCTCTTAATAATTTCTTAAAGGGAGTGTTTTTGTTCAGTTCAGTATGTACTCAGATGACTGCTCTCAGAATAAATTCAGTTGTACATTGTTACACAATCATTTAAATATTCGTGATTATATTCTCACTTCTGATACTTGTTTCATTTCTTATCATCGCTATATCTTCACCATTGTTCTCTGAAAGCCTACGAACAGTTCCTGACAAAATCACTTGCATCACCAGAATCTTTACAATGCTCTTGTTTTTCAGAAAATAAATGCACTTCAAATAAGCCTATAGTTAAAGGTGAAAGCTTCACCTCTGGTCCTGTTTTTTTTCAGAACTATTAAGCATCTGTTAAATCTTCTGATTTCAGTTAGAGATATGACTAATCTGTACTTAAAAATATACGTTTGTCAGGCCCTGCAGATGTTTTAGTCAGAGACACATATATGGAAGCACAAAAAAAAGTATTTTTTTCATGCCTCAGGATAATGTCATAATCAACACACTATCAGAGAAATAGGCTTGTGATAAAAAATAATTCTTACTGGGGAAATAGTAAGTATAGATAGGTGACATTTGTGCAATGATAAGGAAGGCTGGAGAGACAATAGCCTCCAGCAAGTTTCATCTAGAGAGAAGCATGTGAGTCCAGGCATGTTGTATGTCTGCAGGCACATAGCTCTTCAGCCCACACTAACTTTGCACTTAAACCAAGCTGTAAGAAGTGATCTGCTGCCTAGAGACGCTCTCCAAGTGGTCTGCCAGCTTTGCATATGATAAACACAGCTCTGTGACCAGCTTAATGCTGAGAATCTTGAATAGTGGTTAACTCAGTACAGTGCTCCTGGGATTATCTTGCATCATTATCCAATATGATGTTGGATAGGGTGGTATGGTAAGCTGTGGTATGAAATCATGAGAGTTTGGAGTGAGCCTGTGGAGCAAAATTTACAAATGCGTTGATTCAAAGTGTGATAGTAGGTGTACACAGTGGCCTGTGAGAAATTAGAAGGGTTGATACAACATGTGGAAATTACTGTCAGAAGAGTACGAAAAGCCTCTTCAGAAAAACACTTTTTCACCTGTAGCAAGCATGTACAACAAGAAATGTAATAGCTTTCTAAAATTCCTCCAAAGATTGGAAGCTTTTGTTTTATTGTAACAATAGCGTGGGAACAAACATTTGTTTTCTTTCTATTTCTAGAGCTACCCAAGTGCTTGGGTGGGTATGGAACAAAACCCATGTGGGAGATCTGCAGTTAGTTTTGTTTCTGGGCTGACATAAATTCAAATTATGGTAGTTTGGATTTGAACCAAACAAATTACCATCCATATCTGAACAAATCTCACTTCCTTTACACCAGAATGCCTCCCCCATACGGGCATGATTGAGACGTCTAACCATACTACAGAAAAACAAGCAGGCAGAGAATTTACTAGGCACATATTTTACAGATAAAAAAAAAAATCTGCAGAAGGAAAATTAATTTCATACTTCAAACAAAGTGCTTGATACAGTTGAAAAAAAGGTAAAGGATTTAAAAGAGGTAAAGTATTTAACTAGCCTCAAGATCTTTAAAAAAATGTACAAGCCAAAGAAAGGGAGACCAATGTTAGAAGTGAATAATTGCCCTACTGGGGCCAAAGATCTGCCTTGCCCGCCACTCTCACCGTGGCCACTGAGACCATGCTTCTAACAGTGGATAAAAGAAACCTGGGCATGCTTTTTGGCCTTGCAGACAAATGGCATAGCACAACTTCTGTCAAAACAGCTAAATTCTCTGGACTTGGGTCTCTGCTCTGGCTCTATTTAGTTTCCTAGAAAAAAAGGTAGCTTAATAGATTGTTAAGGAAAGAATATAGGCAATAGATCAAGTCAAATGATCCTTTTCCTGATATAGCATCCCAGCCTCTGCAGTTCAGCACCCTTGGGACTTCCTGAACCAGAAGCTGTTGCCACAATTTAATAAATGAAGATGAACTCTCCTCCATGTCTTTTTCAGCTTTACTGTGTGAAAAAGTACTTCCTGTTTTTTGTTTCAAGTCTGGTACCTAATAAATGCATTGGTTGCGTTCTTAATTCTAAATGCTATAAGAAACATTGAATAATTCTTTTTTACTTATTTGTCTGAACATTTTTATTTTTACAGGCTTCATCTTTTCCCCTCAATCATCTTTCCAGTCCTACATATTTAATCTCTGCTTGTATAGAAGTTGTTTTGTAGCACAGTTCATCCTTGTCATCCTTCTCTATGCTCTGTAGTACCATTACAACCTTTTATTCAAAATCAACTTTATTGTTCAGATATGGGTGTACAATGGATTTACATATCCACCTGAATTTTTTAATTCCTCGTTCTTTTCCCAATAATTCCTACTGTAATTGTCACTTTTTTTTTTTTTTGCAGAAGACACGGCAACCAAACATTTCATTGATGATTTCAGGGACTTTAAGGTTGCTTTCAAGAGTAGTAATAGCTATAGCTAATTTAGAGTCCATCACTGTGTATGAACAGTGAAGGTTATTTTTTCTCAGTGCATGACTTTCCATTTATTGACATTGATTTCATTTGTCATTTCATTGCTCAATATCATGAGACTGTTCTGTCACTCCTCACATCCAGCTTATGCTTTTACTATCCTGATTAATTCTGTATCATTACACAAAAAATCACCTCTCAACTCAACACCTTTCCACAGCATTTATGAATCCAGATCCCTGGAGTGCTGATGGTTCTTTGCTGTGAAAAATGATAATTCACCCTACCCTTTGTTTCCTATCTTTCATCAAGTAAACTGGGAGAGGGTTTACCCTTTTACCGCATGACAATTCAGTTGCATTAATTTCATTAATGTTGTTTAACTTTTTTTGAAAATTCAAGTTCATAAGTTTGAATCAACATTATCCAAATAATCCTTGGCTCCTTCAGAGAAGTGCCACAGTTTTGCAAGGTATGGCTCTCTTCTATAAAAGTTGTTCTGATTCTCACCCAATATATCATCTTTACCCTTTTGTCTCTAAATTATTTTTTATTATGATTTCTAGCAATTTTTCTGATAAGCACATCAAACTTACTGATCTGCTGGAGCAAGGAAGAGCCCTTTTTAACAACTGATTGCCCATTTACCACTTTCCATTATTTTGGTATCAAATTGCAAGGTATTAGTCTCTTCTATTACCAGTTCACACTGATACAGTCCTTGGGGTTTTTACCTATAAAGAAAATCTGCACTATAGGTAGCTCTTTAATCATTCCTATAATGATCACTAATGCAAGAAGGAAATTTAATATTTCATCTATAGGCTTGTACTAGATTCTTTGTTTACTGCAGTCCTATTCATCAATG